>CM065684.1:55631198-55712616 GCA_017654935.2 Phymorhynchus buccinoides
AACACCTCCATAGATGTGGATGCAGGGGTGGTGGCCAGCATCGTCCCTGAGGCCGACAGGTCAGCCGTGGTGAACTGTTTGGCCAAGCACCGGGCGGACCCTGACAGGCTGAACATTGTGGTGACCAAAGTGCTGGACAGAACTCCTTCCATGGCACCAGCCGCTGAAGCAGAGTCTTCATCTCACGATGAACGGAGAGCAGAAGCCACCAACGACCACAAAAACCAGCACGCTTCTACAGGTTCAGACAAAGCTGGCGGAAAGGATGGTGATGTCACTAACGAGGTTCCAAAAAGAGATCAGATTCACAAAGGTGACAGTGAGATCCCCAGCACCAGCAGTTATGCTGGTAACAATACAGTGTCAACCAAGAAGCCACAGAGAAAGGTTTACACAGTAGAAGAAGAAGTGGACGCTGGAAGAGTCAGTATTGATGAAGGGCGTGCGCAAGACAACGCTGAGAACGGCAGCAGTTTGTACCAAGATGTGAAAAAGGTGATCACGAAGGTGAAGAGAGCCGACCCCCAGCTGACCATCAACCCAGCAGAGGTCTACACCTTGCTGGAAGAACACACAGACAACACCAACAGAGTCAACACGGTGTGCAACTCCCTGCTCAAAAGGCATTCAATGAGTGACGCAACAACAAACCAGAGCCCCTTCGGCAGCTACGACATTTTCAACGATGCCATGAAACTCATTTCCGAATTCCCACACGTCGACCCGTCAGAAATTTACGAACTCCTAGAAGAAGAGGAGAACCCAGAAACTGCTATGCAGACCGTGCGCAAGCAACTGCAGAAAAGGAACGAGCCTTCAAACAACGGCGGACACAACGCTTCACAGAGAGCTGGTCGGGAGGACTCGGTGTCGAACGACCCGCTGGTGAAGGACGACCCGGTGTTCCGGGACATGAGGGTCATCTCCAGGATGTTCCCGGAGAGGGACCAGAATGAGCTGTACGCCCTGGTGGAGGCGCACTACTACAAGGAGGACCGGGTGCAGGTGGTCATCGAAGAGCTGCTCGCCACGGAGAGGAACAGCCAGAGCCAGAGCCAGGACATGCAGCAGCCCCGGCCATCTGACGCTGAGGAACAGCCTGCTGCCGCAGATGCTGCTGGTGAGGTGGTGGTTTGTTGGTCGTGGGAAAACGTACTTGAAACTTTCTTTAATATATAATTTTGCGGGTAATTTATTTATGCTGTGTGGGGGAAATGATTTGATGTTGATGCGTGAAAAACCCCATTTGTGGTTAAAACATTTTTAGAATAGACTTTTACAGATATTGGACAGGGAAAAGGATTGATGTTGATGAGTGAATGAATTGTCAATTAATTCATTTTAAATCATAAATGTTTTTGTGTGCGTGTGTCTGTACTTTGTTTTAAAATGTTTATAATATTGGCAACACATTTTGTTTTAAGCACTGCTGTTTAATTTTCAAGTGATAATTATTATCATGTGTGTTTTGATTTAATGGTACATGTATTGTCATTTATGTTTTAGAAGCACATCTTGTTTTTAATGTATATTATAATGTGTCTTGTTTTAACTGTGTCAATCGCAGACATCACCACACTAAATTTATCTCTAAGAGATAATAAAGTTGTTTGAGTTGAGTTGAAGTTATGTGTGTGCATGCATTGTTTTGTGTTTGTCTCTATGTTTGTGTGTGTCACTGTGTGTGTGTGTACGTGCACATGTATGCTAATTGTGTGTGTGTCTGTGTGGTGGAGTAGGTATTAGACAGGATTTGGAGATTTAGGACTATAACAGAAACTAGATTGTAGGAAATGATGTTTTACTTTGTCTGTATTCATATTTGTGGACTAGGACCAAGTATGATTAACTTGGGATTATTTCCCTTGTTGAAGTTAAGAAGAGTTACTTTAGGCCTAGTGAACACTTTTCAGCCAATAAAATCTACCTAGGCCTTTGTTTTCTACTCACTTTCACTCTGTGATCAGACAAACCAAGAGAAAGTCAAACTGGTTTTCTATTTTGGTTTAGTTCACTACATTGCTAATAAATAATGAATGGAACTTTAGTTGTTCATTATTAATTGGATATTGTGGGATATTTCTGAGCAAGAGTTTCTTCTTCTTCTTCTCTTTGGGGCCCATGATCATTAAATTGATCATTCTGGCACCCTTAGGGAAAAAAAAGACTGAAAAAAGGGGGGGTCGGTTCCATCTGATACTGGGCCCAAGCTTCTGCATTGACATAGGGGGGTTCGGGTATAGTGACCCAGCCTGCTCGCGCCCTCTGCTCGGGTCTGAGCATGATGCTGCGTCCTGGAAACAGGGTGTGGAGGGGTTGAGTGAGGGAGGGGGGGAAGGGGGGGGAGGCTGATGGGCTTATTGGTGATCCCCTTGCACCGCTGACCCACTGGGGGTAGCAGCAGTGTAGGAGCAGAGGTCGTCCTGCCGCAGATCATTCCACTCCCTGATGGTCCTTGGGAGGAATGCATTTGATCGATACTTAAAGCGGCATTGAAATCTTTTAAAATGCAGGCCGTGGCCACGTCGCTGCCGAGGAGGAAGAGACTCCAGCTTGGATTGGAGGCTGGGGCAGTGCACAGCGCCGGTGCTGATCTTGTGCAGCATGGAGAGCCTGGTCCTCTGCCGTCTGCTCTCCAGAGAGTCCCAGCCCAGGTTCTCCAGCATGGTGTTTACGCTGGATATTGGCCTGAACTGGTTTAGCACAAAGCGAGCTGCCCTGCGCTGGACTGCTTCCAGCCTTCCAATGTTCTCCTCTGTTTATGGATCCCAGACGGAGCATGCATACTTGAGCAAGAGACGTACAAAAGCTTTGTAAGCTCGTTCCTTGATGCTGGTGCTGCCGATCTTTAAATTCCGCCTGAGGAATCCTAAGGTCTTATTTGCCTTGGCGCTGATGTTGTTTATGTGGCTATCCCAGGTGATCTCAGTGGTGATGTTCACGCCGAGACATTTGACCTCCCTAACATCCTCAAGGGTGTGTCCATGTAGGGCGTACGAAAACTGTAGGGGGTTCCTACTCCTGGTGACTGACAGGGTTTGGCACTTGGCAGGATGGAACTCCATGTTCCAGCTCTTCTCCCAAATCGCTAGGCAATAGAGGTCTTCTTGCAGCTGGTCCTGATCTTGAATGGAGGAGACCATCCTGTATGCTGCTGTGTCGTCAGCAAACAGCCTCGTGGTTGCAGTCAACTTGTCCGGAAGGTCGTTGATACATGCTAGGAACAAACATGGTCCTAGCACTGACCCCTGGGGAACTCCTGATGTTACAATTACAAAAGACGACATTGTTCCCTCAACCAGTACAGCTTGGCAGCGATCCTTGAGAAAGCTGGCGATCCATGCGTGGGTGGAGTTCCTGACACCGTAGCGTTGGAGCTTGTGAAGCAGCAAGCTGTGGTTCACCTTATCGAACGCCTTTGAGAAGTCCATGATAAGGACATCCGTCTGCTTGCTGCTCTCCAAATTGGCTGTCAGTTCCTCTATGAACTCAAGTAGTTGGGTTTCGCAGGACCGCCCTTTCCTGAATCCATGCTGGTGTTCGTTCAAGATGTGGTGCTCTTCAAGGTGCCTCATAACTGCTCCGACGATGATATGCTCTAGGAGCTTGCACACAACGCTGGTGAGGGAGACTGGTCGATAATTTGCCGGGTCGTACTGTTCCCCTTTCTTGAAGATTAGTGTGACAAATGCAGATCTCCAATCAGCTGGCACAGAGCCTGAGGCCAGAGAAGACTTGAAAATGACAGTCAGTGCAGGCGCCAATTCCACTGCTAATTCCTTAAGAACGCGTGGCGTAATACCGTCTGGACCACATGCTTTGTGGGGATTGAGATTTTGGAGGAGCACAGACACCCCACCTACTGTGATCACAATCTCGTCCATTGATGGAATATTGAGGTCTGACATTCCTGTTTTCTGTGCGAATTCGTTGTCTGTGAAGGTTTCTCCTTTGCCAAAGACTGACTGGAACTGTTGGTTTAAAACCTCGGCTTGTTCCACTGGCTTGGAAGTTAGGCGACCGTCCTTTTTGAGGGGAGCTACACTGACGTTTGACGCCTTCTGGTGCTTGATGTAGGCCCAAAACCTCTTATCTTTTGTAGCCGGATTGGTTGGATTCAAGTCAGTGAAGATGCCGTTTAAGAAGTTCCAGTAGGAGCGGCGGAGCTTCCTCTGAATGTCACGACGTAAGGTCTTCACTTCCTCCCTCAGTTCTTCGGAGCCCTTGTCTTCATTCTCTTGTACAATCTGTCCCTCCGGTGAATGAGGTGTCGGATCTCATCCGTCACCCACGGGAGCTTTGGTTTCACATTGATAGTCCTGTGGGGGATATGTGAGTAAATTGCTTCTTTTAAGGTGGTCTTGAATGTAGTCCACAGTTGTTCTGTTGTTGAGGAAACTTGGTCCTGCAGTAGATTGTTGCTGAGAGAAGTGGCCAACTTTCTTCAGGCTGTCCCAGTCTGCTTTGGCATAAAGGGAGATTAGTCGTGGTGCCATCTTCTTTTTAACTGCACTGATGTTTATTTCGCAGTACGGAATACTGTGGTCTGAAAGTCCTGGCACTACCTCCACTCTAGGAAACAGCTGTGGCGAGTTTGTCAGGAATAGGTCCAGAATGTTTTCCATCCTCGTTGGTTCCTTGACCGCTGTTCAAGACCATTGTCGTTTATGATGTCAAGGAAAGTTTCACTTTCATTAACTTCATTAAGCCTACGGGCAAAGTTATTGTGAACATTTGTACATAAGTATGTTGGATTATAATTGAAATTCACAAATCAATTATGATTAGGTTTTCTATGGAAATTGTCTTAGCTGAAACTAATAGAGACAAAGTAGCATGAGTACAGTTTACATTATACGCAGGTTTTGTTTCAGGGTTCCTCTTGGGGTTCCTCTCTGTGTTCCTTCATGGTTCCTTCACGGGTTCCTCTACATTTCCTCTCCGGTTTCCCTTTACAGTTCCTTCCCCAGTTCCCTACGTGGTTCTACCCCTTGGATGATCATTTGTCATTGTCACCCTCCATCCTCATCCCTTATTTCCCTTTTATCCCTTTTCCTATTCCTTTGCCCAGGCCCCTGCTTCTTTGAAAGTAATAAAGAGATCATCGAACCCACAGCATTGTCTCCAGTATGGCTGTCTGCTGCACACCCCACTGTTACATTTGTTTTTTCTCAAATAAATTAGCGCTCTTAACACAACTGCCATGGTTTTTTTGTGTATTTTTTATATGAACATATACTCTTTTCACAGCCCCACCCATTATGGAAGACACGAGCACCCAACTCCTCCACATGGAGGTTCAACACCTGAGGGACATTTTCCCTGACTGTGACCCCAACTACATCTTCGAGCGACTGGAGGCCGGCAAGGCCACGCCCGACAGAATCAAGGTGATTGCCGCCGAGATGTTCGAGTCGAGGAACTACCCACGCCTCAAAGACATGGAGGAGAAACAGAGCAAGGCCGCCCGCAAGAGACGATTGCAGAAGATGGAGTTTACTATGGAGGTACTGTGTGTGTGTGTATGTGTAGTGTGTGCGTGCGCGTGCATGCATGTTTTTCTTTGGGCTTCTAACCAACATAGCAATGTAAAACCAATGCCTCCTTGCTTTTATGTTTTCCACAGAGTTTCTGGCCAATCTTGCAGACCCTGGCAGCATGTGCGTGGGCTACCTCGGTCAGCCTTGCCAATGTACCAATGTAAATCTATTCTATATCAGCCCACTGCTGCTTATTTCCCATAGGAGTTTTGGGCCAAGTTCCCACACCTAGCCAGCACATTTTCAAACTCGGACCCTTACACGAAAGCAGCCTACAGGGCCCAATCACATGTAGACATACAGCTCCGGCACGACTTCCCTGTTACATCAACCCTTCGTTGTGTGTTTCCCACATAACTTTTGGGCCAAGTTCTCACACCTAGCCAGCACATTTTCAAACTCGGACCCTTACACGAAAGCGGCCTACAGGGCCCAATCACATGTAGACATACAGCTCCGGCACGACTTCCCTGTTACATCAACCCTTCGTTGTGTGTTTCCCACATAACTTTTGGGCCAAGTTCTCACACCTAGCCAGCGCATTCTCGTACTCAGACCCTGAGAGTAACACGAAGTACAGGGCCCATGCAGACATACAACTCAGGAATGACTTCCCCAACCCTTTGTTGTGTGTTACTCCCAGGAGTTCCTTGCCAAATTCCCAAGCCCTGGGTGCATGTTCAGCAACACTGACCCTGAGACGAAGGAGTCCTGTAGGGTCCATGTAGACGTACAACTCGGGCACGACTTCCATGTTATATATCAACCCTTTGTTGTCTGTTTCTCCCAGGAGTTCCTTGTCAAATTCCCAAACCCTGGCAGCATGTTCAGCAACACTGACCCTGAGACGAAGGAGGCCTGTAGGGTCCATGTAGACATACTGGTACAACTCGAGCACAACTATCCATGTTATATATCAACCCTTTGTTGTGCGTTTCTCCCAGGAGTTCCTGGCCAAATTCCCAGACCCTGGCAGCATGTTCAGCAACACTGACCCTGAGACGAAGGAGGCCTGTAGGGTCCATGTAGACATACTGGTACAACTCGAGCACAACTATCCATGTTATATATCAACCCTTTGTTGTGCGTTTCTCCCAGGAGTTCCTGGCCAAATTCCCAGACCCTGGCAGCACTTTCTCCAACACTTGACTCAAACAGCAAGGAGGCGTACAGGGCCCAATCAGGGCCCAACTCAGGCGTGACTTCCTTGTTATATGAACCCTTTGTTGTGCGTTTCTCCCAGGAGTTTCTGGCCAAATTCCCAGACCCTGGCAGCGCGTTCACCAACACTGACCCTGAGACGAAGGAGGCGTATAGGGTCCACCTAGACGCACAGCTCAGGCATGACTTCCCCGACTTCAAGATCAGCTACGTGCGGGAGGTGGTCGACCGGCACCGCCATCACCTGCTGCCCATCGTGAGAGAGCTGGAGGAGACCCGGGCGGACATTCTGGGTCAGTGACCATCAAAGATCGTTTCTGTGCGGATTATTAGGGTATCTTTCAGTACAAGTTGTACTACCCCTGAAGGTGGAAGATAAACGAAGAAGAAATAGAAGAAGACCCCTTGTTCTAGAACCATCTTAGTAGAATTTATTTAATTATTCTGTTATTATTCGATAAAAGGGAAAATGAAATTTAGGAAAACGGGTCTTAGTTGTGTGCGTCTGTCAAAGTCAAAAACAAAGACAAAATTTTATTTTGTGTGTGTGTGCATGCATGCATGTGTATGTGTATGTTTGTGGGCGTGTGGGCGCATGTGTTTATGGACATTTGTACACATGCGTGTGCTTATGTGTTACAGCTAAAGGCGGCCGATCCAAGAAACTGCGACAAACGCCTAGGGAGGAACCGCTGTCCTACCCTGAGCAGCCTGACGAGTATTTCTTCTATGAACTGTGGTACACCTTGAATGAGCAGAGGGTCAAGGGTAAGAGGAAATGGCGGTGTGGTTGTGAGAAGAGGAAAGCAGGGGGAGAAATGTGTTTGAGTTTGTGTGTGGCTGATTCTATGCCCTGTTGTTTCCCATGCTTTTGTCCTGAGGAGATGAATCATGTGGAGAACATTGTTCGTCATGTATTCCTGTATGAATATGTTGAGACGTGTCTATGTGTGTGTGTGTGTATCTATACTGTCTACAAAACAAAGAAATGTATGCTTTTTCAAAGGTGGTTTCCGTCATTCTCTTGCTGCATGCATATCCTCCAAACTCCTGGAAAGGTTCACCTGCTGGTCCTTGTAATGATCATTATTAAAGTTTCTCTCTGCACGTGCACATGTGTGCACAGTGCCTAAAATGTCAAAAAAGCGATTTTTTTCTTGCCCACATGCTATGCATGAGTAGAATCTCATAAAATGTTGTGAATACAGAGTTAAACACAATTCAAAAGTTGTCTATATTTTTGTACAAGGCTTTTAAACTTCGAGATATTATACTGTCATGAGCATTGTTCTGTTACTTTGTATTTGTGATTGATTTTGTGTACTTCAAATATTGTCACACACCCTTACAAATGGGGCGATGCCTTTTCAGGAATAAAACATTGTCATTGTCTCTCTCTCTCTCTCCCAACCCTCTCTCTCTTTCATCCAGATCACTTTGAGGCGAAGGCGGCTGTTCGTCAGGCCAGGATCGAGGAGGCTCGCGGGCGTAACGAGCTGTATGAGTGTCACTGCTGCTTCGAGGACGAACTGCTGTTCGAGGACATGAACACCTGTGCCGACGGCCACCTCTTCTGTCGGCAATGCCTCGCCCGTTCTGCTGAGGCGGCCTTCGGGGAAAGTAAGTAGAAAGTGGGGGTTGGGGGGGAAAGAGTGTGTGTGAGTGTGTGTTTGTTTGCCGACGGCCACCTCTTCTGTCGACAGTGCCTCGCCCTTTCTGCTGAGGCAGCCTTTGGGGAGGGTAAGTAGAAAGTGGGGGTTGGGGGGGAAAGAGTGTGTGTGAGTGTGTGTTTGTTTGCCGACGGCCACCTCTTCTGTCGGCAATGCCTCGCCCGTTCTGCTGAGGCGGCCTTTGGGGAGGGTAAGTAGAAAGTGGGGGTTGGGGGGGAAAGAGTGTGTGTGAGTGTGTGTTTGTTTGCCGACGGCCACCTCTTCTGTCGGCAATGCCTCGCCCGTTCTGCTGAGGCGGCCTTTGGGGAGGGTAAGTAGAAAGTGGGGGTTGGGGGGGGAAAGAGTGTGTGCGTGTGTGCCTATGGTCACCTCTTCTGTCGACAGTGCCTTTGTGCGCTCTGCAAAGCTGCTTTTGGGAAAGGGGGGGGGGGGGGGGGGGAGGGGTTGTGTGTGTTTATGTGTGTGTGCCTGAGGCCATCTCTTCTGTTGACAGCGCATAATGTACTTTGCTCATGCTGCATTTGCAGAAGGTGTGTTTGTGTCTGTCTGTCTGTGTATTTTATTGTACTGAATGTATTTAACATGTTCTGAATGTTATGTTATAATGTTTGATGTGTGTATTTTAATGTTGAATCACAGGCGTAACAACGATGAATTTCTCTTTTGAGATAATAAAGTATTGTTGAGTTGAGTTGAGTGTGTGAGACTATTAATTTTTAAATTTTATTCTAGCATGTTTATGTAGCAGTAGTGATTAGCAATCAGTTGTAACTGTGTGTGTGTTGGTGGTGTGCGTGCGTGAGATTGTTATCCATTTATGAATGATGCTCACGCCTGTAACTTGAGTTGATATTGGAACAATTAAAGAGTTGAGAATCTGATCTTGTGTGGGAAAGATCACACAAGATCTGCTGTATTGGTCATGTGAGTATGTGAATGTATGTATGGAAATCCTGAATTCTACAGTAAGCTATGTTTTGCACTTTAGGTTTGCCGATATTTGATTCTAGAATGTTGCAATACTGTACAAGTGAAGCCTCCTTTGCTTGTATAACTGGCACACATAAATATATGATTTTCAACATTTCTTGCTGTGTTTTTTTGTGTGTGTGCATATTGTCTGCTCTGTACTTTGCAGGTAAAACTGTTTTCCCCTGTCTGACGGGCACGTGTGAACACCAGATTCCTCTGTCGGTGTTGAAGGAGGTGCTGCCCTCTTCCATGTTCTCCAAGGTAAGGGCTTCTGCACACACTACCACAAATTAGTTGCTACAACTGGTGTTATACCACAAGTTGCAGTAAAAATCGCAGAGCTCGCGGCACACGCTGCAACTTTGATACGACGTCCTTGCAATCATATGCTGAACCGACCACAGGTAGACTCAGAAAATATTGTTATAAAATGCATGCAGACTACTCATATGTAAACTAAAATGCCAAAGCTGACAAAGACCTACTGATCTAAGCGACCAAAACGTGTTGAAAGACTCCTAAATTGTAACTAGATTCCTTCGTTCACATTGGTTTTTGAAAATTCTGCACCGTCTTTTTATAATTCAGCCAGAAACGGGTTTAGCTCACCTGTACAGGCTAATTAGCGCCATTGTTGTTTACATGGCAACGTACTACGGCGCCGCCATGTTTACTCAGGGTGCGGACATGTTTAGTCCTTTACCACAATAGACGGGCGCCATGTTAGCTACAGGGCGCAGCCATTGTGAACGACATGTACTTTCAATGCACAACTAAGAATTCTATGAAAGAACTTCATTTGCGAAGCGAACGGCTTTCTTTGCATTAACGTAGAGAAATTCAGTCCTGTTCTTCAATAATTCCAAGATATTCTACGTCTCCAATACTTAGAAACTATGATACGGATCACCGGAAAGGTGAATCGAACAGACGACATTTTGCTGTGTGCCAGACACTGATACTGATACTGTGATAGGCCTTGAGCTTGCACGACTGTGTTGACAGTGCCACAAAGTATCTACACTAGGCCTACCTAGTGTCAATAGATTCTACTCTCAAAACGGATGAAAATATGAGTGTGTGCTATTTGGATGCACAGATCTGGATGATGTGATTCCACAGAAAGGAAAGATTATAGAGTCTAGACATAATCGCTAAATCTTCTACCTTGAAGATAATCTTCCTGTAGATCTAGATATTTGACACACGTAGACTGGTGGGCTGTTTGACAAACTTCTAGCCTGTTTAGCGGAAAGTAATGACGTGAAACCGACAAGAATTACGGAAAAGAGATGTGCCAAACGTTCACCGATCAGCTTGTGTGCAGTACCAGCAACAACATAATTCTTTTCGTCAGTCACAATGGCCAAAACATTGATGTTTCCCTAGATCTACATCAAAATGATCAACGCACCTGTCGATGGTCAACATTACTTAGCCTACAGTGGAAAAACGAAGTGTAAGTACAATTGTTTGATTGATTGAGCAGTGTCTCAATCAATTGGGGCCTGGGCACTACCTGGGGTGTCTAGGGTCGGCTAGTTTCCAGCTTGCTGGGGGCGAACGTGAAAATTAGTAGCTGACGGCAGCTTCCTGTAGTTTTCCCCTCCCCAGCCCGGAACTAGTTTTTTAAATTTTGTTTGCTACTCCTGTTTTTACCTTATATATTGAAGCTGAACCCAAGTAAATAATAATTAATAGGGTGACGTGCATAGCCTTTTCTTGGAAAACTGATAGGCCTAATGTAATGTGTGTACCCTTTTCTCTCTTTCCCTCTTCCGCCTCTTTTTCTATGGTCACCCCCTAAAGTGTGTACAGTTACTTCCAGATAAAGAGGTTGTTCACCACCACAGAAGAAGAAGAAGAAGAGGGAGAAATCTACTGTACGTTACATGTACTTTATTTTAACCAGAGCCAATTAACCTTTAGTAGCTTACTGCACGTTTTTTTTAAAAATTTGGTAACATTATACTCTAAGTCATATTGGTGTTAGATCTAGTATGTTTGGTTATTTGCTCTTCTTCAACCACTTAGACAGTCTTCTATCATAAATGCAGATGCGCCATGCTGCCGTTATGCGCCTTATAAATAATTAGGATCAGCATGTCCGTTTTCAAATGCAGAAAAACTTTGTAAAAATGTCTAGAACAAAAACACGAGAATGGATCAGTGAGGCAGAGAGATTGTAGATGACAGTAAGCAAAGGGAAAAGGCAGTCAAATGGAGTGATAGAATAGAGGAAGTAGGAGGCACAGAACTTCCAGAAGGCACTATATGTGCAAAGACAACCTACCTCCCAATATCCCACAGGGGAATGGTTATCTATGAATTTGGTCTCCCCTATAATTTTTGTTTTCTTCTGATCAAACAAGGGCAGTCCATGGCATCCATACAGGACAGACAGGAGTCTCCTACATACAGGTAAAATTCAGTATATAAACCAGTGATGTACCGAGGATAGAAAAGTGACAGGACAAACTGTCCTGAGATTAGAGAAATCAACAGGACAATGTCCCAGCTCTTGCCGAAATCAATAAGACAAAGCGTGCCAGTATTGGCAAATTAAATTAATTAGACATTTGTCCTGACAGGGGAGAACACAATAAATAACATTTTCAATTTTAATAGGTCAGTGGCCTATGACCTGGATCTCGGGACATCACTGTTAATAAGCATCCCGATTCATATACAGTATAATGCATGCACATGGAGAGAGAGAGAGAGAGAGAGAGAGAGAGAGAGAGAGAGAGAGAGAGAGACACACACACACACACACACACACACACACACACACACACACACGCGCGCGCGCGCGCGCGCGTGCATGCACACAGTGACGCAGCGAGAGTCAATTCATTTTACTTCTTTTTTTTCTGATTGATAAACATGCGTCTTTTGTGTTTCCATTCTTATACAAATGTATACACCAAAACATCATAGTACAGTATAGTATAGTGTGAGACTGGCTCAAGTCTAAGCCTTGCGGCTTATAAACTTCCCTTCATTGATCACTGTTTTGTTTGCTTGAAGCATGCCTTTAAAATTATGATTGTATTTTAATCATCATATTAAAAAAATAGTTTGCTAAAGTTTTCATCCTTGTCAGTGGGATTTTCATGGATTGACAAAGAGGACTAGGCCCCTCAAAATGATCATCTCACTTTGTGTAATTGGTGTGGGTATTTTTTGTGGTCAAAATATGTTTTTCCTTGGAAAATGTTGCAAGTTTTCTTTGTAAAGCGAAAATCAAGTGTTAGTGTAAAATAAAACTAGCAAAACAGTGTCCAAAGTCCATGTTTTATTTAGAACTTTGTATATAAAACTTATCTGAATCTCTGGCTCTCAATGTTTTTAAATGTCCAAGTCACAGTTGAGCTATGTGTAGTTTGATTATGTTGCATTTGTTATAGCTTATGTTCACAAAATTGTAAAATACTATTACTTATGTTTTTGCTTCTAGTGACCTACAGGTATTTTAACAGTTAATATTTGAATATCTTATATTACAGGTGCAGTCCATATCACAAGCTGTGCAGGATGGACAGGGGTCTCCAACAGATACCGACCACATGCGGGTAAAAATCAGTAGTTACTTGTATGTATGCACTTGTGTTTGTATTGTATGCTAGTCTGTCGTTTCCGACTATGACTACCAGATAGGAGAGGGGTCAGATGTTATTCTGGCGGGCTAGGCTAGAATTTGTTTGTAGTGGAGATGCCTTGCCCAGGGCACTTATGTACTTGCATGCTTACACAACACACACACGCACGCAAGCGCACGCACGCGCACGCACGCGCACGCACACACACACACACACTGCAGACTTGTGTAAGTTTCTGTGAATTAATAAATTAATCTTTAATAATTCAAACTAAGATGTGAGAAAGGATTTGAATAGTGAAATAGTAAGGCTAAACGAGAATATATAGAACTAGAAAAGGGAAGGGGACTCGTGTGTTGTATGTGTGCAACATATCCGTGATTAGAAAGCTACGCCATTCTTGAATTAATATTGTTTTGTTTGTACACAGTTCTCTCTACCATAGTTTGCCATGTTCTGTATGTATGATTACATGGGCGAGCGTGCCTCCTCCTTTTTGAGAAAGTGAGTGGATTTGTTCCTCTGTAATCTTAATTCATACAGGGTTAGTATGGCTGGTGGAGTGGCATAGGCAACTTTGGTGGGGGAGTTGTATCCCTTTAATGGATAGTTCCCTACCCATGCTAATTTTCACAAGATGTGTGAAGTAAATATAAATGATGTTCAGGAAGTAACAAGGCACATAAAACATTCTATTTTATTATTTCATGTAGGCCTATTTATTTTGAAGGACAGATATGTGATGTTATTTGCTTTCCTCATTGTACAAATAACACCAAGTATTTACATGCTTCACTGTTTGTATTCACAGGTATTTCTTGCAAGGGTTCCATGGTCAACTTTTGTTTATTCGTCTTCTTCTGCGTTCCCAGGCCAAAAGGCCATAATGGACCAAAGTACGTATGTGTCCGGTTTTCAGTTTTCAGTTTTCATTGGTCTCCTCGCTGAGTACAGCTGACACATTCCGATTCCGGAAGAGCTAAATGGAGAAAAGTTATTTGAATTTTTGTTTAAAGGC
The DNA here is from genome assembly GCA_017654935.2 of Phymorhynchus buccinoides. Taxonomy (NCBI): domain Eukaryota; kingdom Metazoa; phylum Mollusca; class Gastropoda; order Neogastropoda; family Raphitomidae; genus Phymorhynchus; species Phymorhynchus buccinoides. Next base: position 55,645,162 of record CM065684.1, read on the forward strand.
AGGGGAATGGGCCAATAGGTCAGATAATAGCCGACAGTAAGCAAAGGGAAAAGGCAGAGTCAAAGAGAGTGACAGATTAGAGGAAGTTACAAGCACAGAACTTCCAGAAGGTTGGGGGACTATACAAAAGACCCCCCGGTATCCAAATGGGGGAACTTTTGTTTATAAAATAATTTTTAAAAAGCAATATCGTTAAAAGTGAAATTCTTTACCATGCAATTGTTAATATATTTGCAGACTATGTTACAAGTTTGATGGAGGTGGTGGGCCAGCTGGCCTCCACTCACAAACTGGCGGAGATGCTGGAGAGACAGAGAGAGGAGCCAGCCCCACCTAGCCCCCTCTCCAGAGACTACCAACCAGTACAGGTTGGAGGACATGATTGGGACTCGAGAACACTTGAACTGAATCTGCAGTGAGATGTCAAAGAAAAAGTGATCAACGTACTAAGGAGTTACAGCATTAAAGGATTATTAAAGTGGGACCACCAAATTATTGTGAGTCATCCAGTGTTTTTGAGTTAGCAGGAATCCACTGTATTTCCTACAGGAGAAGTTGGATTCTGCTATGTGTGCATGTTGAATTTGCTTTTACTTGACTTTTTGTTTTCAAATCAAAGTGCTAGCGTTTAGGACAATCTTGTACTTCGGTCACCCCCTCATGTTTACCACCATCATTCCGAAAGTGGGCTTCTTACAGTTATATGAAAATACTCCTAGGCTGATCCTAACCCTGTCCTTTTCCTAAATATAGCAGAATTTTGCTTCTCAGTGAAAGCAAAAATCCAATAGTGTGTGTGTGTGTGTGTATGTGTGTGTGTAAGTGTGCAAGTGTGACTTCAGTACAAGATGGCCGCATTTTGGTGTTGCTTATCTCAGGGCAAGAAAAACAATAATTGTAAATGAAGACTATAATGTTTGTATTTAGGATTTAGATTGATTATTAAAAGTGCTTGCATGCACACCTTTAATAATTTGCATAGTAAGTAATTTACGTTGTTTTAATTATTCTGCATTAATGTTGGGCTTCTTGTTGTAAAAGAATGGGGAGTAAATTTGAATAGAAATATGTTTCTATATCTGTCATGTGTGTGTGTTTGCGCGCGCGCGCGCGCGCGTGTGTGTGTGTGTGTGTGTGTGTGAATAATCAATCAATTTAAATTCACTTCTTAAGACTGTGCACATTATTGAAAACTTCAGTATGGAAACCCATAAGCAATCCGAGGGGAAGAACTCTGGAAGTCATTTTTGGTATTTAGGTATTTTTACAAGTAACAAATATGAATGTGTATGCATATACACGCAGACATCTATCTGTATTTTACATCTGATTATTTTTCACTTTCTTTCACTGTATTGGCGAATTGGTATTTGTATATATAAACAAAATAGTCATAGAGGCGTCTGTGAAATCCGTGTTGTTCCAACCTGGAGTGAACGTCGCAGCCTGAGGTGTGCCACCCATTTAAAAAAATTGCATGTGATTTTTGTGTGACATTAAGAAGGAAAGGGTGGGTGGGGGTAAATTTTGAGCAAATGACAACTTTTTCGTTGCCACTCGTACATGTACAAAGTGCATGGGCACACGTGACCTCGGTTTATCGTCTCATCTGAAAGATTTCACGTTCAGACCGCAAGGCCTAGTGCAGAGTGAGAGGAAAAATGTCAATCTGCTGTTCCCAGGTTCCTCGGGTTCATTTGACACGAGGCGAACGCGTTACCTCTGTGCCACTCTGCGGGTGGGTTTTTAGTATGGAAGGTTTTGTAAATGTGCACAGACCCTACAACGTTATTGTTCATTGAAACAAAGTTCAAATGAAAATTTTCCTTCCACAAACTAAACACAAACAGATAAAAATGCATGTTTCACCACACACACACACACACGCACACACACACACGCACACACACACGCACACACACACACGCACACACACATACAAATTGCACAAAGGTTTACAAAGATGCATGAAGGTTTGATATAACTGTGCACAATATCAAAATTGTTACATATAAACCTGAAACCATTGTTTGTTCTCCATAATTGAAAGGAAAATAGACATTTCTCTATCATCTTTCATCCATGGAATCTACAGACATGTATTATTTTTTAAATCCCAAGTCACTCTTAAATCAACAGTGTTTCACGACACTTTTTTCACAATAGGCACAATGAAGGTACCATGTCGTAATATTATGGCATCAACACAAACGTTGAAATAGTCCACTACGTTCTTTTTAACTACTGAAGGTAAACAGTTTTTCGTTATAACCCAGAGATAACAGAAATGCTAAAAGAGAACAAGAAGGAAATCAGATGGACCCCACAAGAGATGCTGAGTAAAATACATGGACAATTTCAATGTTTGTGATGCTGCAGTCATTCGGCACAACGTGGTACCTGGAGTGAGCATTTTTATTAATCAGTAAAAAAAAAAAAAAAGAGTAGTAAAACATTATCGACTCAAGAGTGGCTTGGACAAACAAAAATTATGTTAGTCAATCAATCAATCAATCAATCAATCAATCAATCAATCAAATCTATCAATCAAATCATTTATTGTCCTTTTAAAAACTGCATAAAAGGAAATGCTGCTGCTGTCCCCAGACAAACAAACAACAGACAACAAGTACAGTAAGAAGATGATCATGACACAAAACATTATCATCATCATATAGTAAAAAGCCAAGTGTCCGTGTGTGTGTGTGTGTGTGTGTGTGTCTGTCTGAAACACGAAACGGGCCTTATAACTCCGCCGTTTTTCGACCGAATCGCTTCAAATTTGCTGTGAGCCCTGACGGGGCGATGGCAACGGCAAACGAGGCGGCCGTGTCATTTGCGCGGTTCGGCAAATGCGCGAAACGCGCATCCGCCAGCCTCTCGGCGCCCGTATCTCCGGTGTTTCTGGACCGATTGCCTTTGAATTTGGCAGGAAGATCACCGGGGATGGTGCCTATCCGTGTACCAACCCGGAAGCGAATCGGTTCAGAAACGCGCGCGCTATACGACTCCGCCGTTTCTTAACCGAATCGCTTCAAATTTGCTGTACTCGGCGTTACCAGTACTTGGCGTTACCGTTACTGCGTTACTGGGACTCGGCGTTGCGCTAGTCATATAGTAATAAGCCAAGTGTCCGTGTGTGTGTGTGTGTCTGAAACACGAAACGGGCTTTATAACTCCGCCGTTTTTCCACCAAATCGCTTCAAATTAGCTGTGAGCCCTCACGGGGCGATGGCAACGGCAACCGAGGCGGCCGTATCATTTGCGCGGTTTCGCAAATGCGCGAAACGCGCATCCGCCGGCCTCTCGGCGCCCATATCTCCGGCGTTTCTGGGCCGATTGCCTTCGAATTTGGCAGGAAGATGACCGGGGCCGGGGACTATCCGTGTGCCAAACCGGAAGCGAATCGATTCGTAAACGCGCGCGCTAGACGCCGCCGTTTCTTAACCGAATCGCTTCAAATTTGCTCTCAGGCTTGCTATGGCCAGGGCAAAGCCTGGCAGGAAATTTGAAGAGAATCGGGAGAGCGCATATACATTATATTCATTATTAAGACTAACTGATCTAACTAGAATTAAAGTATGACTGGGAGACATCACTATGCCCACACGTACGTGCACACACACACACACACACACACACACACACACACACACACACACACATGCGCGCGTGCGTGCACATACACACACACATCTTGGGTACATAAATGACTGTTCGAAGAAAAATAGTATCAATGCCAATAATATTACAGTAAATAAGGAGATAAAAGTAAAGTCCATAGTACTATAAGATCAAATAAATGAATAAATACCATCACAGTAAACAAAGCAACATGAATAAAAAGCAGTAATAAAAGTGTATAAAGAAGATATCACACTACAGTGGAACCTCCATTATAAGACCTCCCATTATAAGACTCCCTCCCACATAAGACCTACTTCTCTGAGACGTTGCCCTTCTTTGTGTTAAAAATTACCTCCCTTATAAGACCCTCCCTTAAAGACCTCATATTGGATTATTTTTGGCGGTCTGATAAGAGAGGTTCCACTGTATTAAACATAAAACAATGCTGACAACATGAGTAAAATGAATAAGTGTACATATATAACATTTAAGCAAACACAGAAGACACACACACACACACACACACACACACACACACACACACACACCTTAGATTAAAGTACAAAAACGTTTGACTAAAAAGTAACGACCAATACCAATAACATTACAGTAAAAATAAGGAAAACCAATATTAAAGTGTATAAAGATATCACATGCATAATTCATAGAAACAAAAAGTGTCTACAGAATCCACAAAATGGCAGGAATAAATTTACTTTTCATTGAGTTATTGCCAAATGAAAATGGGTACATCCTGTACATGATCCATCCTCTATATAAACCTGGATTATACGAAAAGCAGGAAGGCCTGGGGGTTGGCCTTGGTGGGGTCAAGAGGCGGAGTCGTTTGTGCGGGTCATGGGAAAAAGTCCCCGAAACTGAATTTCATGAAAAAATAAGGATTCCTGCTTTTCCTGGCATGTGGTTTCATCTATGGCACTAGTGCTTTCAAAGAGAGAGAGAGTTTTCCAATGAAGGAATTAATAATAAATAAGGATATTTGTATAGCGCTCTACTCCCTGCGGGGAGCTCAGAGCGTTTTACATCAAAATTAAAACACTAAAATACAATGAATACACATACAATACACAATGACCATTGTAGATAAGGATTAAATATATATGACTAGAATAAACACATATATGAACACTAGGCGTAAAGAATAAAATATAGTATTTGCAATGCCAATGCACACACACACACACACACACACACACACACGCGTGAGCACACGCCCGTACACACAGACACATCCACGCCCCCTCCTCACACACACACATGCGCGCGCGCGCACACACACACACACACACGATCTAAGTCAACATAACACTTCTGGCAGAGATACCTAGATGCATGTGTATTACTGAGCATGGGTTTAACTTCAACCCTGTGTGCTTCATTAATATAATGTGCTAAACACAGTGTAGTATAAGTACGAAAATGTAAAGAACTGAATAAAAGTATTAAAGACCCCCTACGTCACGTGTCACGTTCCCTATTATACTAGGAAGGTTTCTTAAGATTCCTCACCAGCTATAAGAGGGAAAACACGTGAAAGCCATGAATTTGACAAGTGACATGGGGGGTCTTTAAAGGTGCCATACACAGCTTACTGTTGAATATATTTTTTGACTCTTCTAGCACCACGGGCGAATATATTCGCTCAATACATCACTTTACACTCCCACCAAATGCAAATACATTCACTGCTAAGCACCCTGCCATGTGTGTCTCTTTTGTCACTCTTTCTGCCATTAAAGCAATGCAAGCGCTTTTGACAGGTTTTTTACATCGCTCTTGTTGGTTGAGATGCAACGGATAACAACAACAACAACAACATACAGTATTTTTACAGCGCTGAATCTTGATATAAATCAAATCAACGCACACACACACGTAAGCATGCATAGCGCATTCAAACAAAAACGCAATGCAAAGCGAACACACACGGATGACAAATGGAACAAAGCAGAAACAGACCTAATGGCAAGAGAGAGAAGAGAAAGAGAACCAAGAACATCAAAAAATACATGGCGCTAGATGAGTTAAAAATAATTTTCTACTCAATTACTTTTTAAAACATACATACTTCAGCAGTCTAAGCCAAAGGCTAATTACGCCATTTAAAAGCATTGTATGCTTCATTTTTTTAAGTTCCACAATACTCGATAACATTAAGCCATATTGAGTTATTGCAGTACTACTACATGATTGTACTATAAAACTTTAAATAAAAACTTAATATCAACACAGACAGCCACATCCTGGTTTAGAACCATTTGACAGTGGTTCTACGTAGCCGGTGTATCTTCTGTCTGCACTCTGGAAGGTCTGGCTGGTTTGGAGGACAGCACGGGCAGGATGTACGACCCCTAATGTCCTTGCCCAGGTAGCCCCACATGAACCTTGTCAGCTGGTGGTATGGTGTGTACAGGTAACGGCTGCCCACAAAGTAAAACTATATCATATGAGAACAGTTCTATGCCATAAAAATAAGAGATACTTATAAGCTGGTTTAAAGCAGTCAAAGATGTGAAAATGGTGATTTTAATTTATCATAATCCATAAAATAATGTTACCAAGGATAGTTAGACATGAAAATATTTTTTGGGTTCAAAATAAAATATTTTGATTTTTAAGAACATTTTGCTGATCATTTATATCATATTTTATGTATTACGGGTGAAATGTTGACATCTAACACGAATGCTCGTGTATCATAACAGTCAGACCATGTATTGTAAGACAAGAGATGGTAGAAGGGTCAAACACGCACAGTTTGTTGGAGCCTCTATTTTAGCATTGTTGTTGCATAATATTCTGACAGTGATAAAGATAAGAAAAACTACGTTGTACTTTGTATAGCAGGGCTGGCCAAACTTTAACATTTTCACCAGCCCTCCGGGCCAGCAACTTGAAAAGTTTACTCACCTGAACACACCGAAGAAATCAAAACCCAAAATCGCTAAACAAGCGTGCGCGTACACACGCACGCACGCACGCACGCACACGCACGCACGCACACGCACACAGAGAGAGAGAGGAAGAGACAGAGAAAAAAAGAGTGGGAAAGAAAGGAGAGAAGTAAATAGGAAGAGAACTGATTTGAGGTGAGAGGGAATGGGGTGGAGGAGATTGAGGAGGCTGCCTTTCCTTTCTTTTCAGTACCAGTGCTGGCATGTTGTTAGCAGACAGCTGACCTTGCTTTGATAGTTGGTTACATGGAAGGGAGAGATGGTCTAGGGAGACTCATTGGGTAAAAAAAACCCAGGGCCGTGCAGTATCGAAATGTACAGTCGCCCGTTGGGCTAGTGACTTTTGAAATATACTCGCCCACAGATTTTTCTACTACCAGGCTGGAAATGTTGGCCAGCCATAGAAATCATCGGATCAATAATACAAAACAGTTGATAAGCTTACATTCTGTTATTTGTTGTGACGAATAAAGCATGTTCTTACTTGTTCTTATCTTACTGCCGCCAGTACTGTGAGTACATGCTGTGTTTAGGACGTATATATATCCAAACACACAGGCTTGAACCCAGGGAGCTCAGTAATGCACTTACCTCCAGGTATCTCTGCAGAAGTGCCATCTCCTTCACCTCTGCACAGCACAGGCATTCACTCGGTCTCTCCGTGATGCTGCAGTTTCCACACGGCCGCCTGAAATTGACAAACAATTTCATACAATATTTGTTTATTATGTCAACCAATTATTATAGAATTAGTCTGCGAGCCGAAGGTTCGGGGAACTATTGTTTCTGTCTGGTCCGTCCGTCCGGTCCGTCCGTCCGTCCGTCCGTCCGTCCGTCCGTCCGTCCGTCCGGCTATTCGTCCGTTTTTCTCAAAAACTATTCAGTCTATCATCATGAAATTTGGTATACTAGTTTGCCAAGAGGCAGGCTATCCACTGATGTATTTAGTTTTACATTAAGGTCAAGGTCGCGTTCAAACCCCAAAACACATAAATGCTAATATCTCGTGAAGTTTTGCATGTATTTCAATGCAGGTTTTTTTCACATTTCTTGATGAATGGTCTATAACACAGTTGTCATGAATTTTTCTGTGCGCATGATCGCGCGCGCTCAAATCACGGGTCCGAACCCCAAGGCTACATAATTATATAAAAAAACTATTTTGTTTTACGTCCCACCGGCCTAAGCCATATGGGGAAAAAACCTATTCAGTTACGTGCTGTTTTATACCATGCATGCGGCGGTACCATAGCCAATGAGGTTTAACGGAGGCGTGGTTACCGCTACACCTATCTATATTGTTAAAAACTCGGGACTTTACTGGTGATGTACTGCCTCCGGGCATTGCAGTCAGTATTGTTCCCACCATCTTTGTATTTACAAATGTCCCATATGTGTCTATGACCGAGAGGACGTAAAACATCATTTTCATCATCATCATACGTGCTGTTTTGATGCGTTTTTATGTAAGTACGTTTTCTTTTGATATCTGCCGCTTCGGTCTCCCCGCTGTGTGTACAGCCGACACATTCAGATTTCGGAGTAGCTCGGCGATGCTGCGAGGGGACTTTGCAGCCGCTCGGCGTTGCTTTTGTTTGATCTTTATGATGTAACATAAATTTGCTTCCTATATAGTTATACTGCTGGTGTCTGATTCTGCGACCTGACAAACCGCTGTGTGGCTGTGAATGAAGACTCAGGATGAGTGGCCTGGGAGCAACGCCACTGTACAGCCCAGAAAATATGACTGACAAGACAAAAACAACTATATTATATTCGCTAAACAATCCAGTCAACGGGTGTGGCTGTGTCACGATTGAAACAAAACTACTACTACTATGAGGCCCAGCACCACGAAAGGGACATTAAGTGTCAAAATGACCATTCTGAGAAAATGACTCAGGCAATTCTCTTTCTAATTAATTATATTAAAAAAAACATTCTTGTATCCTTTTTTGTTGTAGAGTAGGCGCATGTGCACACATACGCGGAAGTTCTGTGTGGAAGCCGCTTAGGTTTAAAAAAAACTTATTTACAGGTAAGCGCACATGGTTTCCGCTTCTAATATGTTCATTTAAAGTTAGTAAGGTGACTGATGGCCATTTTGAGAATCAGTCTAAAGTCTAGCCTATCCTAAGAAAATGCACAAACCAACTGTTTTGAGTATTCAGAGACCACCATAATGATTAAACTGTATGGATGTGAAAGATAAGGTATGAAAGCACAAAAATACCCATAACTCAAAATCGATTAAAAAACAAGATTTTTGACTTTGCCAGCCTGTTAATGTCCCTTGCGTGGTGCCGGGTCACAATCATACTCTGTCGCTTTATCCCCCACCCACTCCACTGCCCACATTCCCCTTGTCTTTCACCTTCTCCTTTCTTTAGATTTCTTTCTCCCTCCCCCACTCCCACCCACCCCCTGCCACCTCATCTGCCCACCCCCACCCCTCCATCGCCTTCTCTATCACTCCCGCCTCCCTCTTCTTTTTCTCCTCATTCCTCTATCTCCTGTTTCATTCTCTTTCTGTCTCTCTGTCACTCTTTCTCCTCTTCTGCTCTATCTCTCTCTGTAATAATCATTATTTATTACTTTTTGATTTTCTGCTAAGCGCATAGAGCTCCACATTTGGCGGAGGAGTGCGCTATATAAATGCTTCACTGTTATTACTATTATGTTGTGATTTACAGTCACTTTAATAGTTCCCGTGTTTAAGCATGAACATATTTTTTTGATTTTATGCGTCACATTGTGTGCACGTATGTTTATGTATGTGTGTGGGGGTGGTGGGGGAGGGAATGTATCTCATTGCCATCTCCCTGTTCTTCCTTTTCTATTTCTCTGTCTGTCTGTCTGTCTCTCTCTTCTTCTTAATCTTCCATCTCTTCTACTATTACTGCTACTGCTACTACTACTACTACTACTACTACTACTACTACTACTACTACTACTACTACTGTTGCTACTACTACTACTCAATAATATTACTACAATGGAACCTCACTTATAAGACCTTCAAAAATCATCCAAAATGAGGTCTTGAAAGGGAGGGGTCTTATAAGGGAAGTAACATTAATACTTACAAAGAAGGGACATTTATGTCTCAGAGAAGTAGGTCATACATGGGAGGGAGTCTTATAAGGGAGATCTCACGGTAATTCCTTTTAGGCACATACATATTGATATTTTAAAAAAGCATTGGGACTTTCCTGGTAGTGCAGTACCTCCAGGATCGCCCCACCATCTTTATGTCTATTAACTTCCAACATGTACCTGTTCCAGCCTGGATGACGTTAAGCAGTCATTTTCTTCCTTCCTACAACTACTACTAGGCCTACTACTGCTACTACTAGTGTTACTACTAGGTCTACTAGTCTATACACACAAAAATCATTTTTTAAACAATGCGCTTTGTCGATGCAAGAGTCCTCAGAATAATTAGCACAGTGGCTACGGGTACGGTGTTGTTGCAACACTCAGACAATCTTCAGGGATAGTATAGTAACTTTTCCTTGTCGAATTTTTCATCAACAATGCATTTTCTTATTTCGTATATTTAACGCTTCTTGGTAAGGAACAGGGTTAGGGATAGATCTAGGGTTCTAGGAACATGTCAGAGTTAATGTTAGTAATTTTTGAAGACATTTACGCACAATTTTTGCGTCCCGTGATTGAGCCTGGCGAATGTGAAATACGGGCCCGTACCCTGCCTGGATAATGTGAAATACGGGCCCGTACCCTGCCTGGAGAATGTGAAATACGGGCTCGTGCCTCTGCCAATAATTAAAATTGCCTTTGGCAGTGCATTTCAACAGTAAACACCAGTATAAAATAGCTGTCAATGTACAAAGTCAGGATTCACGATTCGGGATGATCAACATCAGCTAAGTCAAAGAATAGATTGTACAGTCATGCTGCTTGCTTATAGATCTATACTCAACCTACTCTATCTTCACAAATAACTGATTGCAGCAGTGGTTGATCACGATAAACAGAACAGAATGAACAAGACTAACATTCTTTCATCTGCAGCTGCTGACATGAAGTATAGACTACCATAAAAATAGATCTAGATCCTGATCTACCACTTTGTAACTGTTAGTATGCACCTAAACACTGGTCTGCAAACAAGCACATTTGATTACTACGTCGCGAAGGCATCTTACCTGTTCCCGTGCATCTGACTGGCTTGGCGTTGGCTGGTTCTACTTGATCTGCACAGCACATTCAAGTAGGCTCAAACTGGATCTGGATCTTTCATGTCCGACTCGGAAGGGTAGCCATACCAAAGACTGTACAGTATGTTTGGCCATACTCGGTACTGGTACTCGCTGCTATCGCAGGGAAAACGCAACTCGGCCTAGAATCACCATCACTCGTTCTCCTCCTCCTTCTTAATCAAACGTACTGACGTCGGAAGGGACGTTACTGCTATCCTTAATGTTCGTTAGGCCTACCAACTTCGTATTTAACCAACCTTGGTCTCATTGAATCGACACTGTTGCTTCCATCTCGCTTTGTCTCGGTTGTTACGAGGATTTACAAGTCTCATAACTCAAATGATAAAGTCTGCATTCATCAAAATGATCTCCCATGCACAGCCTCGTTTGTATACGAGGACAATTAATACGTAAATGATATTAATTAACCTCGTATAGAAACGAGGCAAATCTGTGTGGAAAAAATCCAGGTGAGAATGAGCACCTTTAGCGCCCAATTCCTGGGTAACCTGAGCATAATGCGTAGCGCGCTTCCTGCAAAACGACTTCTGTCTGTCATTTCTTGGCGTTTCTAGAGAGAAAATTGAGCGGATCAGGGGGTCTTTAAGGACAATCTATCTACCCCTTGGTCTTACCAGACCATGTGTCAATGTTTGTATTGTATGTCTCAATAATACTGGGTCATCAACAGGTGACTGTTTGGTAACATTCATATATCTGCTCGCCTTGGCATGATATTTCTGTGTCAGACCAATTGACATAAGCTAGAACACCAAGGCTACATTTTCCATTCATAAACACACAGAGATCAAGAACTAGAGTACCAAGGGGGCTGCGTACCCCTCAAAATAATGCAAGCATGACGTGACTTCTCTACGATTTCAAGAGGGGGTACGCGCGTACCCAATAATGCGCAGACCTGTTAGTACGCGAGTACAAACGAATGAGAAATATAGATGGTTTTTTAAATTATTTTATTCAGACTTAATTTCATAAAACGTTTGATTAAGCATGTGGCTCAGGCATGCTCCAGAGTAGCATTTGGTACAGTTGCGGGTGGGGGTAGGGGGATAGGACAGGGTTTGAAAAAAACAACGAAAAATATGCTACTTTTTTTTTTTATTTTTTTTTTTATTTTTTTGAACCCTCCACTGTCCCCGCCTTTCTTTTTATTTTATTTTCTTCTTTCGGGGAAAAAATAAAAAAAATATGCTATTGTTGAATCCTGTGTGAAAGTGAACTGAAACTTTTGAGATAGATTGTCCATTTCGTGAATTGGGCAAACTACTATTTTGCCCATTTCATGGAATGAGCAATTTCACGGGTTAGGCATAACATATGTGAACCAGCACCACGAAATTTTCCCAGAATGGTCAGTTTGACCACTTAATGTCCCTTTCACATGCTGGGTGACATATGTGCAGTGAAAATGACCACCGCCTGTTTTGTCTGTGCTGTGTGCAGGTGCTGCGCAAGATGCAGGAGGAGGAGGTGCGGCAGGCAGGGATCCCTGACCTGGTGGAGTGCCCCTTCTGCTCCTTCGCCACCATCATGGCCGACCCCGACGATAAGGTCTTCCGCTGCCTGAACCCAGAGTGCCTCAAGGACTCCTGCAGGTGGGTATTCCTCGATCCCTCGTCAGTGTTTGTTATTGTTATCATCATAATTATTATCATCTTCGTCTGTTTTGTCATCACCATCATGGCCAACCCCAACAACAAGATGTTTCGCTGCCTGAACCCTGAGTGCCTCAAGGACTCCTGCAGGTGGGTATTCCTCGATCCCTCGTCAGTGTTTGTTATTGTTATCATCATAATTATCATCATCATCATCATTATCATCATCGTCTGTTTTGTCATCACCATCATGGCAGACCCTGACGATAAGGTCTTCCGCTGCCTGAACCCAGAGTGCCTCAAGGACTCCTGCAGGTGGGTATTCCTCGATCCCTCGTCAGTGTTTGTTATTGTCATCATCATCATCATCATCATCATTGTCTGTTTTGTCATCACCATCATGGCCAACCCCAACAACAAGATGTTCCGCTGCCTGAACCCAGAGTGCCTCAAGGACTCCTGCAGGTGGGTATTCCTCGATCCCTCGTCAGTGTTTGTTATTGTCATCATCATCATCATCATCATCATTGTCTGTTTTGTCATCACCATCATGGCCAACCCCAACAACAAGATGTTCCGCTGCCTGAACCCAGAGTGCCTCAAGGACTCCTGCAGGTGGGTATTCCTCGATCCCTCGTCAGTGTTTGTTATTGTTATCATCATAATTATTATCATCTTCGTCTGTTTTGTCATCATCATGGCCAACCCCAACAACAAGATGTTCCGCTGCCTGAACCCTGAGTGCCTCAAGGACTCCTGCAGGTGGGTATTCCTCGATCCCTCGTCAGTGTTTGTTATTGTTATCATCATAATTATCATCATCATCATCATTATCATCATCGTCTGTTTTGTCATCACCATCATGGCAGACCCTGATGATAAGGTCTTCCGCTGCCTGAACCCAGAATGCCTCAAGGACTCCTGCAGGTGGGTATTCCTCGATCCTTTGTCAGTGTTTGTTATTATCATCATCATAATCATCATTATCATCATCGTCTGTTTTGTCATCACCATCATGGCAGACCCTGATGTCAAGGTGTTCCTGAACACTCCTTCATATTTCTTACTTCCAGCTTTTGTTTGCGGATGAGTTTCCATATGGAAGTATTTGAAAATGTGCACATGCCCTGATTGTGTGATAATAGTTTCCTACCATATTATTTGTCATATAAGGCGCAGGAATCTCGGTCGGGGGGTTATGAAATCTCACCTTATATAGTCCATAAAATTCGCTAAATCTTGTGTCATATCCCGTGTCTTTTCCACAGACTTTGCTATGAGCTCAGCCACATGCCCCTGATTCTTCCTGCAAGAATTCACCACACTGCTTGCTCTGACAATGTCATTCATATAGTGATCTTTCTTCTTCTTATGCGTCCCCAGGCTGTAATGGGTGAAAGGATGTGTGTCCAGTTTGCAGCTGTCACTGGTCTCCTCGCTGCATTCAGCCAACATGTTTCAGTTTTCGAGAAGTTCAAAGGAGAAAATGATTTGGTCATGGGTTTTTTTAAGGCAGGAGAATAGTCTTATAAGGCAACTAAAAAAAAGAAGTAGATGACTGTAAGAAAAGGAAAAGGCAGCGTCAAAGAGAGGGATAGATTAGAGGAAGTTGCTAGCACAGAAACTTGAGAAGGTTGGGGTACAATTTGTACTGAAAGATCCCCATGGTATCCCCACAGGGGAAATAAAGTGTAACAATATTTCATGCCCTGTGTGTTCTTCCCAGACTTTGCCGCGAGCCCAACCACATGCCCCTGAAGAATTCACCAGATAGTCTCTGATATTGTCATTAATGCAGTGTGCTCTTATTTCATGCCCCGTTATTTTCCCCAGGCTTTGCCGCAAGCCCAACCATGTTCCCCTGAAGGATTCACAAGACTTCTTGTTTTGATATTGTCATTAATGCAGTGTGCTCTTATTTCATGCCCCGTTATTTTCCCCAGGCTTTGCCGCGAGCCCAACCATGTTCCCCTGAAGGATTCACAAGACTTCTTGTTTTGATATTGTCATTAATGCAGTGTACTCATATTTCATGCCCCGTTATTTTCCACAGGCTTTGCCGCGAGCCTTGCCACGTTCCCCTGAAGAATTCACAAGACTTCTTGTTTTGATATTGTCATTAATGCAGTGTCATGATATTTTATGCCCCGTGATTTTCCACTGACTTTGCCGCGAGCCCAACCATGTTCCCCTGAAGGATTCACAAGACTTCTTGTTTTGATATTGTTATTAACCCTTTCAGCCAAAAAATACCATTAAACTTAACTGGGTAGAGAAAATAAAATATTTGCAATATTGTGAATACATTCCTCTGTGACATGTATAACATTAGGCCTAACCTTACCTCTCAAAATTAACAAAATAGGGTCTTTGAATAACAGGCCCTGTTTTGATGCCTTTTAGTGATATGGGTGTTAAACCATCGTGGTACTAAAATGCGACATTGGCGGTGAAAGGGTTAATGCTGTGTCATGATATTTCATGCCACGTGATTTTCCACAGACTTTGCCGCGAGCCCAACCACGTTCCCCTGAAGTGCGACGAGGTGGAGAAGGAGAAGGAGACGGACATGCGCACCTTCATCGAGCAGCGCGTGACGGAGGCCATGATCCGGAAGTGCCACCGCTGCGGCAAGGCCTTCGTCAAGGAGGTCGGCTGCAACAAGATGACCTGCGTCTGCGGCGCCAACAGCTGCTACGTCTGCAGGACGCCCGACATCGACTACAGACACTTCACCGGGGAGAAGTAAGACCATTCTGTGTTGTGTTTATGTGTTTTTGTCATGACAATCGTGAGCTGCAACAAGATGGCCTGCATTTGTGGGGACACCAGTTGCTATGTCTGCAGGACGCCCGACATCGACTACAGACACTTCACCGGGGAGAAGTAAGACCATTCTGTGTTGTGTTTATGTGTTTTTGTCATGACAATCGTGAGCTGCAACAAGATGGCCTGCATTTGTGGGGACACCAGTTGCTATGTCTGCAGGACGCCCGACATCGACTACAGACACTTCACCGGGGAGAAGTAAGACCATTCTGTGTTGTGTTTATGTGTTTTTGTCATGACAATCGTGAGCTGCAACAAGATGGCCTGCATTTGTGGGGACACCAGTTGCTATGTCTGCAGGACGCCCGACATCGACTACAGACACTTCACCGGGGAGAAGTAAGACCATTCTGTGTTGTGTTTACCGTAAAAACTGGACTATAAGACACACCTGTATATAAGCTGCATCCCTTAAATTAACAAAATATTAGGCATTTATTCACATATAAGCCGCACCAGTTTATTAGCCGCAGAGAAAATTGTATGTGCACAAACCAACACAAATATAGAAATTCTCCTATCAGAACATGAGTATTTAATATTCTCAGACACTTTAAGCATGAGATTTGAATCTATTGATTACCAAAACCAGTTTGGAGTCTGAAGAAGCTCAAAATAGACTTAAGAATGTGGCCAGAAACAGATTTAATCATAGTGATAAATGTATAATAAAAATAAAATCCACAAATAAGCCGCATCAGTCTATAAGCCTCACGGGCCAAAGTTGAGGAAAAGTTGAGGCTTTACAGTATGTATTTTTCTCGTGACAATTGTGAGCTGCAACAAGATGGCCTGCATTTGTGGGGACACCAGTTGCTACGTCTGCAGGACGCCCGACATCGACTGCAGACACTTCACCGGGGAGAAGTAAGACGACCCTGTGTTGTGTTTATGTGTTTTTGTCATGACAATTGTGAGCTGCAACAAGATGGCCTGCATTTGTGGGGACACCAGTTGCTATGTCTGCAGGACGCCCGACATCGACTGCAGACACTTCACCGGGGAGAAGTAAGACCATTCTGTGTTGTGTTTATGTATTTTTGTCATGACAATCGTGAACTGCAACAAGATGGCCTGCATTTGTGGGGACACCAGTTGCTATGTCTGCAGGGAACCCGATGTCGACTATACACGCTCTTCACTGTGAAGAAGTATGATGATTCTGTGTTTATTTCTTATAGTTGTTATTATTTTTCGTGTGGGTTATAACTAGATGACCTGCACCTGTGATACAGCCACCACCAGTTGTCATGTGTTGCAGGGAATCCGACATCGACTATGCGCACTGCGGAGAACTAAGACGATTCTGTGTCAACAAGTTGCTGGCTGTTTGTTTTTTAAACTGTGGTTCAGGTGTAACGTTGCTTAGCCCACTTACCCCCAACCCACCCGACGCTAACCTTGCTATGAATCCCATGTCAAGGGAAATAACTTGCGCAATTCACTACAGTGGGTAATTTAAATAAAATAATTAAAGATATAATTTCAGTCGGTGAATGCATTGAATTATTTCTGTTATGTTCTTTATACTCTGAAAAGTCACAAAGAAACACTAATTTCAAATTCATGGTACTGGTTACTTTATTAAAAAAAAGTTATACTTGATAGCAAAATGTGCCAAAAATAATAAATGAAAAATTAATAAATGTCAAAACTCAATCAAGAACGTTCCCAATTTGGAATCAAAGAACTGAATATTCAGTCTACTACAGCTATGTGCCATCATAAAACTGTGCAAAACAATGTCCATTGCAAAGATGGGCTTTGCAAACTGTGTAGCCTACAACATTTTCTATATGATTTCTTTACTGTAGCCATTCGGTTGACGGCACTTTCGCGATAAGTTATGGTGTCAGATCATCAAGAGCTTCGAAGTCTGTTGTCTAAGTCACATTCAACCCTTACTCAATCAATTTCTACAAGTTACCTTGCTAAAAAGCCATCGAAATCGCCATAATCGTCTACAATATAGTTCAACAGACGCCATAATTCTTTGTCGGACAACAAATGTTTTTTATAGTTGACTTAAAATCATAACTTTGTGAAAACTTGATCAATTTTGACACAGTAACGGCAATTAGCAATGTATGAAGTGGCAAACATGCAAGTCTCGCGGGTCGAGATTCTCGTTTATGTAAACAGTACAGTCTGTAGCCATAGTCGGCAACTGCAAATTGGGCGCTAGCGGGCACTCCGTTGTAACTGACCGCAATTTTTTTAAGAGGCCCTGCGGGCGATCCACTGATTTATGGGTTAGTTAAGTGCGGCAGTGGTCCTAAATCCAGGGTCAGGTAACAGTTTAGAGTGGCAGACACACACATAATTATGTGTGTCAGCATTGACACTGACAATCTTTTTTCTTTTTTGTTCTCCCATCTTGTGGGCCATGCAGTGGCATTGCTCCCAGGATGCTCGTTCCAAATCCCAACTCACAGCCACACCCCGGTTTGTCACTGGCAATCTCTGTTGTTCCAGCTGCACGGAGGCTGACATGAACAAGCTTCACCAGGAGGAGATGGAGGAGGCAGAGAGGCAGGCCAGGGCAGAGTACCTCAGGCAGCACCCAGAGGCCCGAGACATGCAGCTCAAGTACGACCCTGCTCAACACCTGGCAGACTGTGAGTGGAATATTACATTGTTTTTAGTTCTCAGAGAGAGAGTGTGGGTGTACCTTAGGCAGCACCCCGAGGCCCAAGACATGCAGCTCAAGTACGACCCTGCTCAACTCCTGGCAGACTGTGAGTGGAATATTACATTGTTTTTAGTTCTCAGAGAGAGAGTGTGGGTGTACCTTAGGCAGCACCCCGAGGCCCAAGACATGCAGCTCAAGTACGACCCTGCTCAACACCTGGCAGACTGTGAGTGGAATATTACATTGTTTTTAGTTCTCAGAGAGAGAGTGTGGGTGTACCTTAGGCAGCACCCCGAGGCCCAAGACATGCAGCTCAAGTACGACCCTGCTCAACTCCTGGCAGACTGTGAGTGGAATATTACATTGTTTTTAGTTCTCAGAGAGAGAGTGTGGGTGTACCTTAGGCAGCACCCCGAGGCCCGAGACATGCAGCTCAAGTACGACCCTGCTCAACACCTGGCAGACTGTGAGTGGAATATTACATTGTTTTTAGTTCTCAGAGAGTGTGGGTGTACCTTAGGCAGCACCCCGAGGCCCGAGACATGCAGCTCAAGTATGACCCTGCTCAACTCCTGGCAGACTGAGTGGAATATTACATCATTTCTGTGTTCACAGAGAGAGAGAGAGAATATGTGTGTGTGCATGTGCGCGCGTGTGTGTGTGTGTGTCTGCCTTAGGCAGCATCCCGAGGCAGCCGACATCCAGCTGAAGTACAACTCTGCTCAACACGTTGCAGACTGTAAGTAGAATTACACCATTTCCTGTTCTCAAAGAGAGAGAGAGAGACAGACAGAGCGTTTGGGTTTGTATGTGTGTACCTTAGACAGAACCTTTAGCCAGCCGACATCACACTGAAGTATGACCCTGTGAGTGGAATATTACATTGTTTCCAGTTCTCAGAGAGAGAGAGATAGTGTGTGTATGTGTATCTTAGGCAGCATCCTGAGGCAGCCGACATCCAGCTGAAGTACGACCCTGTGCAACACCTTCTCAGAGAGAGAGAGATAGTGTGTGTATGTGTATCTTAGGCAGCATCCTGAGGCAGCCGACATCCACCTGAAGTACGACCCTGCGCAACACCTTGCAGACTGTGAGTGGAATTGCACCGTTTCCAGTTCTCAGAGAGTGTGTGTGTGTGTGTAAACGGTACCTGCACTTTGACAGGTGAAATGAGACCACCTAAGCATGCACCTTCTCTTTTCATTGTCTATGATTGTGTTTGACTCTAGTCTATGATTGTGTTTGACTCTAGTCTGTGATTGTGTTTGACTCTAGTCTATGATTGTGTTTGACTCTAGTCTGTGATTGTGTTTGACTCTAGTCTATGATTGTGTTTGACTCTAGTCTATGATTGTGTTTGACTCTAGTCTGTGATTGTGTTTGACTCTAGTCTGTGATTGTGTTTGACTCTAGTCTATGATTGTGTTTGACTCTAGTCTGTGATTGTGTTTGACTCTAGTCTATGATTGTGTTTGACTCTAGTCTATGATTGTGTTTGACTCTAGTCTGTGATTGTGTTTGACTCTAGTCTGTGATTGTGTTTGACTCTAGTCTATGATTGTGTTTGACTCTAGTCTGTGATTGTGTTTGACTCTAGTCTGTGATTGTGTTTGACTCTAGTCTATGATTGTGTTTGACTCTAGTCTGTGATTGTGTTTGACTCTAGTCTGTGATTGTGTTTGACTCTAGTCTATGATTGTGTTTGACTCTAGTCTGTGATTGTGTTTGACTCTAGTCTATGATTGTGTTTGACTCTAGTCTATGATTGTGTTTGACTCTAGTCTGTGATTGTGTTTGACTCTAGTCTATGATTGTGTTTGACTCTAGTCTGTGATTGTGTTTGACTCTAGTCTGTGATTGTGTTTGACTCTAGTCTATGATTGTGTTTGACTCTAGTCTGTGATTGTGTTTGACTCTAGTCTGTGATTGTGTTTGACTCTAGTCTGTGATTGTGTTTGACTCTAGTCTGTGATTGTGTTTGACTCTAGTCTGTGATTGTGTTTGACTCTAGTCTGTGATTGTGTTTGACTCTAGTCTGTGATTGTGTTTGACTCTAGTCTGTGATTGTGTTTGACTCTAGTCTGTGATTGTGTTTGACTCTAGTCTGTGATTGTGTTTGACTCTAGTCTGTGATTGTGTTTGACTCTAGTCTGTGATTGTGTTTGACTCTAGTCTGTGATTGTGTTTGACTCTAGTCTGTGATTGTGTTTGACTCTAGTCTGTGATTGTGTTTGACTCTAGTCTATGATTGTGTTTGACTCTAGTCTGTGATTGTGTTTGACTCTAGTCTGTGATTGTGTTTGACTCTAGTCTGTGATTGTGTTTGACTCTAGTCTGTGATTGTGTTTGACTCTAGTCTATGATTGTGTTTGACTCTAGTCTATGATTGTGTTTGACTCTAGTCTATGATTGTGTTTGACTCTAGTCTGTGATTGTGTTTGACTCTAGTCTATGATTGTGTTTGACTCTAGTCTGTGATTGTGTTTGACTCTAGTCTGTGATTGTGTTTGACTCTAGTCTATGATTGTGTTTGACTCTAGTCTGTGATTGTGTTTGACTCTAGTCTGTGATTGTGTTTGACTCTAGTCTATGATTGTGTTTGACTCTAGTCTGTGATTGTGTTTGACTCTAGTCTATGATTGTGTTTGACTCTAGTCTATGATTGTGTTTGACTCTAGTCTGTGATTGTGTTTGACTCTAGTCTATGATTGTGTTTGACTCTAGTCTGTGATTGTGTTTGACTCTAGTCTGTGATTGTGTTTGACTCTAGTCTATGATTGTGTTTGACTCTAGTCTGTGATTGTGTTTGACTCTAGTCTGTGATTGTGTTTGACTCTAGTCTGTGATTGTGTTTGACTCTAGTCTATGATTGTGTTTGACTCTAGTCTGTGATTGTGTTTGACTCTAGTCTATGATTGTGTTTGACTCTAGTCTATGATTGTGTTTGACTCTAGTCTGTGATTGTGTTTGACTCTAGTCTATGATTGTGTTTGACTCTAGTCTGTGATTGTGTTTGACTCTAGTCTGTGATTGTGTTTGACTCTAGTCTATGATTGTGTTTGACTCTAGTCTGTGATTGTGTTTGACTCTAGTCTGTGATTGTGTTTGACTCTAGTCTGTGATTGTGTTTGACTCTAGTCTGTGATTGTGTTTGACTCTAGTCTGTGATTGTGTTTGACTCTAGTCTGTGATTGTGTTTGACTCTAGTCTGTGATTGTGTTTGACTCTAGTCTGTGATTGTGTTTGACTCTAGTCTGTGATTGTGTTTGACTCTAGTCTGTGATTGTGTTTGACTCTAGTCTGTGATTGTGTTTGACTCTAGTCTGTGATTGTGTTTGACTCTAGTCTGTGATTGTGTTTGACTCTAGTCTGTGATTGTGTTTGACTCTAGTCTATGATTGTGTTTGACTCTAGTCTGTGATTGTGTTTGACTCTAGTCTGTGATTGTGTTTGACTCTAGTCTATGATTGTGTTTGACTCTAGTCTGTGATTGTGTTTGACTCTAGTCTGTGATTGTGTTTGACTCTAGTCTGTGATTGTGTTTGACAAAGCAAAGTTGTAATAAATGCCGCAATATTACCAGCTACAACTTGGGCATTGGGGGCGTTTCCTTCATCATTCTCTTTTCATTCTGGCAGGTCATAAAACAAACCAAAATAAACGAAGGAAGTAAGACTACAAAACACACATGCATGTAAGCAGCATCCCCTAAATGTTTCATGCAAATCAGGAAAAATCCATTTCAGAAACAGTCGCATCCTGTTTTTTCCTGATACAGTGGACACTCCCTAATCCGACCTCCACTATTATGACTTCCTCCTCGATATTAAGGTCTGTGTACATGTTAACAAATTCACAAAATATCTATTTCCCCATGGCAACACAGTGTTAGGCCACTCATAATGACTTAAAACTCACTGTGTTGTCATGGGGAAACTGACATGTTGTGATTTTGTTAACGTGTACACAGACCTTTACCAGATAATTTTTCACCAATTTGTTTCCTTCATAAATCAACTTAATATTGCGAAGAGTTAAGTCCCTTAACATCGCGCAAGATGGATGTCCCTTGAGAAAGTCGCAGAAAAATGGCGTCCATTCAATGTGAAATCAAAGGATGCGAATGGGAGGGAATCAAAATTATTGAAGAAAGTGCAAGAGGTAAAATTGCACTTTCGATTGCAAAATCATGTTAATAATAATCAATCTAGGAAAGATTGAATCAGTAAATAGGTAACAGATTGGGCCGATTGAGAAAGAGAGAGTGAGAGGAGAGAGTGAAGTGAGCAAGCCAAGTGGTATCAAACATGGAAGGGAACCAATCTAATCGGCTACATTGCCCACCTCCCTTATAAGACCTATTTTGTGATGATTTTCAAGTTTGTAATAGGGAGGTTCCACTGTAATTTCTTTTCATTTCTTCCAAGTTTTTAATTTGCATCATTTGCAATGTTCAGTTTTGACTTTTTAATTGAACTGCTCGTGTTGCTTTCATATTGTTTTCGTTTCTTATTTTTGCATTTTGTCGTTAACTTTTTTTAAACTAAAAATTATGTTTTTTATGCATATACTTTTTTCTTTTTTTTTATAATTCCTGTTTTCAGTTTTGTATTTTTACATAAGTTAAAAATACCCATTGTTACATGTCCACATTTCTTTTCAATAATGATAAACTTTTTTCCAGTTCTAGACTTGCCATGTGTTCTTTTTCTTCTTCGTCAATCATTCAGACAGTTTTGAGTGCAGATGCGTCATGCTTTTGTTATGCGCCTAACTAAGAAATAGTTAGGCCCAGCATGTCCGTTTTCCGCTGGAGAAAATCTTTGTAAAACTTTCTAGAACAAAGGCAGGAGAATGGACCAGTGAGGCAGAAAGTGTGTGTGAGCGCACGTGCATAAAATACGGTATTTTGGGGACGTCCTGGGTTGTATGTTGTATCTCAACCGACAAGAGGGGAGTAACTATTTTTTTTAATGCGCATGCATTGGTTTAACGGAAAAATCACTGCAATGAGCTCTAAAAATAGACAAACTCATGGCAGGGTACTTGGCAATGAATGTCTTTGCATTTGGTGGGAGTGTAGAGTGATGTACTGGGCTAATGTATTCTCCCATGGTGATAGAAGAGTTAAAAAAAAGAATGTCATATAACAGATGTTGGGTGACCACAAGGGCATTCTACATTTTTGGAAAATTTTGGTTTCTTATGAATGTAATCAAAGTTTGCGGACAGCTGTCAGCTCCCACCCCTTACATAATACCCATCCTTTTCCCACCCCCTTCCCTTCATGTACCCCTACCCTTTTCTAACCCTAAAGGGTCAGCCACACTGCATACGATTTGACCCCAAATACGATACGATTGTGACAATGTCTGTGAGTCATGATTCACGTGAAATACTTCCGTCTAAAAATAACTACTGTATTTACGGACTATAAGGCGCACCTGATTATAAGATGCAGATTTTGTTACTCTATTTACTTACTATTCTATCAGTCACATTGTAAGGTGTAGGGATCTTAGTCTGGAAAAAAAAAAAAAAGTATCGCCAGCCACACTGCATACGATTTGACCTCAAATACGATGCGATTGTGACAATGTCCGTAATTGTAAAATCCAGATTTTGTTACTCTATTTACTTACTATGTTATCAATCACATTATAAGGCGTAGGGATCTTAGTCTGGGGGAAAAAGTATCGCCATATAGTCCGTAAAATACGGTACTATTTCCGTTCACTCTACTCATGTAGACCCCAGTACACGAATTACATAAAACGTCCAATACAAAAATAAGATATTTATCAGATTCATGTACGGGAGACTACAAATATCGTGAACATAGCTACCGTCATTTTCGGACTATAAGGCGATATTTTTTTCATCCAATTTCGACCTATGTGCCTAATAAACGAGGGCGCCCTATTAGTTAACAAAATTGTGAGAAGAGAGGCAACGATTGCCGTACTCAGTACAGTCTACTGTAAGTCACAACATCGACAGTGGTAACGAGTCGCTGATACAACGAATACTCACATTAAAATGCTTAAAAATCCCTATTATCGTCCGAGATACCGTCCAACAGATGCCACAACCCTTCATTGGATGTAAAAAGCATCGTTGTAGAGCTTAAAATGCCATAATTCTACCAGTTTTCGCGAAGAAAAGTCCTAACACAACTACCGGAAGTCGCAAAAACGGAAGTTTCAATTATTTGAGAAGGGAGCCAACTCTTGTTTATGACAACAATAATGGCGTTTACAGGACGTGTACGGGCTTCAAACCTCGACTTTCTTTTGCGAGGTGTGTATCGCCTTATAAACGAGGGCGCCTTTTACTTGGATTTTGTCAGATTTATCTTGAAAATTGCCCTATTCGCCTTATGCACAGCAGCGCCTAATGACCCGAAAAATACGGTAGTATGATTTCATCAGATTAATTTAGACAGTATGATTTCATGTGAATCATGCCTCACAAATGTAAAAACCGGATCGCACTGAATTTCAGTGTGGCTGGCCTTTATTTAACCCCAGTGAAGCTTTTACCCTAAACACCATTTTAGCCATCCAAGTGATACATGTTCCAAATATATCATATTTAGCATACGCTAAACCCAGTGGCAACGAAAAAGTTGTCATTTGGTAAAAATTTCCCCCCCCCCCCCCCCCCCCCCCCCCATCATCAGTGACAAAAATCGCATGCAAATTTTTTTTATAAAAAAAATTGGGTGGCACGCCTCTGGCTGCGACGCGCTCTCCGGGTGGGAGCAACCCGAATTTCACAGATGCCTCTGTGACTATAAAGTACCTAATACTACATGTAATACTAAAATTCCCTTTTTTTAAATTTTGTTTTACCTGTCCTCAGTCTTGTTTTAGCAGCACGTGTGGAAGTCGTTTATATATGTCGAAAATGTGTGCATTCAAAGGTATGTGTACTTGCAGTATAGTATTTTACTGTACACCCCCAAAATTCAGATTTTGTTATTATAGTTTCTTACTATATTATCAGTCACATTATAAGGCACAGGGGTCTCAGTCTAGGAAAAAAGTATCGCCTTATAGTCCGAAAAATATGATACCTAACCTTACCTTGTGTTTTCATCCTGGTCTAGTTTTTTTCAATGTTATGCCTCTAACTTGCTACTTTTTCCATCCTAGTTTTCCTTCTCCGTCTGTCTGTCCTCTCTCTCCGCCTCTCTGTCCATCAATAGGTCTGTCTGTCTGTCACCCTCTCCTTCTGTCACTTCTCCCCCTCTTACTCTTAGTGTAGAGTGGCACAGTGGTAGCGCGTTCGCTTCGTGTCAAGTAAACCCGAGTTCGAACGTGGGTACAGGGGATTTTTCCTCTCACTTTGCACTAGGCCTTGCGGTCTGAACGTGGAGTCTTTCGGATGAGACGATAAACCGAGGTCCCGTGTGCCCATGCACTTAGCACACGTTAAGCCCAGTGGCAACAAAAAAGTTGTCATTTGGTCAAAATTTACCCCCCCCCCTTCCTTCCTCATCAGTCACACAAAAATCGCATGCCCAAAAAAATAAAAAAATTGGGTGGCACATCTCTGATTCCAGGTGGGAGCAACCCGAATTTCACAGAGACGCCTCTGTGACTATAATGTACCTAACCTAATAGTATCTTTCGCATTAAAATTTGTTTTCCCACCCTCCCTTCTCTTTCTCCCACTGTTTATGCATTGCTATCGGGTGTATTGTGGTTGAGCCTATAGCTTTGTGTTGTCCTACCCTGGCTTAAAGTCTCCAGGGATCATCCCAACAGCTGAAGCACGAACACTATGGTACAAATGCACCAGCTAGGGATGAGAACATTACGTGTGTGACCGTTTGTGATTACCTCGGCACGTGGGCAGCCACACTCCGACTTCAGAGGAATAGCTTTGTGTAACCCAACTTATGCTTTTGTGTGTGTGTCTGTGTGTTTGTGTTGGAGTGCGTGTATATGCCTATCATGTTTACACAGGTTATATTTGCTTCCATTTTTAATGTGTTTTTGAAAGAAAAAAAAATAAATCGAAATTTTGTGCATTCCAAGTCTTAGTGAATCCTTTGATCAAATTAAAGTTTGCCGACAATGACTGTATCCTTCATGTTCTGTTTCGATAATTTCAGGTGCAAGGCAGCCGCGCCGCTATGAAGGTGAAGGCTACAGCGATGACGATGATGACAGCATTGACGATGAAATCGACGGGTCCAATTGCACAGATTCCGACTCTGACATGGAAGGGGCTGCTCAGATACGCTTTGTACCCAGGGATGACTTCGACGAAGATGACGATGAGGATGGTGGTGCTTTCTACCGGTACCTTTGATTCTCTCCCCTGCCTGTGGCTCTTGTCAAAATGCAGCAGCATTTTTGTTCATTAGTTTGGTACCAATGGTCACCAATTTGTTGATCTCTTCTTTTGTGCCTGTGTGTGTGTGCGATTTTCTACAGCAAGTTGAACATGAAGGTAAAAATCGTCAACGCATGTGCTGGTTCTGTCATTTCAGGACTCCCACTTTGTTTTGTGAAGGAAGTTTGCTGATTAAAAAGACAACGCAAAAACCATGATAAATCGGATGACATTTATTCCAGTAAACAAAAATGTCTCAGGGGGAACATGTTCTGTGTTTCACTGTTTGTGCAAACGTTTTTTAAGTTTATGTGATTGTGTGTGTGTAAATGAGTTTCTTTAAACAGAAGTCTTGTGGAGTAACTGACGATCTGTATAAATAAATGATTCGAATAGCGAGCGAGAACTTGTGTAAATGAACGACTCGAATAGCGAGCGAGAACTTGTGTAAATGAACGACTCGAATATCGATCGAGAACTTGTGTAAATGAATTACTCGAATAGTGAGCGAGAACTTGTGTGAATGAATTACTCAAATAGCAAACAAGTACTTGTGTAAATGAATGACTCAAATACCGAGTGAGAACTTGTGTAAATGAACGACTCGAATAGTGAGCCAGAACTTGTGTAAATGAATGACTCGAATAGCGAGCGAGAACTTGTGTAAATGAACGACTCGAATAGTGAGCCAGAAATTGTGTAAATGAATGACTAAAATAGCGAGCGAGAACTTGTGTGAATGAATGACTCGAATAGCGAGCGAGAACTTGTGTAAATGAACGACTCGAATAGCGAGCGAGAACTTGTGTAAATGAATGACTCGAATAGCGAGTGAGAACTTGTGTAAATGAATGACTCGAATAGCGAGCGAGAACTTGTGTAAATGAACGACTCGAATAGCGAGCGAGAACTTGTGTAAATGAATGACTCGAATAGCGAGCGAGAACTTGTGTAAATGAATGATTTGAATAGCGAGCGAGAACTTGTTTAAATGAATGACTCGAATAGCGAGTGACAACTTGTGAATGAATTATTTGAATAGCGAGCGAGAACTTGTGTGAATGAATTACTTGAATAGTAGTAGTAGTAGTGTGTTGAATAGCGAGCGAGAACTTGTGTAAATGAATGACTCAAATAGCGAGTGGGAACTTGTGTGAATGAACGACTCAAATAGTGAGTGAGAACTTGTGTGAATGAACGACTCAAATAGCAAGAGAACTTGTGTAAATGAACGACTCGAATAGCGAGAGAACTTGGGTTTTTTGTCACACCAATCAATTATACTGTGACAATTGCATTGCCATGAAATGCCATTTGTTGAGCTTTACCTTTTATTCTTTTGCTTTGCCGTTAAAATGAAGCAGATGGATTATGCAGATTATGTACACATGTACAGCCGAGACATTAGGGCCTATGCATTTGTCTGATGTGTGCACATATAATGAATCTTTGTGAATTTTTTTCAAAGATCTAACAATTGCCTAAGGAACAAAAAATTTGCTTTTTGCTACATTCAAATCAAATTAAAAGTCCTGATTGGTCACAAGCCCAAGATGGGGTTGACCTATCTGTGAAGTAGTCATTTGTGGAAGCTAGTCACATGACAAAATCTCAAGTCCCAACTGTGACGCTTGCAGCTTCACACCTGTTTGCTTGCTTTGTCACAAGCTCTGGCCGGTTGACAAATATTTAAAATGACAGAGACAGTTTGAATCTGATAAGCCTTGTAAAATTATTACATTGCCTTTGTAAACTTCCAAGATAGAGCCAAGTTCAAAATGCCCCAAATCGCTTGTGATCAATTTGTTTTTGTTTTTGTGATGAATTATAAAAAACTGAAGTTCAGTTTCTGGTAACATTAAAAATACTGAAATCAGTGTAAAAATGAAAGAGTATCACCCATGCTGTTGATGACAAAAAATCACCTTGATTTTGGTATATTTTTCACAAAATGACGACAGTCAACACACCCGGAAGCAGACATCGTGCTTCGACGTGGCTTATGCGTTACTTTTTTCAGATTTGTGTAGGGTGTGTGGCTTATACTACGAAGCGGCTTGTAGTCTGTGAAATTACGGTATATTGTTTCTGTCTCTTGTGGGATGGAAATGTGGGATGGAAATGTAGGGTGGGAGGGTGACATTTTGAAATACAAAGCCTACATCTTGCTTTCTCTAAGCTCACATTTTTTGGGCATGGTCAAAAGTTGATGAAGAGTTGTGATATTAAAAACAGGTTAAGACAGATTTGTCTCGGTGTCCATGTGTTGCGTCATTTACATTCTCAACATCCACACCAAATCAAAAACAAATCGTAATCACTTTCATTTTCCAAATTTACTGACAACTTTTAAGAAACAAACTTTTAATCAATCTCAACATGAGTTTCTTTTTAATGGCAAAAAACACAAAGGGCCTAAACGCTTCATGGTCCGTATTTGACACAAACTAAACAACAGACACAACCACCCAGAGTAGAAATGAGGCAGTAACGCTTCACTTCTCCCCGGTGGAAAGAACCAACATTAGTTTACAGGAGTGTGACTTTATTCCATCAACTCTTCATTGGAACAACTTTATTCACACAAATCTACCGTATTTTACAGTATTTATCGCCTTAGTCCGTAAAATACGGTATACTCAATACGAGAATAAAAAGAACAGAACGCTAGAAAACAACAAAAGAAAAGAATTGGACCTACAGAAAAACGACAAAATACAATTTAGTACAGAAAATGAGGTCATTTTTTACCCCAAATCTAGTGTTACCTTTTTTTCTTTTCCTTTGTGCATGCGTGTGTGAACACATTGAAAATGATTAATTAAAAAAATATTCCACCTCCTTACTCTCCCTCCAACCCCACAGATTCTTAAAATTAAAAGAATGTAATGTTTTATCGCTGCATTAAAAGGAATGTGGGAAAAAAATTACCTTCTTCCTTCTAGAAAACAGAATGGAAATAGTACGACCAAGAGCGGATCGGTTTTGGATAGGAGACCCATTTAAACAACGCACAATGAGAACGGTTAAAATCCTCTGAACACGGAAATGATGGAAAATAAACAAGGGTGGAAGAAAAAGAAACACAAGCTGCCTCTGACAAAACTGAACAATTACGAAATAAAACAAAGCGGTAGTAAGAAAAAAACTTAGGTGCTACCACGATTTATGACGCCAGGGCTGGTCAGAAATCATTCTCATATTGCAGAAATGTCGGCGTAGCAAAAGCTTCAGCTGCTGATAAACAAGTCTATCTTACTTTTTGAAGGACAGAGAAATCGCTAAGAAACAACCAACCACACGCCGAATATCAGAACAGATCCCAACCATGAATGCGTGATGTCCTAATCCCTCTACCACGAACCAACAGGAGACTAAATAAAAGATTTGAGAAAGGTTAAAACGTCAATGGTAAAACGAACGAAGAAAACTCAGGAGGTTAAAGAAACGCCAAGTAAAAAAATTGCAATATGTTGGGCAGGAAATGAAATCTGCTCTTTTAGACAGATTTCTTTCACCATGGTTTATGCCTGTATTCCACCCTTAAGTTTTTGCTGGAGTTTAGGGACCATAAAGCACCAAATCTCATTACATTTCAACACAATATCAGGACATATTACAATTATGAACTCTAGAAACCACTTATTTAAAATAAAAATTTTAAAAAAGGAAGAGGAACACAACACAAACGTATAATAACAAACGCTTAAAAAAAACAAAAAACCACAACATCCTCTAGACAACCATCTCTTGTGCCTTTGACACCCCCTACCCATCCACATCCCCACCCCCTCCCCTCCCCTCCCCTTGTAGTTTATCTCTTTGCACATCTCAATTAAGAATCAATCGGTCATGTCAACTGTGACAATGTCTTTGCACACACAAACACAGGCCGCGGTGATGAGCGTTACACAGTGATGACCGTTACACAGTGATGACCGTCACACAGTGATGACCGTCACATTGGGGATGACCGTTACTTGTAGTAGCTGCTCCGGCCCCAGCTGGACCCGTAGCCCCCACCCCCACCATACCCCCCTCCACCGTACCCACCCCCACCCCCGCTGCCTCCCCAGTAGCTCTGCTGGCTGCCCCAGCCCCCCTGCCAGCTACTGCCGCTGCCATAACCCTGCACACACACACACACACAATGTTTAAGCATCAACATATCAGCTATGCATTGAATTTGAGAAATTCACTGAATCAACAGCAATAATAGCGTTAAACAAGAATTTCTTTAAATTTCTAAAAAGAAGTATACCAGGCATCAGAATTGTGTGAAGTCCAATTCTCTGAAAACCGCAGTACAAGGGCCACCAAGGCCCCAGAGTGTAGAGGGACAACACTGAAACCAGTTCCCAACATGACCAAAAAGGCATGATGCCTTTTTTTCCCCCCTAAGTTTTTGCTGGCGTTTAGGGACCATAAAGCACCAAATCTCTTTACATTTCGACACAATAGCAGGACATATTACAATCAGCTAGACATCACAGAAATGACATGTCAAAAATCCTTAATCCTCTCAAATGTGCAGATCCTCTGACAATTCTGATGCCTAGTATACACACTAAAGAGAGTAACGATCGTCAGAGGCTTAAAATGTAAAATGTATCATTTAAAAAGCCGTCTATCTTAGCTGATAAGACAGAAATCCTACATTAATCTGTTGTCAGACCCATAATCCTCTAATCTGTCCTCTATAAACATAACGTACCAATGTTTTCCCCAACAGATAAACACAAATAATTGCTGAACTCATTGTCAATCTTTGCCTTTTTTCCTACAAACGTCCAATCGCTCAGTTTCCTGTCATGAGTGCAGATGTGTCATGCTGCCGTTATGCACCTAACTAAGAAATACCTAAAGCTGGACAAATTCTTTCAAAGAATTTCTGGAACCAAGGCAGGACCAGTAAGGCAGAATAATAGCAGATGACAATAAGCAGAGTCTAAGAGAGTGACGGATTAGAGGAAGTTACAAGCACAAAACTACCAGACGGTGGAGGAACAATTTGTACAAGACACACACACACACAACCTCCCCCCGGGTATCCCCACAAGCATCGGACATTTCTCTCACCTTGCTGCCATATCCCCCTTGTCCTCCCCAGCCACCTCCGCCTCCTCCCCCCCAGGACCCCGGCTGGCCCCAGCCTTTGCTGTAGCTGCCGTAACCACCACCACCGCCCCCGTAACCACCACCTCCACCGTAGCCACCACCACCGTAACCACTGCCGCCTCCATAGCCACCACCGCCGTAACCACCGCTGCGCTGACCCTGGGGACAGAATCAATGCGTCATTTCACAGACCTGACTGCCTCCCAAGGGTTAAACCTGACAAACCTAACAATTTTCAAAAATAGGAAATAGGGCCCAGGGGCTGCACTGACCCCAGCGAGGTATGTATTGGCCACTGCAAGTGCAGGGGGTCCAGGGGCTGCCCCGACCCCAGTGGGGTATCAGTGTTGATTCTAGACTTATAGAAAAGGGGGTCCAAGGACCCCTAAAAGAGAGGGTTCTAGGGACTCTTCATGGTCAAAAAATGGGGTCCGGTCCCATAAGTGAGAAGACAAACAGATTTTATGATATCTCCCCATGCATAACTTATACAAATCAAGCACCTCATGCCGTCACAGCCATTTTGTAAGCCAGCTTTTCTGAAACGTTCTTGTTTTGATGTATCACCACTGGCACTGGTTTTCTTTTGAACCTCCTCATGATCATCGCCACCTGCGGCACTTGGCAGCTCAGACACAGAAACATCGCCGTCGGCAATCTCAAGTTCGTCGTCATTTGGAATTTATACGCAAAGTAGCAGTGCAATATTGTAATGTCGCATTGGTGGTTTAAAAACGCGTCCGAAGTTTTTTTCTAGCGTCACAGGGGACGCACTGGCTTTTTATTTAGGCGTCATCACCGTAAATGCGATTTTGGCCAGGACGCGCTCTAGAATCAACACTCGGGTATGTATTGGCCACTGCAAGTGCAGGGGGTCCAGGGGCTGCCCCGACCCCAGTGGGGTATGTATTGGCCACTGCAAGTGCAGGGGGTAGAGGGGCTGCCCCGACCCCAGTGGGGTATAAAAGGCAGCCATTAAGCGGACTCAAATAGGGTTATTGGCGACAGTTATGCCCTTGTTTGGTCAGTACTCAACCATCTTCCCCCACCCACCAAGGGCATTCACTCTTGCAAAAGGTGTTCTTTGCAGTGGTCAATAGGGGCAGAGCCCTTATTGGGGGATCAGTGAAGCAGAGCTCAATCAATTTGGACGCATAATTGGGGCTCTTATACAGATATTTTTACTGTCAGCTGTTGTCATGATTTAGTTAGAAACAGATATTTTCAGTCTACAGTTCATGTTGAAAAGTCACAAAACGAATAATAATTAGTACAGTCCAATTTCTAAAGAAGAGAGGATCTAATTCTTTAATTCAAAGAGTAAGACAGAGACACATTCAAATTTTATTGAGCAGAGATTTTTTTATAAAATATACGCCGGTGTAACGTACCGAGACAAACTCAGATAGGGGGTAAACTTAGATTGTCACATCGGGGTCTATCAACTTTAGTTTTAACGCCACATCGCTTTCATTTTTTCCATCAAGCCAGTCTCACTCCACTTGTTCTTCACAGTGGCGTCGATACGTCTGCGTTTTCTTGGATGAATGGCATCTAGATAAAAGGTTCGATAAAAGCTCACCTCTAGTCCACTCTCTTTTCTTTTCGATTTGTTCTCCCTTTTTACGACTCTATGGGTGCAACTCCCCAGACTGACAACAAAATGAAAGAGCAGCACCCATGTGACTTGCAATGAATGATCACTTCACCTCTTGAAACTCTTGGTCAACATAAAAACATGCTCCCTACGGCTACAGGCTTTACACTTGGCAGCACATGGATCAGCAAGCACTTCCGTTTCTGTTAAACCGAAACCCATTTCTGTGTGGCAATCAG
Source organism: Phymorhynchus buccinoides (assembly GCA_017654935.2). NCBI lineage: Eukaryota > Metazoa > Mollusca > Gastropoda > Neogastropoda > Raphitomidae > Phymorhynchus > Phymorhynchus buccinoides. Next base: position 55,678,364 of record CM065684.1, read on the forward strand.
GTTTTCGCTTAACGCAAAGCCGTTTTTTCGTTTTTATTATTTTGTTGTTGAAATTCTTTATTAAAAAAAACAGATTTCTGTCTGTACCGATTTTTCCAAAAAATTATTTCCATCCTGAGACAGAAGCAGTTTAAGCCATTGATGTACCTCCTAAACTCTGAATGAGTAGTTTCAACTTCAAAATGAGTAGTTTTGAAGCAAAATGGATGATTTTAGTTAATATAACTATCTATTCTATCTATATACTTACCGTTTCACTACGAATGAGTTATCTCTTCCAATTTGGAGCTAATGCCAATTACCAAAGACCAAAAAAGTCTTAGTCTTCACAAGACTAACTTACTTCCCTTGGTCTGGTTTAGCAATACCACTGAGCTGCTGTGGATCCCCTTCCTGACGTCACTTCCGGGGAGCCAACTTTGAATCATGATAAATTTTTTGACTAATCGACTCGCAACGATGTTTTCGTCGGAGGGAGGTGGGTGGGAACCTTTGATCGTAGTGAAACGGTAAGTATATAGATAGAATAGATAGTTATATTAACTAAAATCATCCAATCTATTCTATCATGTTACCGTTTCACTACGAATGTTTGATTTAGATTAATATATCTATCTATTCTATCTATATACTTACCGTTTCACTACGAACTGAGTTTACTCTTCCAACTTGGGGCAAATGCCAATTTACCAAAGACATAGTCTAAATAAGACTAAAATCACTTCCCTTGGCACGGTTACCGTGCATATAGCCGATGATATGATCCGGGTGACGTCACTTCCGTAGCGGCTATTTCAAATCAGGATAAATTTTCCTGAAACTTGAGTAAAACAATGGTTCACAAAGGAGGGAGGATGGGAGGGAATCTTTACTCGTAGTGAAACGGTAAGTATATAGATAGAATAGATAGATATATTAATCTAAATCAAACAATCTATTCTATCATGTTACCGTTTCACTACGAACTGAGTTGATTGCCAACGAGGAGGTGGGCAAGAAACATTGTTGAACTCCTAGAGAAAAAACAACAATTAGTCAATACAGCCTACCCCATAGGGGCCAATTGCTTGGGTATCCATGGGCAGGTCTCCCGGGAACGGGGGGGGGGACCACATGTGCCGATCACATAAAACCCACATACCCCCCCCAACAAAGCATGAATATGCATACAAACCACAAGTACCCCATCACGTTACCTTAGTTCAGGGAGACCGGGGTCTGAGCCAGGACAGCCTTCCTGATGCCGAAGGTGTTGTCCTGTCTGCGGGCAGAGTAATGCCTGAGGTAAAAGCTGCTGAAGGTGGACTGGGATCGCCAGAATGCAGACTCCATGATGTGGGACAAGGGGACACCTTTGATCATGGCGAGAGAGGCGCTGATGGCCCTGATTTCGTGGGCCCGTATTGGGTTGAGGGGCAAGGCTTTGTCGGCGTGGGCATAGGCTAGCTTAATAGTACAAATTAACCATCGGGAAATGGTGGATTTGATTATGTCCTTAGCATACCTCTCATTCAGAGAGATAAACAGCCTACGTCGTTGCCCCCTAAACGAGGAAGTTCTCTTCAGGTAGAACTTAATAGCCCTGACAGGGCATAAGAACCTATCTTCATCATCCTGTGAGAGGATCTGCTTGATGCTCTGAATGGTGACAGAAGGAGAAGATGTCTGGGAGGGCTGATTTTTAGCCCGAAACTCTGGCAAAAAAGACAGTGTCACAGATTGGGGATCAGATGAGAACTCGATGTCGCTATCTAAACCGCTAAGAGCGTGGACGCCGCTAACACGCCTAGCCGTGGCGAGTGAAACCAGAAAGACAGTCTTAAAGGTGAGGAGCTTGAGTGACAGAGACGACATGGGTTCACAGTAATCCCTGAGGAATGACAGGACGAGGAAGATATCCCACTGGGGAAACCTAACTGACCGAGTAACCGACAGGTTGCGAACTGCATCAATGACATGCGACACCTCTATTGAACTCGAGAAGGAGGGAGACTTCTTGCCTCTAGAAACAGCTACAGTATGAGACACAGCGGCCTTGTACCCGTTGAGCGTTTGAGCCGAAAGACCCCTATCCAGATGTAGGTGAGAGAGGAATCGAGCGAACTCAGAGGCTGAAGGGTTCAGAGGGGGGAAACCGTGAGAAGAGCAGAACTCGAACCATGAGGCCCACCTGATGTCATAGAGTCTGTTTGTACTCTGTCTCCTGGCTTTCAGCATGAGGTCAATGGTTCTGGATGGGATCCCTCGTGATTGCAGGCCTGACCGCATAGTAGCCATGCGGTCAGCTGAAACGTTTCTGGGCTTGCGTGACCGACTCCTGTGCGAGGCTGGAGCAGGGTGCGGTCTGTCAGGTGCAGCCGGAAGGGAGGTGTGTGAGACAGGTTGACTAGTTCGGGGAACCAGGGGCTGGATTCCCAGAACGGGGCGACGATGATCAGCCGAGGCTTGTCGCGGGAGTATTTCTCCAGGACCTTCGGAAGGAGTGATGTCGGGGGGTAGGCATATGCCGACATGCCTGTCCAGGGTATGGAGAAAGCGTTGCGCGCCAGTGCCTGGGGGTCCCTCATAGGAGAAACATAGAGCTGAAGCCTTGAGTTGTACTTGGTGGCGAACAAGTCCACGTGAGGTTTGCCCCAGGACTCCCACAGAGGAAGTAGAGATTGGTGTGCAATTGTCCACTCCGTTGGGAGGATCTGGCCCTTCCTGCTCAGCTGGTCCGCCAGAACATTGAGTCTTCCAGGAACATATTCCACAGAGAGGAAGGTGTGGTTGGCTTGAGCCCACAGCAGGATCTCCTCCGCTTTCTTTGAGAGTAGCACGGAGCGAGTGCCGCCCTGGCGGCGTAGGTATGAAAGGGCTGTGGTGTTGTCGCCGCAGACAGTGACCCAAAAGTCCGAGAGGAGGGGGGCGAACACCTTGAGAGCTCGAGCAACCGCCTCCAGCTCGAGAAGGTTGATATGTAGAAGGGACTCCGACGGGGTCCAAAGACCTGAGACCTCCTCGTTGTCTAAATGTGCTCCCCATCCAGCCGTAGACGCATCCGTGTGGAGGAACCGTTGCTGTTGAAGCGGACGGATGGGAACTGCGTCGTTGAGCCAAGAGATCTTCGCCCATTGGGCTGTCGACTCGAGGAACCAAGGGCCTAGCTCTATCTGGTGATCGAGAGGCACATGCGAGATTGCCCTGGCCGAGAGGTGGCGTTGAAGAGGCCTCTTGTGGACTCTGGCCAATGGTAGTAGGTCCGCAACAGACTCCATCAGCCCTAGAAGCCGGAGGAGTTGCCGGGCTGACGCCGAAGATCTCTGTCTGAGAAGAGTCACTGAGTTCAGCAGGCTGAGGACTCGGTCCTGAGTTGGCTGGACACGAAACCGTACGGTGTCGAACACCATTCCCAGGTAGGAGAAGGTGGTTGAAGGGACGAGATCTGATTTCTGATCGTGGATCCGAAAGCCCAGAGAGCGAGATAGTTTGACCAGGGTGTCTGTGTGGGAACGGCAGAGACTGCGGGAAGAGGCCAGCAGAAGCCAATCGTCGAGGTAGATGTGCAGGCGGATCGATCTTGCCCTGGCCAGGCGGGCTAACTCCTTGACGATTCTCGTGAAGATCCATGGAGCTGGGGATAGCCCAAAGGGCAGAGCCACGAACTGGTAGGTTTGTTGTCCCCAAACGAACCTCAGGAAGCGATGTCGAGAAGGGTGGATGGCCACGTGAAAGTAGGCGTCCTTGAGGTCGATGGACGTCGACCAGTCGTTTGGATGAACTGCCAGACGGATGGAGGCGGCAGTCTCCATCTTGAATTTGGGGGTTCGGATGAACTTGTTGAGGGGGGAAAGGTCCAAGACCGGACGAAACTCCCCGTTCTTCTTGGGCACCACGAAGAGTCTGGAGTAGAAGCCAGGGTCCGTAGGGACCACCGGGACGATGGCCGACTTCTGGAGCAGGGAGTCGATCTCCTTTTGAAGGACGTTGAGCTTCGCTGGGTCCGAGGGGGGGGGGAAGGAGATGGGGGAGGAAGACAGGGGAGGTTCCCGAGAAAACGGGAACCGGAAGCCTGCCCGCACCACCTGAAGGATCCAGGGGCTCGCGACCAAGCGTTCCCATGCTGGAAGGCATTCCAACAGGGAACCGGCACTTGAATTGGCCGAGAGTGCCGGATCCTTCAAAGGAGGAGCGGGCTTTACTGAAAATGCTGCTTCCGTCCCCTGAACGGTGCTCGGGCATACCGGGCATGACCCGGCCAGCCAGCGCGCCGCCCAGAGGATGAGACCCCACGGGGCGAGGTGGAGGGTTGGAACTGGTGAGGGGGGCGCGGAGGATGAGCGTGTTGGCGAGAGGACGGTTGGTGGGAAGAGCGTCCTCTGGAAGCCATGCCCCGAGAAGGGACGTAACTTGGCCGTCTCTGATCAGGACGAGGTCGCTTTGCCGGCGGGGGAGCGAACTCACGGTTCGCCGAACGTCGGGCCCAACTCATGATGTGCTCCTGAGACAATTCGTGTTTACGTTTCTTCGCCTCATCCAGGGTCTCCTTGAGTGAGGCCGGGTGGAAGGTCGAAGAGGATGTCGAAGGACAGGAGCGAATCTTCGATCTTTCGAAGGTGGACAGAGAAACGCTGGATTTCGCTAGCACTGAGTCTCTGTATAGGGCAGCGAGCTGAGTCTTGGACGACGAAGCGACATAGGCAATAGAGTTGACCGCCTGGGAGAGCGAAGCGAGAGCGACACCAAGAGCTCGCTCATCGATCTCCTGACTCAACTGAAAGTCTTCAGGCTGTTTGGTTGGGGTAGAGCCCACTATTTGCGGCAGGGACTGGAGCATAGAGGTGGCTAGTGAAGATGCCCTTAGAATCGAGAACACAGAACGTTCGAGGTTGTTGAACGACTGTTGGGAGATGTCGACAAGAGCGAATCTGTTCTTTGCTCTGTAGCCCAGACTTGTGCGTTCACTTGTTGACACATCTGAGAAGGAAGGCAACGGCACAAAAGAGTTCGCCAATTGGAATGGGGGAAAGAACTCTCTCTTGATGAACTGTCCCGGGGCAGAAGGGATAGCTTCTGGAGTGTACATAGCGGCAGGGGTGTCTTCGTCCTCCTGCTCCACTGGAGGGGGAGTAGTCCACAAGTCAGCATCTGTCCGCCGAATAATCTGACGGATGAAAGGCGACGTATGCAAGGCGAGGCGGGGTTCTTTCTCCGTAAGAAGTTGTCCAAACGGATTAGGCTGGTCAGGCCGTTGCTTGTTGGGCTGGGACATGGGCTTAATGTCACTGCAGAACGGCTGGAGAATATGCAAGTACCCCTGGTAGTTCCCAGTTGAAGGGATGGGCTCCATCTGCACAGGGAGTTCATCCTGGGGGATCTCATGGTCCTGAAGAGAGGCAGATTCCGTCTCCTGACGGTCATTGGTAGGAGACCGAAGAGGGGTCCGTGGTGTGTACTGAGAGCGATGACGCACACCTGGGTCATCGTAAGTCTCGTAGTCATCAAAACCCTCGTATTCAGACGGGTAAAATTCATTTTCCGCGGATGAATCTCGCCGAAAGTTTGAGTCTTGCCCGTAGGGATGACCAGAAGGCAATCCATCCGTTGGGTTTCTCCTCGCAGAGGGGTGTTCACGGCCAGTGGAGGCCGGAACGGAGCCGTCATCACGGGAGCCGTAGTAGCGGTTGTCATCACAACGGTTGCCGTTGAAACCGTTGCCGTCGAACGGGTAGCCGTCGCTTCTGCTGCGGACGGGTCGGGTAGCGGTCACGGGTGTGCCGTGACCGGACCGGACGGGCCGTGACGGCCGAGCGGGAGCCGTGAACGGCTGAACAGGTGACGGGCCAGCGGTAGCGGACACGGTATCTGTACCGTGAACGGACCGGGCAGAAGCACTCACTTGTGTGATCATGCTTTGAGAGAGTTCTGGTTTTCTGTCCGTGAGAGAGAGTCTGGGTTTTCCGTTGCCCGTACGGGCGGTTTGTAACTCACGTGTCCGCTGAAAATCTTCGTACGGGAAGTCAGAGGACGGGCGGGTCGGACCGGCCGTGCGGGGACCCGTGCGGGCCGGTGAAGGGCGGTAGCTGTCCGTGTACGGGTCCGGGTCCAGTGGGGAAACTGAAATGCCTGTGTGCCGCTCCATGCGGGCCAGTTGGCCGGGCGAAATAACGGCTGGAATTTCGTCCCCAACGGCAAAATAATCTCGGGGACCGTCTGGGAGTGTGTCCTGACCATAAGGATCCGCTAAGAATCCAACTTCATCCGTGGGCTTGGCCTGAGAAGTCTGTCTAGTCTGAGTAGTCAGTGTTGAGGTGGGCCTCGATTCAACTAAGTGAGAAGTTAGAGAAGAGGCAGGGACTAACACCATACCCTTGTCGTGAAAACCTGCGATCATTTCTGCAACGAGAGATGACGAATCGACCACAGTAATAACCTGCTCTTGCGACTCAAGGATAGGGGAAAGCAGAGTGGGAGGGGGGGAGAGACTCCTCTTCTTAGAACTAGATGGTCTAGACTTGGGCTCTTTCTTAGAGCTAGCCGAAGAAGAAACAGGGAGGAACTTCCCTTTATCGTCACGCCCTTGCTTGGGCGTAACAGAACCCGACACAACAACAGAAGGAATTGGAGTAGGGATAGGGTCGAGTGACGACATGACGCCGGGGGCAAAGACCGGCACAATCTCAAACAACAATTTCGAAAAAATTCAAAATATAATCAATTAATCAAGAAAATATCAAGTTAGATAGCGCTAGCCGACCAAACCTGAACCCCACTTGGTGTTAGGGACACAGAAAAGCCGGGATGGTGTAGAAACAGGCGGATAAACAATTTACAATGTAGAGGGAAGAAAAAACATGGCAGCCCCAAAGGTTGGAAAATTTATTCTGATTTGAAATAGCCGCTACGGAAGTGACGTCACCCGGATCATATCATCGGCTATATGCACGGTAACCGTGCCAAGGGAAGTGATTTTAGTCTTATTTAGACTATGTCTTTGGTAAATTGGCATTTGCCCCAAGTTGGAAGAGTAAACTCAGTTCGTAGTGAAACGGTAACATGATAGAATAGATTGAGTTGTTTCCCAACGAGGAGGTGGGTAAGAAAAAACATTGTTGAATTTTTAACTTTCCAACAAAGAGCAAACATTTCATACCCATTATATCCAAAAAGCGGGATTACCCAGGGTATCCCCGTGATAGCACCGGAAGCATCTGTATGAACATATAATTTCATTCCCCCAACAGGCATATACATATATATGCATCCCAATAAACAATAACAACATAAATTACCGTTAGACCAAGGAGACAGGGGTCTGTGCCAGCACCAGCTTCCTGATGCCGTAGGTATCATTTTGTCTCCTGGCGGAGAAATGTCGTAGATAGAAGTTCAAGAACGTGGTCTCTGACTTCCAGTAGGCGGCCTCCAAGACGCTGGATAAGGCCACACCCTTGATCATGGCCAAGGAGGAGCTGATAGCCCGAATTTCATGGGCTCTCAGGGGGTTTTGGGGCAAGGATTTGTCAGCGTTTGAGTATGCTAATTTTATAGCATCTATCAGCCACCTAGAAATGGTGGATTTCGAAATGTCTTTCATGTATTTGTCATTCAGTGAAACGAACAGGCGTCGTTTGTGCCCTCGGAACTGAGAAGTTCTCTTCAAGTATAACCGAAGGGCTCTAACTGGACATAGGAATCTGTCGGTGTCATCAGGAGCCAGAATGGTGCAAAGACTCTGAACTGTCACTGAAGGAGAGGACGCCTGAGCGGACTGGTTCTTAGCACGAAACTCCGGAAGAAAAGACAGTGTCATGGATTGATCCGAAGAATTGAACTCAATATCCGAACCTAGACCGCTAAGAGCATGGACGCCACTAACCCGCCTAGCCGTAGCTAAAGACAATAGAAAAACTGTCTTGTATGTCAACAACTTGAAAGACAACGATGCTAAAGGTTCACATTGATCCCGAAGAAAGGACAGAACAACGAACAAATCCCACTGAGGAAGGCGAACGCCCGAGGACACAGACTTGTTGCGGACTGCATCAATCAGATGTGAAAGTTCAATAGCTAAGGAAAAAGAAGGATTTCTCTTGCCCGTAGCTACCGTTATAGTATGCACAACAGAAGCCTTGTATCCATTTAACGTCTGAGCGGATAAGCCGCGGTTCTGGTGGAGGTGAGCCAAAAACTGAGTAAACTCCGGACCGGAAGGATCTAACGGAGAAATGCCATGGGACAAACAGAAACCATACCATGAGGCCCACCGTATGTCATATAGTTTGTTAGTACTCTGTCGTCTCGCCTTGAGTACTAAGTCCACAGTTTGTTCTGAGAGTCCGCGTGCTCGCAGGCCTGACCGCATAGTAGCCATGCGGTCAGCTGAAACAGTTGGGGGTTGGCGTGGCCGACTCCCGTGCGTGGCTGAAGCAGAGTGTCTTTTGTGAGACGAAGAGGGACGCTTGGAACGTGTGAGAGGCTGGTGAGCTCCGGGAACCAAGGGCTGGTCTCCCAGAATGGGGCGATGATGATCAGCCGGGGTAGATCGCGGCTGTATTTCTCGAGTACCTTGGGTAGGAGAGACGTTGGAGGGTATGCATACGCCGACATTCCTGTCCAGGGCATCGAGAAGGCGTTGCGCGCTAGTGCCTGAGGGTCCCTCATAGGTGATACGTAGACCGGCAGCCTGCAGTTGAACCTCGTGGCGAACAGGTCCACGTGCGGTTTCCCCCAGAGGGACCACAGTGGGAGGAGAGACTGATGTGCAATAGTCCATTCCGTGGGTAGGATCTGGCCCTTTCTGCTGAGCTGGTCCGCTAAAACGTTCAGTTTTCCCGGGACATACTCCACCGACAGGGAGATTTGTTTGGCTTGAGCCCACAGAAGGATCTCCTCCGCTTTTCTCGAGAGAGCAGGCGATCGTGTTCCACCTTGACGGCGCAGGTAAGACAGGGCTGTCGTATTGTCGCCGCAAACGGTGACCCACTTGCCGGTGAGACAAACTGCAAACGACTTGAGGGCCCTCGCCACCGCTTCCAATTCCAGCAGATTGATGTGAAAGAGTGTCTCTGCGAGAGTCCACTTGCCTGAAGCCTCCCTGTCGTCGAGGTGTGCACCCCAACCAGTTTTGGAAGCGTCCGTGTGAAGGAACAGTTGTTGCTGAAGAGGTCTGATAGGAACCGTTTGGTTGACCCAGGCACGGTCTGTCCACTGTTCGGTTGCCTCTAGAAACCAGTCCCCTAGCATCACTTGGTGTTCCAGCTGAAGGCGAGAGATCTTTCTCTGAGCCAGCAAGCGTTGCAGTGGCCGTTTGTGGACCCGAGCCAGAGGAAGAAGGTCCGCTACTGATTCCATCAGTCCGAGTAGACGGAGTAACTGGCGGGCAGAAGCTGAGGTTTTCTGTCTGAGGGCAGTGACCGACTCCACGAGGGCTAGAATCCTGCTGTCTGACGGCCGAACGGTGAATTGGACGGTGTCGAAAGACATGCCCAGGTAGTTGAAAGAGGTTGATGGAGTCAGATCCGATTTGATGTCGTGGATACGAAACCCCAGAGAAGCGGACAGTTGAACCAGGGTTTCCGTTTGACTCAAGCAGAGTGCGCGAGAGGACGCCAGTAGAAGCCAGTCGTCCAGGTAGACGCGAAGGCGGATGGATTGTGCCCTGGCAATCCGCACAAGTTCCTTGGTGACTCTCGTAAAAATCCAAGGGGCTGGCGACAGGCCGAAGGGCAGGGCCACAAACTGGAACGTCTGTTGCCTCCAGACAAAGCGAAGGAACTTCTGCCGCGACGGGTGAATGCCCACATGGAAATATGCGTCGCGCAGGTCGATGGATGTAGCCCAATCGTTCTGAAGAATGGACAGACGGATGGAAGCGGCTGTCTCCATCTTGAACTTGTCCGTACGGATGTACTTGTTCAGAGGGGAAAGGTCCAAGACAGGGCGAAACTCTCCGTTCTTTTTGGGGACTACAAACAGGCGAGAGTAGAACCCCGAGTCCACCGGGGCCACTGGAATGATGGCTCCCTTCTGCTGTAGAGAGGCGACTTCTTTGTCGAGAGCTTCGAATTTTGCCCGGTCTTGGGGTGCTGGGAAGGAGATTGGGTGAGAGGACAGGGGAGGTTCCTGAGTAAACTGGAACCTGTAGCCTGCCCGCACGACCTGAAGGATCCAAGTATTTTCGACCAAACGTTCCCATGAAGGAAGGCATTCCCACAGAGAACCAACGCTTGTATCGGCCGAAAAACCTGGACCCTCCACAGATCGAGCGGGCTTTAATGAAAAGGCTGTTTCCGCCCCGAGAACGCGGTACGGCTGAATCGGGGCGGACCCGAAGCAGCCGATCCACGTCCTGAGAACGAGGAACCACGGGCTGAAGAGGGGGGAGTGGGCTGGAAAGCGGGACGGTGGCGCTGACCTGAAGACTGGTTGTAGGGGAAGCGAGAAACACGACCCCTAGAAGACATCATCCTGGAGGGAGTGTGACTGGCTGGCTTGAACTCTGTGCGTGCGCGCTTAGGTTGAGGAGCGGCAAAACTCTGACTCGCAGCCTTACGAGCCCACATCATGAGCTGTTCCTGAGAGAGATCGTTCCTCCGTTTCTTGGAGCCTTCCAGAACGTCCTTGACCGTGTTCGGGTGGAAGGTGGCGGAAGGATGGGACGGGCAGGAACGTAGCGTGGAGCGTTCTTCGAGGTCCAGTCGGAGTTTACAAGCCCGGACCACAGAGTCTCTGTAAGTCGCAGCCAGTTGAACCCTGGTGCTAGAAGCCACTGACGAAATCGAGTTCACTGCTTTGTTGAGCGAAGCCAAACAAACACCCAATGCCCGTTCATCTATGGACTCAAGCAGGCTGAAATCTTCTGGTTTAGCCGTTGTGGTGGAGCCCACTATCTGGGACAGAGTCTGCAGCATGGAGGTAGCGAGAGAAGCGGCTCGGAGAACAGCGTAAGACGATCTTTCCAAGTTGTTAAACGAGGACTGTGAGAAAGAGACCGTCGTCGATTGTCCTCTCTGTGGCCTAAAATCCAGAGATTGTTTCTCTTGAGGAGACACACTCGAGTGCGAAGGCACAGGCACAAAGGTACTGGATAGCTGAAACGGGGGGAAGAAGTCTTTCTTCAGGAATGTCCCCGCACGAGAAGGAATTGGGTCCGGTTGACGTGGAGGGGGACCGTCGTCCTCCTCGGTCAGAATCTGAGGCTGAGTCCAGAGAATAGAGTCGGCACGTCGAAGCTCTTGGCGAATAAACGGCGAAGTGTGAAGAGCAAGTCTTGCTTCTTTCGGAGCCTGTAATTCTCCGAAAAACTGTGGCTGTTCCTTGCTGGAATTCGACTCAGAAAGAGGCATCGGTTTGATGTCCTGACAGTATGGACGGAGAATATCCAAGTATCCTTGGTAGTTCCCGGTAGAAGGAACTGGTTCCACTTGTACAGGGGGCTCAGAAAAGAAGCTGCCCTGCTCCACCCGTGAGAAACGATCAACGTCCTGATCTGTTTCGTCACCAGGGTGTTGATGATCGGAAAATCTCTCGCGCATGACCCGACGAACTTCGTCTCTCACTGCTGAGTCAAATTCGCTGTCATCCTCGGAGTAAGGCGGAAGAAAATCATCTTCGACAGGAGAAACATGTAGACCCAGGCCAGAGTTCCTAGAGGGAAGCCCATGCGGAGTTTCATCCGTTGAAAATCTCTCCGTAGCAGAGACTGTTCTGCGCCGTGACAGCATAGTTCGTTCTGACGGGTCAACGGACGTTGTCCGTATGCGGTCCGTGCCGACAGTGCCCACGGGCACGGTGCTACCGGTACGGGTAGCAGTTTCTAGTGTCACGTGACCGTGTTTCATTGGTTCACGGATGACGGAGCCGTTATCTGCCTCGCCCCACGGGCGGCCGGAGTCCCCATGACGGGTACCGGTTTGGGACCGCACATGACCGGACTTCTTCCAGCCCCGCGCCATGCTGCCGCTCCCGGACAAACCGGGCGGACTTACAGGTCTAGAGTTACGATTTTGCCAGTTTCTGGGAGAATCCATCCGTGGAATCACACACTCACGTGAACGGGAGTCGTAGACCGGTACCGTGTCCGTCCGTGTCCGTTCCCGACGGTCATAGAAGTGTCCGTCGAGATTTTCATCCATTGGGAAGATCGGTATGCCGGTCTTCCTCTCCAAACTGGCCAGTTGGTCCGTCGAGTAAGAGGTTGAAACAGCCGTTTCAAATCCGTCGAAACTTCGAGAATGGTAAGGCACTCTGTCTCTGAGGTTCTCATCCGCCAAACTTGGCGGTTCATCCAATGGTACTGAGTCACAGTCAAGTTTTGTACTTGTCCTAGTCGTGGTGGGCCTCATTGAACCACCTGACATCGAAACCAAAGAAGAGGACGGGACCAAAACTAAACCCTTGTTCTGTAATTCTGCCAGCATATCGGAGACTAAAGTAGAGGAATCTACTAAAGAAATGACATGTTCCGTCTGCTCCACAGACGGCACCGACACAGCAGAAGTACTAGAAGAAGAATGAGTGGGAAGGAGGGGGGGACACTTTCTTCTTCGAAGACGAAGAAGAAGAAGACGACCTAGACTTAGAACTAGACTCTTTCTTCGAACTAGAACTAGAACTAGGGGTAGGGGTAGAAAGGAACTTCCCTTTCTCATCCCTAGACTGCTTAGACGACGAAGTAGAAGCAGAAGGCACAGAAGTGACACCGATGTCCGACATGTTAACAACGAGGGCACAAAACCGGTGTCAAACAACAATCAAATAATTTTCCTTTAACCAAAATTCGATCCCAAAAATCAAATTAAAATTATACACTGACAATACCTGTTACCCAAGGGGCAAAAGGGAACACAAAGAAGGTAGAATGGCAAGGAAAATAGCTTGAAAATGAATTAAATTTGCAGAGCAAAAAAGAACATGGCAGCTCCAATTGGAAAAAATTTATTATGATTCAAAGTTGGCTCCCCGGAAGTGACGTCAGGAAGGGGATCCACAGCAGCTCAGTGGTATTGCTAAACCAGACCAAGGGAAGTAAGTTAGTCTTGTGAAGACTAAGACTTTTTTGGTCTTTGGTAATTGGCATTAGCTCCAAATTGGAAGAGATAACTCATTCGTAGTGAAACGGTAACATGATAGAATAGATTGTGTAGTTTGGGGTAAAAATCTGTTGTGTCATTTCAGCACATAAATGACATGTATGCCGATATTGTGACACAATGTAAATTAACCGCCATGACATGGTCAGGTGCATAAGAATACTTTTGATACACTCGATTTGGCTGTTTCTTCTAATTTACTTGTTACTACCTGTGCTAACTGTTCAAGACGCAATCAAGATTACCGTACCTGGAGAATGAGACTTATTGCCCAGGTACCTTTTCCTGCACCCCCTTTTGACTTGTACAGTGGAACCGTCCCTTATTGCCCAGACCTTTTCCCTGCCCCCCCTTTTGACTTGTACAGTGGAACCTCCCTTATAAGACTCCCTCCCACATAAGACCTCCTCTGAGACATTGCCCTTCTTTGTAAGTATTAAAATTACCTCCCTTATAAGACCCATCCCTTATAAGACCTCATTTTGGATGATTTTTTAAAGTCTTACAAGGGAGGTTCCACTGTATTTCAGAGCTACACCATTCACTATTTCATCTTTCTGGACAAATCCCGGTTTCTTTGCTAAACATAAACCTTTGGCATGAAAAGATATTCTAAGTAAAACCATAAACTTAGGAGAATGACGTAACTCCGAAGGCTTCAATACACACCTGGTAGCCACCCCCTGATCGGTATCCACCCCCTCCCCCACCACCGTAGGAGCGACGGTCGTCATAGCGGCGATTGTCGTTGTAGCGCCCTCGGCCCCCTCGGCTGTCGTAGCCTCCACGGGGATTGTAGCTGCTGCCTGGTGAAGTAAAGAGGAACAGATCGCTGAGTGAAAGAATGGCACAGGAACACACACAAGCATGAGCGCACGAACACACACGGATGCATACACACACACATACAGACACTCATGGGGTCAGCATTAGTTCATTTTCAGTGCAATTTACTTTTTCCCCATTTTCAGACTGTCACCTCTTTACGCCTCCATGTTCTATTTTATTTTATTTTCAAGTCCTAAATTATTTAATTTATTTTCATCTAAATTCACGGAACGCTGAAATATGCAAAACAAAACAACACACACAACTATCCCATTTTCCCAAAGCAACAAAAATCTGAACCCTAAAAATCCTGATCTGCTGTCAGACCCATATCCGAATGCTCAGTGTTCATCACATAGTAAAGCGTCATCATCCAACAGATCAACATCAACAAAGAGGCGAGCGTTTCAAAGACACACTGGTGTCAGTGAATCGTGGGCAACATGATCATATTGACTTGCCTTCTAAGTTCCATTACCAATATTTTCAGACACATTTCAGCATTTGAAGCTTTATCCACAAACATACACTTCAATTACCTCCACAACTTATTTTAGCACATCATAAACCCAGTGAAATCCAAGTCGTGCATCACAAACGACAAACACTCCTACAAAATCTTATGACTTCTCTATTACTCACACACACACACACACACACACACAAACACAAACTGGTACAAATGCGACTCCATGAACGTATAGAGAAGAAAAGGTTAACTTAAGTTCTGCTGTCAGCCCCATATCCGAAGCTCAGAGTAAGTCACAGCAATGGTTTCATCATCCAGCAAGAACAATGATCAACAGATTAATAAAATTAAAAAATCAAAGTAGAAAGTGCATCATTGTACTTCGAGGAGCTCTTTCATTCCTTGTAATATAGTAACATTTGGAGATTATGTTCATGATTTCTTGATAAACAGGAACAAGTGGCATCTTCCTAAGCAAATCAGCAGATTAACACTGCCAAATGTTATCACAATCAGTCCTATAGTTCGAGTTGTTGACACCGGAACATGTTTCTGTTTATACACTAAAGACAGACAGACAAGAGAGACAGATAAGAGACTGACAGACCGACAAAAACTCTGAAGCTCTCGATCTTCTCCAGTTTAATGGTAAGTCTGTTCTTAAGACACTTGCATTAAAAAAAAAAAAGTTTTAAAACACAACCACACACATATAAAATAAATGTATGAACATAAGCATTACTATAAAGTTCTGCTGTCAGCCCCATATCCGATGCTCAGAGTTGATTCACAGAAATAGCTTCATCATCCAGCAAGAACATCAATGCTTGAAACACCCGTAAAGAAAACAGAGCAATGAGCATATAAACCTCTTCCCAGCATGTTTTCATTGCTCACATCATTACATTTTGTGATAATGTTCTTTGTTTCCCATGCACGTTGACCAAGAAAACAAGACTGAACGCATTCAGTTACTGGAGCATTACTTTGGGACATTAAAGTAAATTAAAATAACTGACATAATTTGTTGGAACACAAAGAATCAATCTGCCTGTTTCATCATGATGCATTCACTACCGCATTTTTCGGACTATAAGGCGCACCCCCCAAATTTTACACCAAATTCAGATTCTGTTATTATATTTTCTTACTATTTTAGTAGTCATATTATAAGGCGCAGGGGTCTCATTCTGGGGGAAAAAGTATCGCCTTATAGTCAGAAAAATACGGTAGTTGTATGCTATAGAGACTTAACTGGAACATTAAATTATTTGCACACAGACACACACACAAAAAGCCTTCTATATTCCACCCAAAAAGGAATTCTTGTTTTATGGTTCTAGAAGGGTACACAATAAATGTGAAGAAAAAGACATTTGAGTTCTGCTGTCAGCCCCATATCCGATGCTCAGAGCATGTCACAGCAATGGTTTCATCATCCAGCAGGGGTACTGACAGAAACAAACTAAAGCAGGGCCATAAGCATACTTTGCATTCCCAGTACCTTTTTGTTATCATTCCCACTGATACATTTAGTGACTATGTCCTTTGTTTCACATGCACGTAGAACAAGAAAAAAACGCTTTAATCATAAAGCTGTTTCCAATAGTGAAACCTGGATAAAATGAAAAGTAGGAAGGCCTAGGTTCCGGCGTGCCACCTTGGTGGGGTCATGGGGCGGAGTAGTTTGAAGGGGGCAGGGCGGGGGGGAAGCCTTCGTAACTGAAGGATTTTTTTGGTACATTCTTTTATGGTTCTAAGAGAACAAACATTTTTTGTAAACAGGTAGAGATATAGAGTAGAAAGGGGGGATGCGTACCCCTTACGGCATTATCGTAACATGACGTCAATTTGTGGATCTCCAGTTGGCTATTGAAAAAGAATTAGATCACCAGCATCTGTTAAAAATCTTCTACTTTCACTGTACCAACTCTCTTGTTTGTAACTGAAAGCGTTTTCTAGCTGCAAACAGATTTCTGAAGACTATGACATATTGGTCATTGCGTACAGGTAGGGGTCAGTGCGCACCATAGATACAGGCCATCGCGTACTGGGTTCTAAAAACTATTTCCAACTTAAAATGAGTTCTTTTCAAATGATAAAAATATTTAAACATTCAGCTTTCTTTTACTGTAAAAAATATCTAGACTTTGTATTTGGATCAAATGAGGCACAAGACAATCCAAGACAGTGATCTGTGCTTAAACACACACACACACACTTGCGCACACACACACAAACAGATATGCATATGCACGCATGCAGAGAGAGAAAGAGAGAGTCTTTTAAATATTTTTAAATAAAAAAATGTTTTAAGTGAAAAGATCAAATCAAGATCTAGCCTAGATGTAGATAATCACAGATCTAATCTCTCTCTCTCTGATTGTGTGTATGTGTTTATGCATGTGTGTGTGAATGTATGTGTGTGTGCGCGCGTCTGTGTGTATGTTTTAGTTCACAATGACATCATTATTATGAGCTCCCAAAAAGAGAGATAGGGAGTTGGGTTGGGAGGACGGCAATGTTTTGACATATTAGATCTAAATGGTGCGCATCACCAATACACCCAGGAGGAGGCATGGTCTACGCATACACCGCTACAGTGCTTCCAAAATAAGGCCAGGGATGGTGTACACTTACCCATTCATTCTCATAACCAATTTGTTGTGCACTTATGCATATACTTATTCGTAACCATGGCAACTTTCGCCCCGCACTGTGCGTTAAGGAAATCATTAGTGAAATGAGTAGATTCATATCTTACTGTCTAACTCCGTGAAATTAGGTCTTTTTTGTTTCAAAAATGGCATAGAGAAGGAACAAACGTATGGGGAGAAAATGACAATGGTTTGACGTGGCTCCTTTAGAATATCTAGGAATTCAAGGGGGGGGTACGCACAGACCCAACCAACGAGCAGACCTGTTGCTACTCTAGATGCAGGTACGAAGTAAGTGCGAAGAAAAGACAATTCTGCTGTCAGCCCCATATCCGATGCTCAGAGTATGTCACAGCAATGGCTTCATCATCCAGCAAGAACATCCACAGACTATAAAACAAAAGCATCTATTGTACTTCCAGTGCCTTTTTCTATCAGAAAATGAGAAACATAGTTACATTTGCTGTTTGAGCATTATGCCTCATTCTGTGTAAACCTTGGCCCCATCACTTCAAAGAGAGCTCCACTGCTTGCCTGATCAGTTTTGCATGCTTTACAAGATGACAGTTCTGATAGTCATTTTAATCAAAAACTTCAATCTTATCTCTCTTCAGCTCTTTGTACATACATTCCTTCATGTTTGTTCCGATCCTCAAGTGAAAAACTCTTAACGGTTCCAATAAATAAACAATTCAGTCTTTTGGTGTCACAATTTCTTTCCACAAAGACTACACAAAGAAATAAAGACCCTCCTCATTCTTGTCAAAACAAATTCTTGTTTTTATGGTTCTAGGAGTAAACATTTTCTTATAGTAAACAAGGCAGATAAAATTATATGTACTTAATAAGTGAGAAGAAAAGACGTTTACGTTCTGCTGTCAGCCCCATATCCGATGCTCAGAGTAAGTCACAGCAATGGTTTCATCATTCAGCAGAAACATCAACACACAAAATAAAACTAACCGCACACAAAACTCTAGTTCTGGTTCTGTATGTCGCAGACACCACTTCTGACACTAAATTGCGATGGATAAAAAGCAAAAGTTGGACATGAAGTAGACATGGTGTAGAGTGGCACAGTGGTAAAGCGTTCACCTCGTGTCAAGTAAACCCAAGTTCGAACCTGTGTACAGGGGATTTTTCTTCTCACTTTGCACTAGGCCTTACGGTCTGAATGTGGAGTCTTTCGGATGAGACGATAAACCGAGGTCCCGTGTGCCCATGCACTTAGCACACGTTAAACCCAGTGGCAACAAAAAAGTTGTCATTTGGTCAAAATTTACACACACACCCCCTTTTCCTTCCTCATCAGTCACACGCAAAAATAAATATGGGTGGTGCGCCTCTGGCTGCGACGCGCTCTCCAGGTGGGAGCAACCCGAAGTTCACAGAGACGCCTCTGTGACTATAAAGTACCTAATACCTAAAAAGAGCAGAATCTTTCATTTTCAGCACAGAATTTGACAACTGTTGAGCCTACCCAGAGGGCAGCACACCCGAAAAAAAGTTACCTCTCCAGCCTCCTCCTCCGCGGCCGCCCCGTCTGTCTCTGTCGAAGCCTCCCCGGTAGCCTCCCCTGGAGCGGTTGTCTCTGAAGTCACGGCGCTCTGAAACATCACGGTGTGCATGACGCCGGGTCAATAATACTACGCACTGTGCACGGGACGAGGTCTATACTGTGAACATGAATCTAAACTTAACTAATCCTTGACATTAATTTTGGGTGTTTTATTTTTACAATTTCGGTACTTTTTAAAACATTAATTACATATCTGGATCTGTAGCGATATTGAAAGATGCACACTTTAAAGCTGTCGTTCTTTGTAACCATCTTTGCCAAATAATATTTCAAGAGAACTAAAAACGATTTACTAAATGCATTAAATTATGAAAATACACTGATATAGGCTCTAAAAATAGACAACCATGTGGAAGATGTTTACCGGTGTCCACCTACTGGCAATGACGTATAATACATACGTCATGGCGCACATCTGAGCCCGTAGCAGTAGGAGAGTTAAACAGTAAGTGCAAGTGCATATCCAAATCTGTAAATCTGAAAAGTTTTCAACACAAATTAAGTACACTTATAAACACTTACATTTCAATAAAGAGTTTGTTCAGTGCACATAAATTAATTCCATGCAGCTTTTCTTCTGGCTGCTCAAATTCATAACTGCCTGCCTGAATTCAGGCTAATGACACGTCAAACTAAAAAGTTGACATGCACTAGTACATTGTAAGCCTGTTCAGTTCAGGCATCACTTCTGAAAACCATGGTAGAAGGGCCATCAAGGCCCCAGACTGAAGAGAAACAACACTGTTCAGTCCCCACAGGACTAAAAAGGTTTAAAATGCAGTAAGAAATCACTTTAAAATGCTATTTAACAGAAAAGATAACACTCAATGTAATAACAATAAAAAAAAAAGGAAGCAAAACCTGACAGTAGAAGCCCACTCCTCTGTCACAACTTATATCCTCAGAAATGTGAAGATCCTCTCACAACTCTCATGCCTGTTGAGTTCAAGTCTCACCTCCGTATCGGTTGTCCCTGAATCGTTTTTCTGGCGGTGGGAGGAGCTTGATGGCCTCGTCCTTGTACTTCTTCACCAGCTTCTCAGCCTCCTCCTTGCTCAGGTTGTCCTCCTCGGGGAGCAGCACCGAGTCAAACAGCTGGCCCACCTCCGGCATCGTGAAGTTGGCTGCACACCGACACACACAGCCAGCGTCACTCTCTGCGCACCGCGTCACGACAGAGTACATGGGTGCTTCCACAAAATCCCTCACAACCTGAAAGGCAGGGAGGGGTCCAGGGGCCGCATAGTTCCTGGCAGGGTGGGAGGTCAGGAGAGCATCACCCCCCCGTGAAGCTGAAGGAAAATGCTACAGTAGAACCTCCAGATTAAGACTCCCTCTAAGATGTGACCACAAAACAATGTCACCGTTTTTTCTACCTCTTCATATCCGGACTTCAGAGTGTCCAGCTCCCTATTATGACCCTTTTTGGGGGCTGATTTTTCAATGTCTTAATAAGGAGGCTCCACTGTATTTGAAAGGGATTTGGCTGGATCTAGTTGAAGCAAAGCACCAAGCTAAGGCATGACCTGGGCAGTGACAAGCGGTGGTAGGGACACAATATGGGGAGAGGAGAAAGGGAGGATGCTCTTCCATGTTCTGAAACCTGCTCTGCAGCCAGAGACCATCGTAAAAACAAACTGAATTCAGGTACACAGCCTGAAGAGAAGCACCCATGTGTCTGTCCAGACCTGGTACAGTGCACACGATGATATCAGGGACACATCCATTGCTGTCTACCGCTTTCCGTGCACTAACCTCCACATAGTGAAGGAATGGAATGCAGAGTTCTTTTCTTTCATAATTATTGCAAACTCTCAAGATTTAAAGTACAGGTGGTTGGAAAGAATTATACGAGTTTCCTAAGATATTGTAGGTGTTGTGTTAGTGCTTTAAAATAGAATGCAACGTTTAGTTCATAATTACTGCCGTTTCTCATGATTGAAAGTACTGTTTAGAAAGACAAAAATTTCATAAGATAGTATAGATGCATTTCTACAATATAATTTTTCCTTCATCATAAATATTTGCAAATTCTCATGGGTTAAAACACTGGTTGGAAAGAATTAGATACAGGCGTTTTGTAAGATATCGTACAAACGCTTTGGAGCAATGGTTTTCCTTGATATGCAGAAGCTGTACCAAGCCTTCTGACAGATTGACTACAGCATCAATTTTATAATTTTTGTGTTCTTTTTAGGTGAGGTATTAAAAACAAAACAAGAAATTTGAGGTTTCCTATATATTACTTTTACAGAGTAAAACTACAAGAAATGAATTACAAATCTGCTTCTTGTAAAATGTTAACCTTCTAAATAATTATTTTTGCACTTGCTTTATAGCGCAACAATTGAGAAAAGAGTACCTTTCTTCAGAATATGCCGTTATGATGGAACACACGTTTTATATGAAACATGACTCGGAAGTGGTGGTGGGTTGCATGATGAGTGAGCAAGATAGCGGAGAGCGGATGAATGATTAGGTGTGGTGTGAGAATTACATATTTGTTAATGTAAATTTATGTTTCATACTTTTATTTTATTTTTTTATTTTACACGGTGGAAGACAAGTTTCCATGTGCGTTGTACAATGCCAATGGACAATAAAGAAACTTATGACTTATGACTCTAACAAAACTGTCAAATTTCTTTTGTGGAAAAGTTGCTGGATTGAAAAAAAAAGAATAAAAAAAGAGAGCTAAATTTCCATTGCAAATGCACTAAATTTCTTGTTGAACAGGACTTTTCACCGTAAGAATGAACTTCCACAGAACTTAGCACTCTAAGAATGAGCTTGGGGATGTTTTGGTTTGTTCAACTTTATTTCCCACCAGAAGTTTAAAAAGCTATGTACTGTGGTCTCACCTGGCTAACTGCCTGTCAAGCATATCAGATGATCCTTGAAAATCTGTACAAACTATAGTTTTCAAAAGTAAAACAAAACCACCCTTTTTTTTAAGGATAAAAGAAACTACAGCTAAAAGACATTAATCTGACTGATTATTACGCAAATTCTTTCACGTCTACATAATTATGACAAATGTAAAATGAAAAACAAAGAAACCGCAATGTTTTATGATCATAGTCGAAAGAACAAAAACAAACAAAAAAGCTCTACACAACTGCACAAACGAATATGGCTCATAACAGTCCTGTACAGTAAACACAATACAAGTCCAACAACATAGAAGCCAGAGAAAAGTAGACAGACAGATACTCAGAACCTTATCAGAACGAGGATATGGATGGCAAAGAACCATCGAGTGAAATGAACCACAACTGTGTGATGCATGATAGAAGAGACAGAATGATCATCAACAACAACATACAGTATTTATACGGCAGCTAAATCTTGATAGGAATCCAATCGAAGCGCGCACACACACGTTGAACATTCACAACGCATTCAAACAGAGACACTATACAAAGACGAACAAGAAGATAACAGACACACCTTAACCTTAATGATCGTGGACTCTTAGGAGGAGAAGAAGAGGAGGAAGAAGAGACACAGATAGCGGCAGACACAGAGGTCCTTCCAGCAGAAAACTACAATGGTTTTACCAGCGGTGAGGGGAAGAGAGGGGGGTAGCATGGCTCCGCCTCCAAGCCGCCTACCTTTCATCTCCAGCACAGCCTTTTCGGGAACTTCTTTGCCCTCTTCCTTCTCACTTTTCTCAACTCTGGTTTTGAACTCCTCGTCGGTCGGCACAACAACGATTGCCTTGCGTTGGAAGCCTTCGAAAGGCTGCATTTTACGTCGCCGGGCTGACGCATACACATTTGTCTAGCAGGGGTGACAGAAGATAATAAAAAAGATTTCGTGAGTACAGGTTTCGTCGTCTTGTCAGTTGGGTGCCGTGTGTGCCCCCCATTTTACACATCTATGTCATCAAGTGGCAGGGCAGGGTGCGCCACTTTATCATCAATATTCGAGGCAATTCTCTGTAGAAACATCTGCAACATACTTCAACAATACTTCAATCAGGGTTTGGGCTTTCCTTGGTCTTTTTTACCCCCTCTCCATTTTTGCCATTTTCTCTCTGTTGTGGTTTCTTCTGTTGGCTGAAGCTTGTCGTTGTTCTGTCTTGCTGGAGTCCTAACCATACTTACCTCGAAGATAACAGCTGAAAGAGAAGACATGTTAAGCGAAAACCACACAAGATTCAAAACTTACCTCTGAGATACAAAGAAATAAAGTTAGTATGAATACTTAAAAATAAGGGTTAAGGAACAGTAAATTGATGCATAAGTGATCTAATTTTTCTAGAGAGACAAAGAGACTTCAGATGTTATTGGAGTCCCACTTTCAAATCTTCAAATCAAGGTAAAAATTAGACCCCCTTCTGTAAACCATTCTCCCACATATGCCTTAAAAAATATCCCCCAACTTAAAAAAACCAATCTTGAATTAATATTCTCATCCCCATTTCATAAGTTCTTGCTTAAAATTTGGTAAAAATAAAATGTTGTAAGCATATTTCTCTAATGAAGCAAAATCCTCCCCCCTAATAATTACAGACTTATGAGCTGTTCAAGGTCAATTATGTTGGCTCCGAGTTCTACATCACAGCAGGCAGATAATGAGCAATGCGTCATCAATAATATTTAGTATTTCATCACATGTCAGCTATGGTATTTCATTTGGCATTTCATCATGTCAGCAATGGTAGGCATTTCATCTAGTGTCAGCAGCGGTATTGCATCGTAAGTCAGGAATGGTAGTTCATATTTCAGCAATGGTATTTCATCATATATTCATCATATGTCAGCAACAGGTTTTCATCATCATTCATCATGGCATCATCATAATCATTAGCTCCATCATCAGTCAATGTCGTATCATTCATCTGCTCATCAAAATCATCAATCATTCATCAGCTTCTATGGCACTTTTTTTCCTCTCTTATAACTTTGTTTACTCAACGCGTTGCCATCCAAGCTGCTATATGCTGGTGTAAATCAATCATCAATCAATCAAATCAATGCCATCATGTCATCAAGCAAACAGTCAATCCAACAGACGAAGACAAAGTTGTGGTGATGCTTCTCTGGTTGGCAGTGGTCGTTTTCTTCATTCCTTTGGACAATCAGCAATAAAAGTTATCATCAGTCATCTCAGCAAAGCTAAGTCGATTTCCGATCAATATCTTCTAATTCCGTTACGTCTATAATTGCACTG
Organism: Phymorhynchus buccinoides; assembly: GCA_017654935.2. Classification (NCBI taxonomy): domain Eukaryota; kingdom Metazoa; phylum Mollusca; class Gastropoda; order Neogastropoda; family Raphitomidae; genus Phymorhynchus; species Phymorhynchus buccinoides. The sequence goes on from CM065684.1 coordinate 55,702,148, forward strand.
TAGAAGATTCATGCTGTTTCTCTTCTTTCCTTTTTTTGTTTTTTCAAATCTTCACACCCCATCCAAGATCTTCCCACCCCATCCATATTCTTACTTATTCTTAGCTACCTTGTACAGTAAAGAAAATCTTGAAAGTATTAAAAGGGGAAGTGGAAATATTTTTTAAAAATACCAAAAAAAATTGACAATTATTGGGGTGGGGAAGGGATAGACTAGTGAGACTTTCCTGACATACTTACCAACTTGCTTCTGTCAAAGTTTGATTGAATGCATTACTTACCCTCACTATATCTGAAATACATCTGCTTGAAAGACATGGGCAGAAACGAACGCACTGATTGTACAAGATTTGCTTGGTGTGGTTGAGCAATCATCACCTACACTATTATATCATCCGTGAACTTCACAGATTGGAAAATCCATTGCAGAACACACAGTACACAGCCTGTAAGTTTGGCATGGCCAGTGAAAATGAAAATTAATTTATTTACACTTCCTCCACTTCTAAACATAAAGTTCTACCCACAGTTAAAGAATAACTTCAACAGCAGTAAAGAGTTTCTCTTTTTCTTTTCTTTTCTAAAAGTCTTATCCATAATCATAAAATCACCCAAGTCAAATTCGTATCAATTTGAATGAAATACGTTTTGCAATGCATAAGGATTGTGTCATGCCCATGTCTTCCAAACAATAAACATATTAATATCAGCCTTACCTTCCGGCACTAAATATTCAAAACAAGTGCGGAACCACCCTTCTTTCCGTCCTCCCTTTTAACGGGCGCTTTATCCAATAGTTAGAGAGTGAGGGGCAGACAGAGGGGGGGGCTTCCTACCTGGTCCAGGATGTAGTTGCGCTTTTTGCGGGCGGCGATCTCAATCAGGCGATTGAGGCACTTGGTGGACTTGTCGATCAGCACGTCCCACCGCCCGCTGTAGTTCTTCTTCCTCGGCAGACCCATCACCTGCAGAGAGAAGGGAAAAACACAAGTGACACTATCCTTATAGTAACATACACTTTGTGTAAGCCAGCATTAGACCCATCACCTGCACCAAGTGACACTATCCTTATAGTAATATACACTTTGTGTAAGCCAGCATCAGACCCATCACCTGCAGAGAGAAGGGAAAAACACAAGTGACACTATCCTTATAGTAATATACACTTTGTGTAAGCCAGCATCCCCATCACCTGCAGAGAGAAGGGAAAAACACAAGTGACACTATCCTTATAGTAACATACACTTTGTGTAAGCCAGCATTAGACCCATCACCTGCAGAGAGAAGGGAAAAACACAAGTGACACTATCCTTATAGTAACATACACTTTGTGTAAGCCAGCATCAGACCCATCACCTGCAGAGAGAAGGGAAAAACACAAGTGACACTATCCTTATAGTAACATACACTTTGTGTAAGCCAGCATCAGACCCATCACCTGCAGAGAGAAGGGAAAAACACAAGTGACACTATCCTTATAGTAACATACACTTTGTGTAAGCCAGCATCAGACCCAGCAAGCCAGCATTATAAATGTTGATCTTTATTCTCTCAAAGACGATCATGCATTGTTCGGACATCTACCTTCAATTTCTCACCGATGATATTCATATTCTGAGACATGCATAGATCTAGCTTTTCTCAGTCACCAATGATATGTTTCTCGTTGCGAGGTATACCAACCATCAATCATTCATCAATGTTTCTTTTCTTATAATATTGTTTCAAATTTTGTGGCTATGAACAGGACTTTGTTTAAATAATATTATTTTATGTATATTTGATTTGATTGTAGTTGATAATGTTAACTTATTTGTGTTTTATTGTCTATGTAAAGCGCTTTGAGCTCCCTGCAAAGGGAGTAAAGCGCTATATAAATGTTCAGTAGTATTATTATACCTTCATTTTCTCGATGATGTTGTTGGTGCCCAGCACGTTGTACTTCTTCTCAGGGTTTTCCACGGCGTGTTTCCCCGCCCACACCGTCTTCCCCGACCCAGGCAGACCCACCATCATCAGGATCTGTGGTCACCACACACCATCAGGCCATTTACCAAGGTTAAATATGTTACCAACAATTGGGCACATCATATTATTTAACTCTTCTACAGACCCGTTTACCCCCCTACACAAGTCTTGAGTAGTCTGGATAGCTGAAATGAGTAGTTTTTGTGTAAAATGTGTAGTTTTATTCATTAAACCATCAAACAATTTTCACTGAAAATGAGTAGTAATCATGAAATAAAGAGCATTATTTTCAATTTTGAGGAGTAGTAGACGTCCAAGTAGACTACTCAAAAAGAGTAGAGTAAACAGGTCTGCTTCTAGGACCATGTATTCACCCAGTACATCACACTTCACTCCCACCAAATGCAAAAACATTCACTGCCAAGTGGCCTGCCCTGAGGTTGTCTATTTTCAGAGCTTGCATCAGTGATTTTTGTTTCCCGGTTAAAGCAACGCATGCACACTCGAAAAAAATAACTACGCCTCTCTTGTTGGTTGAGATGCCAGGGACAAGTAAGAAGTTAGTAAGAGAGTGAATAATACATGGCGCTAGAAGAGTTAAATTAGGCACATCACATAACAAGACACCCTCCAAATCACAATTCTTAACAGATTCTAACTATATTATTAGTTGTATTATGAGGAGCAGGGATCTCAGGGGGGAAAACAATCACCTCATAGTCTGTAAAAATACAGATATGAGATGGTGCGTGTTTTCCACGGCATGTTTTCCCGCCCAAATCTTCCCCGACCCAGGCAGACCCTCCATCATTATTCTGCATTTAAATAGCTTTCTAACAATTGTTAATCGGACTAAGTTTCATGGTTGAAGATGAAACATTTCTCTTAATAGCTTTGAAAACATCCAAATAGGCCTACTTCTTCAAAATGAGAGGAAGCATCCGAACCTATGAAAAAGGCGCATTGCCATTGGACGTAACTAGCCAACCACAGAGAAGCTTACGAAATTCAGTCAAGGGAATGCACTTCTGCTACAGAAATTCAGTCAAGGGAATGCACTTCTGCTACAGAAATTCAGTCAAGGGAATGCACTTCTGCTACAGAAATTCAGTCAAGGGAATGCACTTCTGCTACAAACATCTTTCGTCTTCACTGTGTGCTCAATGAAGAAAGTCTATATCTACCGAACTCAATCTATACGATCTTCTAGAACTCCCAATCATCCCGCAAAACAAGGGGTCCCAGGGACTCCTTCACTTATATTATAGAGGGTCCTAGAAGTGGGATAGAGGGTCCCAGTGGCATAGCGAATGCTAAAAAGAATTTTTCTAGTGCATCCCCCTGGGACCCCCCCCCCCCCCCCCCCCCCCCCGCACATTCTTTTAGAGGGTCCTTTAGAATTTTAGTACTTCATAGACCCCCAAATGGGAGTCCCTGATCTTTTCTCTCTCTCTCTGTACTTTTTAAATTTTATTTAGTTGAATAGAAAAAGCGCATTTACGCGCTTATGCTTAACTCTCACATCCCTGATAATTACAAATTTACAGTGAAACAATGTTACACTATACAGTTCTTGAAATGTCGACGGAGAACACAAAGGTTCTACAGAGCACAGCCTACACTCACAAATCCCCCCTTACCTCACACTCCTCTTTAGCGGCGGGTGGGGTGGAGCCTCTCACACGCTCCTCTTCGGCCACAGTTTCCAGAAAGCAGAACTCTTCCTTCAGGGCAAAGTAAGGCTCCTCCTGGAACACGCGTGCATCAAATTGGTATTCACCAAGTACGACTTTAGCTCAACAAAGTAAAATCACATACCTCCTGTCAGTCAATACAGTGGAGTACACCAGAGAGAATATAACATCTATATAGTCTGTGAGTACACTTAACACAAAACTGGATTATATGAAATATTGGTTAACAGACAAAAATCTGTTTGAATGGATGAAACCCCTCTTTATTACTTTAACACAAATAATGGTTAACGCACACAAAATTCTTTGTCCCCTGAATTTCGTTGTATTAAGAGTACTCCACTGTGACCATGACTTTATTTTTCGAACAATTTATTTAGAGGATAAACTTTCTCTTAAAACAGTTAACACACACACACATCAAATCAAATTGTGGAGCAAAGTTGCAATACTAGCGATCTGGATCAGTACTGTTACAAACAGCAATAAAAATAAAACCAAAAAGAATGTAAATACAGGCCCAAATGTAATGGTCCAACTGAAATGACTAACTTTCAACGCAACACGAACTAAAAGAGACTTTGCAGCAGTACAGTGTCTCCTCTGGTGGTTGTCACTTGACAACCTTATATAGATTTACTCCCCTTGAATTCTGTGACCTGCCAAGCCAGGGTGTGGCTGTGAATTGGGACTCAAAATGAGCGGCATGGGAACAAGGCCACTGTACCGCCCAGACAGCAAACGGGACAGGTAAAAAAAAACCAACACATTACAGACCGACTAGCCATTCAAAAAGACATGAATTGTTGCCTGTGTCGTTTCCGACAATGACTGCCAGATGGCAAACGGGGCAGCTGCTATTCCAGCGGGATGAGCTACAATTTGTTAATGGTGGAGAAGCCTTGCCCAGGGCACATCCCCACTCTCTTTGGCCAAAGGGATGTGAGGACCGGGAATTCCACGTATGGGGAAGGTCCCCCAAGGCCAACCAATCCCACTGGCTACAGCACTAGAGCCAGCGCAAAACAGGAATCGCCCAGCCAATCAAGCGGCCTACCTTGGTCCCAAAGTTGCACTCAAACTCCGTGTTCTTGGTGAGGATGTGGGGGAAGAGGGCGCGGTCCCCCAGGGTCTCTTTCTCCACCTCGTAGCAGACGCCCAGGTCGCTGCCGTTCTTGGAGTAGGAGATCACCACCGGGTCACTGTCCATGTCCTGAAGAAAGATCATAAATCAGCACACTGGCTCTCCTGTGGGGATACCGGGGGGTCTTTTGTATAAATAGTTCCCCCACCTTCTGGAAGTTATGTGCTTGTAGCTTCCTCTAACAGGCATCAGAATGGTCTGAAGTCTAATCCTCTGAAAACCACGGTAAAAGGGCCATCAAAGCCCCAGACTGTAGAGGGACAACACTTAAATCAGTTCCCAACATGAACAGAAAGGCTTAGTGAAAAAACGCTTTAAAATTATATTTACACAAAGGATAATACTGAATAAAGGCAAAACCTCTGACGAGAAGCCAATCCTCTGTCAGAAATTCTTAATCCTCTGACAATGCTGATGCCTGCTCTAATCTGCCACTCTTTTTCACTCTGCCTTTTTCCTTTGCTTACTGTCATCTACTATCTTTCTGCCTGACGGGTCCATTCTCCTGCCTTTTTTCACAAAACACTTTCAAAGAGATTTCCTCCAGCCGAAGTCGGACTTGCTGGGCCTAAATATTTCTTAGTTAGGCGCATAATGGCAGCATGACGCATCTGCGCTCATAATTGACAGGAAACTCTGAGCGATCGAAGAAGAAGAAGAAAAAAAAAAAGAAGAAGCACACTGGCTGGATGAAAATCAACGCTAAAAACATCTGAAGGGTGCTGGCGAGAACTGCTTATCTTGCCTTCTTTATTCCATTTCTGATAGGCGCTTCTTGAAGACCACCCTCCAAATTATCTAGAATTATTTATCGCATAGCGACTGGGATAGTCGCACCCACATGAGATGTCTGGCACGCAGATGAGTCATAAAAGTTGTGGTAACTATCTAATTCGTGGTTTAGCTTCTGCGATTTACCTCCTCCCTCTAACGTCTCATGTGGGTGCGACTATCCCAGTCGCTATGCAATAAATAGGTCAATCACATCTAAAACCTGACTCATCTGCGTGCCAGACATCTCACGCGAGTGCTCCTTCCCATCACTGTGCTCCAAATAATTCAAATTAATCTTCAACTCACAGGTAAGTCTTGGTTAATTCTTTAATTAACAGCTATGATGTTGGTCTGCTTATTTTATTATCTTGATATTTGATTTGGTCGGTTCTTCTTTCTTTTGTACGTGTGCATTCTGTCCTTTTCATATTTCATTATTGCTGCTAAGACAACATCGTCAACATGCCAGCATTAGCACTGAAAAGAAAAGCAACCTCCTCAATCTCCTCCTCCACTTTCTCCCCCCCCCCTCTCCCCTATCATTTTTTCTTTATCCTCACTTCTTTCCTTTCTTTCACACTTTTTTCTGTTTTTCTTCCTCTCTCCTTTCATCTCCCATAAGTGTGTCTGTGTGTGTTTCTTCTGAGATTATTGTTGTTGATTTCTTCGGGCTACAGAAAATGTGTCTGGGCAAGTAAAATTGTTCACCTAGTGCGAGTGAATTTTTTTGTTTGACCAGTCCTGATAGTCCTGTCAACAGCTATGGTCATCTCAGGACTGTCACCACATAAACATCAAACCCACAGTAGCTTTTCTCAGCTCCTTTCAGTTCATGCCTTTTGCTAACCCTCATCACCAGCATAAACCAATTTACAGCATTTTATCCATTAGGCTTACGTTGTTTCATTGTGGCATACCACTTGTAAGGTCTTTTACTACCTCTAACCACAATCAATGATAAGAATATTTGCCTCTGTTAAAATAAATAACTTGAAACAAATAGATCTCTGTGAAAAACTGAAAGGAGCCAGAATGAGGGGAATCCGTGTACTGTGAACCGCATACGTACTACGGAGGGAAATGGACCTACCAAGTATGCAGTGATGACATCCCCGGAGGCGAATTTTTCTCCAAAGTCTTTGAACTTGCACTCAGTTGAGGCCTTACCCGTTCCACCATAGCCGTAGGACAAGGCTTCCTCACCTAAAAATGACAGGTAACACTACAAGTAGCAACATAGCCGTAGGACAAGGCTTCCTCACCTGAAAATAACAGGTAACATTACAACTAGCAACATAGCCGTAGGACAAGGCTTCCTCACCTGAATATGACAGGTAACATTACAACTAGCAACATAGCCGTAGGACAAGGTTTCATCACCTGAAAATGACAGGTAACATTACAACTAGCAACATAGCCGTAGGACAAGGTTTCCTCACCTGAAAATGACAGGTAACATTACAACTAGCACAATACCTATCTGCTCCAAACTAAACTAAGTTAATCAAATATCAATATTTGGGCTATCTTATATTATTTAAGTTACACACACACTTCAAATTTTCAATGAGAAGCAACATTCTGCCATTTGTTTGGAAAGGGATAGGGTTAGGATCAGCCTAGGAATATTTTCATAAATCTGAAAGATTGAAGGTCGTAAACATGAGGGGGGGAGGGGGGGGGATTAAAGTACAAGATTGCCAGTATTTAACAAAGTAGCTTGTAACCAATCTGGTCCAAAATAAATTCATTTCATCAAATATCAATCAAACCATTTACATCGAATAATGAACAGATTTCTTGTGTTAATTATTCAACTTTCCTAATGCCCAGAAATGATCATCATGCATTCAAGTTGGTAAAATGAAACTATTACGAAAGACGTTAAAATGGAACTATTTCAAATAGCTGCAAGCGTATAAACTCCCAAACTAAAAAGATTGCTCTTGATATGAATCTGGAATGTTGAAAAAGCCTGTGTAGACTGTTTACTCAAACCCATTCACAAAGTAGAAGGATGGGCGGTGGGATTACAAGCAATACAGTTTGATATGATGCATGCATGCACTGTTTTCAGCTTCAGCTATTTGGGACTTCTTACTATGTTACAGTGTTGTTGTCATTGTCCATTTTTGTTGTTGGCCAAATCAATTCCTGCTTCTTCCTTCAGAATTGTAGTGAGAAAGGCAGTGGCAAGGCCTAACGGTCAACTAGTGCTTACCCAGCTGCAGACTGGTGTCATCGGAGGACCAGCCCACACGCAGCACATGGGGGTTGGCTTCGTCAGAGGGCAGGTGGTCCACATTCAGGTGCTCCAGGAGCTGAACACACATCACAAATAGCATTTACTTTTACCGTAGTTTATGGACTACAGGGTTGGCCCAAACTACCAGCCCAGTAGCCCGAGGCTAGCATAAACATCTGTGAGCGAGTAGATTTCAAAAGTCACTAGTCCGATGGACTGTAAATTTCAGTACTGCACAGCCTAGGTGTTTTTTACACTAAGTCTCCCCATCCACATCATCTCCAGACCTGTTTACCCTCAAATCGCATAGCTGTAATATCTCAGACAAAATTCTGTATTTCACCAAAAATTTCTGTAATTTTTATACTCGCAATACTCGGCAACTTTTCAGTCACAGGCTTGCTAATCATGCACACCACAACGACATGGAGCTACTTAACACAATAATTAATAACAACTGATATTTTATTACACTTTTTCTTACCTGCTGCCTGAACCAGAAGACACCATTCTGTTGCTTGCTATTCAGCTTCTAGGCACTCAGTTTAAAGTCTTTTTTCATGCTTGATTGTTGGATTTTGGATCACTTTAACATCTGGCAGTGGGAATTGTTTGGGAAAAAAGTTATATTCACACACATAAATCATCCTACATTGCACACAGTTATTGTGAGTACGTCAGCCACAGTCAATGGAACGTTCATTTTCATTAGAGTTTCCGTCATCATTGCTTCAGCTCTAACCACGGCCAAGTCATCAACCTCCTTCTCAGTGTTCTTCTTCTCAGCTTTAAAAAACGACGTCATCTTGTGCGAAGTTGCTGCGTCTTTCTTTGAAGCAACGTACATCTGGTGCTTTTTCGATGCGCAGTGCGATTCAATGTCATACTGACCCGAATGCGCGATGGAAAAGTCCCTGCTACAGTACACACAACAGGCGTACTCGTCACCGAGTACTGATCGCTGGATTCCAGGTACTTTCAAGTACGCATTGCGAAACTTTTGCACAAGTTTTCCAACTTTTGGAGCTTTGGAAGAGCCGGTATTGCCTTTCGGCGCGAGTCTCTTTGCTGGAGCCGCCATATTGACTTTAACAAAGTGAAAGACGCATGCGCGCGGAAACCGAAAATGTCTTCTTACCGCATTCGACAAAAACCACAGCAGACGAAACTTCGCGACTCGCGATTTTCATGTTTAGAATTTTGTTTTTCCGTAATGTTGTTTTTTTACCGTAATTTCCGTATTTTTGGTTTTTCCCCGTAAAAATTACGGCAAAATCGTAAGGGTAAACAGGTCTGCATCTCTAACATGCGTTAACAGAAAAATCACTGACATAAGCTCTAAGAATAGACAAACACATGGCGGAGTACTTGGAAGTGAAGGCCTTTGTATTTGGTGGGAGTGTAGAGCGATGTCATGGGCGAATGTATACTCCCATGGTGCTAGACTAGCCACTGACCTTGACCTCGTAGGCGACCTTGCCGGCCTTGACCCCGAACATGGCGCGTGCCCCGGCCCACATGAAGGCGAAGCCCTCCACGGTGAGAGGGTGGGCCTTCAGCCCCGACTCCTGCACCCGCAGGTTAAGATCGTTGTTGTCTGCACGCACAAACACAATTCATCACATTTTCAGGAACAGCTCATTGACCACCAGAACTAAAACATCGATTAACACTTAAAGCATGGGTGCAACACTTTAAAACAAAAATTCACCTTTTGATTACATCATCGGAATGCTACAAAAAGCCAAGGGATAAGTTTATTTTGTGCTTGCAGTGTCTCTTTGATCGTTCTAGTGACTCAATTTGCAATGTTTCAATAACAAACACACAACACATGGTTTTTTTTACATCTTTATTGAACACACCTTTATTATTGATATTTCGTAATAATCAATCAAAATAAATACATCGAATACATCAGATTGGCTAAAATAACATCATCAATGCAGAAAACAATATCATAACAACACTATTACAAAGTTTCATAAACTTTTATTCACAAATATTATTACAATAATATTTTTTAATAAGCATACCCATTTCAGCTCCTTTCTGCCAAATCCTTACAGGGACAAGAGTCGGGCTTGGTAAATATTTATAGGGACATAAGAGTTAAAATAAATTTGAACGTCACCTGGCCTAGGCTAAAGAGTGGGCCATAGCTGCCAACTTTTCCCAAACAAAATCCTGGAGGGGGGCCAGAGCGGGGCTCAGGGGGCACAGCCCCCTGAAGTTGAGAAACCTTTTTTTGGTCAAATGTTTTGTATTCGTCTGAAAAGACGGTCTTCCATTTCTTTGTCTTCTCTTTTGCCTTCGGCATCGTGGCGAGGTTACTTCAATGGCGGCGTCAGACAGGCCTAAAGACCGCCAAACAAAGGATTGCAGGAGGAAGTAGCCCCCGCTTCCGACATGCACAGTATGAACTCTGCTCCGCGAAGCTTCCTGAAACCCAGTTTCGGTTTTCGGGTTTCATAACACTCATTTCTGAGGTAATCTAAGCTGGAAATTCGAAATCGCGGGAGTTTCACGTGAATTCCGGGAGAGGCGACAAATATCCGGGAAGCTCCTGGATTTACCGGGAGGGTTGGCAGGTATGGAGTGGGCATGGCGCGCATGAACTGCACACCACTAGCGCAGGGAGGGGG
>CM065684.1:55713116-55755616 GCA_017654935.2 Phymorhynchus buccinoides
AATCGTCGAAAACAAAGATGGGATTTAGGAAGATCTGACAACGATCGCACCGCTAGCTGCGGCATTTTAATGATGACTACGAAAGGCACTCGTTATGCTTTGCAATGTGGAGATTATGGTAAAATCACAGAAAACATTAATTGGTGTCATGAGATAGATCATTATGATGACATTTACGTCACACATGTCCATTATCTTCCATCAAGAATAAGCTTTGAGTGTCCATCAAGGTCAATATTAATCCCAAGCTGTGAACATCTCTTTCACACCGAGCCTCCTAGTATAGCGAGTCAAAAAGGTCTCCATAAACGTGAACATTTTTCACGCCTTTCCCCATGGCAAGACAGTGATAGCCACTCATAGTAGACTTGCATATCACTGTATCGCCATGGTGAAAGAGTGAAAAAGGTTCACGTGTATAGAGACCTTAATCATTCACATAAACATTAGGCAATAAAACGCCCCCACAACGCCGATATGTTTAAAGGGGCACCCTGACGGATGAGTTTTTTGCAAGAAACACATCCAGATCACCAAGAAAACACCCTTTACAGAGATCGCAACACTCACTTTGCTCTGGTTTCATGGAAATCAAACCATCAAATCGGCGATTCCTCCTTGGCGGAGGTGCTGGAAGTCAGATTCTTTCAGTGAAAGAGAAGGCCTTCTCTTTTCTAATGGCCGCCTGAGTCGCTTAGACCAAATCGTTTTTGCACGAAATGTCCACAATACAAGCCTTTTTATACAGTTTTTATACAGTTTACCAAAAGGAGTTTCGCTCACAATAAATGAAAATAGCTTTTTTTTTTTTAATGCACTAGAAAGAAGAGAAACAGTTTCAACCACTCTCAGTGTCCTCCACCCACCCCGTCCAAAATGGCTTATTTCTCCGACCAACCTCCGCCGTTTTGACGGTTTCATTTCCTAGGAAACCAGAGCAAAGTGAGTGTTCCGATCCTTGAAAAGGATGTCTTTCTGGTGATCTCGACGTGTTTCTTGCAAAAACACATCCGTCAGGGTGCCTCGTTAAGCAGCACTTCCCTACGTCACGTTCTTGTCTTGTTCTTCTGCCATGCTTCGGAGTTTGCAGCTAACATCGGAGCGCTAAAGCCTGTGCTAAGCTAAGCTGTAAAACGCCACACATCGATGCATTTGAGCAATGGGACCTTATGTCCTTTTCTCCGCTTCTGCCACGCCTCAAAGCTTTGCAGCTAATATCTGAGCCGCTGAAGACACACCCTGCCACATGGTGTCTAGAGTATCACGTGCACTATGTTGTGACGAAGAGCTTAGTGAAGTGTGTGATAGAGAAGAAGAAGAAGAAAAGAGATAGACAATGGGAAGAGAGAGAAAGACAGACAGACAGAGAGAGAGGGAGGAGGGGAAGAGTTTAGTAGGGCGTGTGAAAACGTGAGAGAGAGAGAGAGAGAGAGAGAGAGAGAGAGAGAGAGAGAGAGAGAGAGAGAGAGAGAGAGACAGACGAAGACAGAGAGAGAGAGAGAGAGAGAGAGAGAGAGAACAGACAAGAGACAGATACACAAAGAGAAAGAGCATTTGGGTGGGGCTTGAGAAAGCAGTGAAAGACAGAAAGACAGACACAGGGGCAGAGAGTCAGATAGAGAGAGAGAGAGCAGGGGAGTAGGGGGGTCAATGTGTATATGCATGTTTCTGTCTGTCTCTGTTTGTCTATAACTACTACATAACGTAGAATTCGAAATGATTAGCTTTTTTGGTTTTTGAAGGATGTATCCTTTTGGGGGATAATGACGTCAGTAGTTGTCTAATTACACTATTATCTGAGCACTCTCAACTTTATAACTTGTTCTGTGCATACTTATAGTAGGGGTCATAAGGAGTGCAATGCCACAGAGAAACTTTCTATTGCAGTTAGTTATAGGTGTTATGCTTACGTGTGGGTTTGTGATAATGTTTCAACAATTTGACTACAATTTCGTCTTCATTGCATGCTGTAGTGTGCTATGCAACACATGCACAACACACACACACACACACAACACACACACACACAAAAAACACACACACACACACTCACACCACACACACACCCACACACACACACACACACACACACACACACACACACAACCCACACACACCACACACACACACACACACACACACACACACACACACACACACACACAAACACACAAATGTATGCACACAAACGCGCGCGCACACATACAGAGTGTGACACCAAAGAGAGAGACAGAGAGACATAGAAGTCGCGAGAGAGAGACACAGAGAGAGACAGAGACATAGAGAGAATCAGACAAAGACAAAAAGAAACTAATTCTTTAAATCATAATTCAAATACGCATCTACAATGTCCAAAGTGCATACCCAATATAATCAGACCTAGATTCAAACACGATTCCAATAAATGTTAATGAATACACGACTCCAAATCAAGACCAAAAAATACATCTGTTCAAAAGAATATAAAATCACCAGAATGTACCGTATGCATGTCCAATGAAAGAAAGAGGGTAGGAGCGCTACAAAGATTTAACGTCTATTAATAGTGAGTGAAGGGTACAAAATATAAAGTTAAGGAGCAAAAACGTACATAGCACGAAGAACAAAAAATATTGGTACAAAATATTAAAGACCCCCACGTCACGTGTCATATTCCCTCTTATGCTTGGAAGATTTCTTAAGATTTTCTTACCAGCTATAAGAGGGAAAACACGTGAAAACCGTGATTTTCGCGACGACACGTGACGTGGTGGGTCTTTAAGCGCAAAAAGAAAAGTACAACATGTAGACATACAAATAACAAAGAAACGAAAAGTGACTACACAAATGTAATCCTCAAAATCATGCATAACATTTGTAATGATGAAGCTGGCATTTGGAAAAGAAGGGAACAAAAAGTGCAGGGTGACCAAAAAATATTGCAACCCTCAAAATCGCTGATAAAATTGGTAATGATCAAGCTGACATTTTGAATTTGCAGGTTTATGAAGAAGACTCAATACATGAGAAGTTATAACAGTTTGCTTTTCCAAGATGCCTTGGAATGCTCCAGAAAATAATTGTCCATGGTTTCATATTTTGAGAAAAATCTCTTTTGAGGCAGAAAAAAACACTTTTGCGATTTGTGGGTTGCGTTTTTGTTTAGTCATTCTAGAATATGTACAACAAGGAAACATACAAGTGCAAAGATACAAACAGTAAACGCACAAAATGTTTGAAGGCAAAACATGTAGACGTATATTGAATAAAGGTAAGGTAAAGTAAAAAAAAAAAACTATTACAAAAATGTTCCCCAATGTTCAATTTAGTGAGTAATAATGAGTGTGTGTGAGAGTGAGCAAGTGTGTTTGAGTATGTGTTTATTCACCTCGTCAAAGTCTTTTTGAAGACTAAAATTTGGTTTTATTCACCGTGTTTATTGTTTATTTCACCTTCACGTGCTTGTGTGAGTGTAGCGTTTTGATGTTTTTAGTTCAATTAATAATGTGATTGTGTGCAATTGCGCATGCGAGTTTGTGTGGATATGGGTGTGGGTGAGAGAGAGCGATAATGTGTAAGAAAGAGAGTGTGTGAGAGTGAGCAAGTGTGTTTGAGTATGTGTTTGTGCACCAGTATATCTGCTTGCATGTGAGCACATACAAGGTGTAAACACACACATGTCTATGTGTGGCAGCAAGTGTATCTGTCTGCGTTTCAAATTACTATTTTGTTTTAACAGACACAATTCCCGTATCCATTGATTTGCAAATGCAGTGCCAAGCTATTTCCTTAAAGGAGCACCCTGACGGATTAAGTTTTTGAAAGAAACACGTCAAGATCACCAGAAAATCACCCTTTACAGAGATCGCAACACTCACTTTGCTCTGGTTTCCTAGAAATCAAACCGTCAAATAGGCGATTCCTCCTTGGCGGAGGTGCTGGAAGTCAAGTGCCTTCTCTTTTCTAATGGCCGCCTGAGTTAGACCAAATCGTTTGCACGAATGTTCCACAATACAAGCCTTTTTATGCACTTCTTATACAGTTTACCAAAAGAAGTTTCGCTCACAACAAAGGAAATAGCTCCATATTGTTTTTACTGCACTACAAAGAAGAAAAAGCTTCAACCACTCTCAGTGGCCTCCACCCATCCCATCCAAAATGGCTTCTCTCTCTGGCAACTCCGCCAAGGAGGAATCGCCGTTATGACGGTTTGATTTCTAGGAAACCAGAGCAAAATGAGTGTTCTGATCCTTGAAAAGGCTGTCTTTCTGGTGATCTCGACGCGTTTCTTGCCAAAATCATCCATCAGGGTGCCCTGTAAGTCCAGGCACACGTTCCTTTTGTTTCAAACTATTCCATTCGTCCAAACACAAATTATTTTTATTTCAAGCTCTTCCATTGGTCAAAACATACGTTACTGTTGTGTCAAGTTCTTCCGTTAGTCCAAACCCACATCAATGCTGCTTCAAGCTATTCTATTGGTCCAAACCCACATTATTATTGTTTCCAGCTATTCCATTGGTCCAAACACACATCACTGTTGTTTTAAGCTATTCCATTGGTCCAAACACACATCACTGTTGTTTCAAGCTATTCCATTGGGTCAAACACACATCACTGTTGTTTCAAGCTATTCCATTGGGCCGAACACACATCACTGTTGTTTCAAGCTGCGCCATTCATTCAGGGCACGTCGCACCACATCTTCAGGCAGGGAAGGGAAATAACTGTGGTATTTGTCGACAATGGCCTGGTCTCCATCCAGAACAGTGGTCTCCATCTCTCCTCCCTCTGTCTCCACCATCACTTTGTCATTCACCAAAATCACTGCTTTTCCATCTGGGTAAGCCAGAGCCATAGGCGAGTGAAGGGAAAGCACTGTGAGCACTTTATCAAAGCCTGCATCTAACTCCGACACATTTTTGGTCAGATTCAACTTGAAAGAATAAAACCTACTCCATGGACCTTCATCAGCAACAAATTTCGCTTCTATGATTTTCACTTTAATTTTGTCGGCGCCGTGCATGCGTGCATACCGCCCTTCCTTATCAGTGACGTACTTGTACTCCAGAAACGAATCCACAAACACCGGAGACTCTTTGTAGAACATGAGATCTATGGCTCTGAACGTGGGGAACCCAAACCCACACTCAACTAAATGAACATCGCCTTCGTTTTGCAAATCGCAGACGATGACAACGACGTGGTCACCAGGCGAGACAACTGACGAGGCGCAGAGCAGAGCATCGAATCCAACCCCTTGCAGCAGGCCCCAGGTGAAGACATTCGTGTTGTAGCATAGTCCACCGATTCCTGTCATGCATTCTCGTTTGATTTGTTCCACGGAGGGCCGTTTTCTTTGCTCAGGAGGTACAGCCATCAGGGTCACACTCTGGAAAGGCACGTGGGCCTGGATTGACTTCACTATCTCGTCCAGCAGGGCTTTTCGGTTGTTGTCGTCATAGAAACGTTGCTGCACGCGCTGCACTCCCCAGGTGTCCTGCAGGAAGGAAACGGCCTCCTGTGTGCTGAACATGGCGGCTGGATTTAAGAGCAAGTCGCTGTGGAGAACACACAACAAATCCCACTTACTGTTATGCTGTTATCCTGGCTCTTATGTATGTAATTGGAGGGTGGGGTGGGGAGAAAGAACAAAGGCAAAATAAGGACAAGACAGGAGACACGTAGAGGTGGTTGAATGTTGAATAATGAATTTTATTGAAAGGAGTGAAAGTTACTAGCATTATATTAAATGTCTATTTTGACTTTTGTAAAGCTTGACTTGGTCTGAGCTCCATTTACTAACTTTTTTTTAAAATTATGTGAACAGGAATGCTGCGTTCTGTTGTCATGCTTATACTGTGATCACATGAAACCACTTCGTAATTTATCTAAGCGAGATAAATAAAGTATTTTTGACCCTGACTTTGATCAAAAATAAAAATTAATAAAAAGTAAAGAACAGGCTGAAACGAACCATTGCCTATCCAAAAGTCAATGAAAATCTGCTCTCTGCACCCTCTGCCGAAATGGAGAAGCTGGCCAATCGTCCAGGAAGAGACTTCTTCTTCTTTTACCGTTGAGTATCCACATCATTAGTTTAATTTTATGATAATATAATTTATTATGCAGTCGAGGTCCGAAGTCGGGCATCAAAAATCACATTTCTGCTCATAGTGCAAGCAATCTGTTGACTGAAAAAAAACAATCGGCTGTGCACTTTTCTGTCATATATAAATGTGAATATTGCCGCATGGCCGCAAGGCACACCACTGTCTGCAAGTGAGAATCACAAAATAATTCGCGATCGAAAGTAACACCGAAATCTGTTTTGTCTTCTGTGACTATTTATTTGCTGAATTTCACGTATTGTTCTTTCCTTTCGTGAAAGTAAACTGGCTATATCCACACTTTCGCCCGAAAGGGAGATCATTTGATATCAGAAACGAGTGCCAATAAACTACCCTAGTCATAACCCTTACCATTGTTTCTTTGTTTTAAAAAAATCAATAAGAAGATTTGGAGGGGATAGTGAAACTGCACCTTTCCCAGGATATCTTGACAAATGTGTGTAGCCCCCCCACCCCCCCCCCCCCCCCCCCCCCCCCCCCCCCCCCCCCCCCCCCCCCCCCCCCTAATGTTCTCGATTTTCAATGCGCATCGTTCTTCCATTTTATTAGCATACCTCTAACCCAACCCTATTGCCTGTCCGAGCAAGGCAAAGTGCTGGAATCCATTGAAAATATTTTATGGAGATTATTGGAGGGGTTAGTTAGTTAGTCTGTTATAGTCCCATCAACAGCTATGGTTATCTCAGGACTGTCACCGCGTAAAGTTCGACCACGTATAGCAAAACACACATCAATGATTCTTAACGCCCCCAAACCTGAAAACAAAAAAACATAAACAGTACAATTCACGACATGGCATCTCCATCATTGTACCCTATAGCTCATAATTTCACACAGTGCTGGAAACGTTGAGCGAGTGGCTCAACATTTCCAGCACTGATCGGATCCAGGTTGAAAAAAACCCCAGTAACAAGTGCAACGCCGAGCGGCTGCAAAGTCCCCTCGCAGCATCGCCGAGCTACTCAGAAATCGGAATGTGTCGGCCGTACACATACATAAAAACGCATAAAAACAGCACGTAACTACATAAAAACGCATCAAAACAGCACGTAACTGAATAGCTTTTTAATATATAGCCTTGGGGTTCGGACCCGTACTACTAATAATAATAATTTCACTTATATAGCGCGATACAAATCATGCTAAAAGCAAGCTCTCGGCGCTTTACAAACATTGATAAAACCATGTAAAAATATAAATTAAAAATTAACACATTGACACACCATGTTTCATAACAATGATATAGAATAATAGTAACATTATTTAATAACACATGAGAGAGAGAGAGAGAGAGAGAGAGAGAGAGAGAGAGAGAGAGAGAGAGAGAGAGAGAGAGAGAGAGAGAGAGAGAGAGAGAGAGAGAGAGGAGGCAGGGAGGAGGTGGAGGGGTCAGGGTAAGCGGGGGGGGGGGGGGGGGGGGGGGTTCAGGGTTAGCCAAAAAAAAAAAAAATAAAAAAAGACACAAAAAGGCGGAGACAAGTGGGCACGGCAAACTGACAGGAGAAAGAGAGAGAGGGGGCGGGAGGAAGAGAGAGAGACAGAGGGGAAGGGAGGGAGAGAGAGAGAGGACAGGTAGACAGAGCGTAAGGAAGCAAAGAGAACATAATAAGATTTGAGCGCGCGCGATCATGCGCACACGCGCGCACAGAAACATTCATCACAACTGTGTTATAGACCATTCATCAAGAAATGTTGTGGGGAAAAACTGCATTAAAATACATGCAAAACTTCGCGAGATATTAGTGATTATGTGTTTCGGGGTTTGAACCCCGTAACTGGCGCGACCTTGACCTTAATGTTAAACTAGATACATTAGTGGATAGCTTGCCTCTTGGCAAACTAGTATACCAAATTTGATGATGATAGACTGAATAGTTTATGAGAAAAACCGACGAATAGCCGGACGGACGGAGGCACGCCGGACGGACGGACACCGGACGGACCAGACAAAAACAATAGCTCCCCGAACCTTCGGATCGGGGACTAAAAAGGATATAACAAACACATCCTAGTAAACAACTTTATTTTTAAGGCCACATGCGCCCACTCAAGTGCGTAAGGTCTCACGCGTGAAAGCCAGTGAGCAATAAAATAAAAAAAATGGCATGTCATAAATTGTAAATGGGGATGGAGAGAATGAAAAATGGCGATGAGGGGCTATTCTTAGTTTAAAGCTCCCCCACCACGACAAGGTGGAAGCCCGTGGAGGGGTTGATTGGAGGGGGTTGATAATGTATTATCGTCAGTCACCTTTGCCGTCCCTTATTACTTTTGTCAGAGTTGGTTTGGGGGATTACTCAATAATCAATTTCATTCAAATATGTTCATATATCTGTTCTATAAATTTTCTGGCTATGTTCACATTTAGGCCCGTCAATCCGGTCAAGAACGATAATTTGTAACAGAAAAGAACAAAAGCAATTGCTTTTTCAGTCAACAGATTATCGTTCTTGACCGGGTTGACGGGCCTAAATGTGAATATAGCCAATTTTCTTAAAAAACAAATAAACAGACGAAAACAAAGCGAAAGTGTCACCCTCTAAGCGAACATCAAAGAAAAAGGCAAAGTATTTTGACAGCTTACCTGATTTCGTTGTTACTCTTGACGCAGACGATGTTGTAATGAAATGCGTGAGCTGTTTTTGATAAGGAGAGGTTATGCGAGAATGAAAAAAAAGCTGCTGAATATTGTGTCCCAAGAACTGCAAAAGCACGTGCGACTCTCTCTCTCTCTCTCTCTCTCTGCTTCTCATAGATTTATACTGTTCAGCAAAAGATATGCAACAGCTGCAAAACTTTCAGACGCCGTTTACAGAGCTTAAACTAGGCCTAGTATTTTTGTTCGCTTTGTGATGCAGAATTATCATAGCGCTAGGTCCGAACTCTAATGCAATGTAAACATATCTTGAACAACATTAAAAACGAGCCGATAGGAGGGAAGCATACTTTTGTTACCACATACCGCAAGTTCCACACAGTAATTTTACATCCATGATACGAGTCCCACATACCGCTATTCCCACAAAATATAAGACGGGGTAAAAAGCGCATGGGCGGGTAAGAAGCCCACCCCAATTATCTCTTGAAATGAAGCGAATTTCAGTCTCATTTTGCCCATGAGACAAGCGTTAATGTCTAGCATTCGTCTCATGGGTAAATTTGACCCACGGTGTGTGGGACTAGCGGTGTGTGGTAACAAAAGTATCCTTCGTTAAATGAGAAATCATGAGAAAGAAAAAAAGTAATGATCAAGGTTGGGGGGTTTTTTGCTTGTTAGTTTCTTTCTTTTTTTTTCCTTCTTTTTTGGGGGGGGGGGGGAGGGGTTGGTGTTTTTTGGGTGTTTTTTTTTTTGGGGGGTTGGGGGTTGGGGGGGGGTGTTTTCTTTTCTTTCTTTTTTTGTTTGGTTGTGTGGTGTTGTCGTTGTTGGGTTGTTGTTGGGTTTGTGTGTGTGTGTGTGTGTGTGTGTGTGTGTGTGTGTGTGTGTGTGTGTGTGTGTGTGTGTGTGTGTGTGTGTGTGTGTGTGTGTGTTTGGGGGGGGGGGCAATTCTTGATCCCCCTCCCCCCCCCCCCCCACACACACACACTAACCATTTGTTGCATTTAACGTGCAGAATCAAGCCAGATTATGGTGGTTAATATCCATCTAGAAACAAAATGTTGACTTTGACACAAAAGCACTCACAACAGTACACATTCAGCCTGCGTCTGGTTGTCTGCATATCTTTCTGAGAAAAAAATGCATATAGACCCTATACATGTAGTTACATTCGTGGATTTTAAAACCTTGAAACTAATTTGCCTCCACCGTCTTTTCAGCTACAGTTTAAAGTGGCAAAAGCAAAAACAAAAACATTGCTTCCTTGGTAGAGATAGCTTTTGTTGTTGTTGTTGTTGTTGTTGTTGTTGTTGTTGTTGTTGTTGTTGTTGTTGCTGTTGTTGCCTGCCTGTCGTTTCCTACAATGACTGCCAGATAGCAGAGGGGGCAGATACTATTCTGGCGGACTGGGCGATAATTAGTTTATAGTGGAGATGCCTTGCCCAGGATACATCCCCACTCTCTCGGCCAAAGGGATTTGAGGACGAGAGTTGGCATTAGGGAAGGTCCCCAAAGGCCAACCAATCCCCTTGGCTGCAGCACCAGAGCCGGTGCAAGGGCCCCCTCGTTTGAGAGTCATAGTCTTCCACGAAAGACTAAGCTGTACCATGATATTCCAACACTGTAGAAAATCATGTATAGTACAGCTCTCATTTACTGTTGGCCCTTTCTACAGGCTAATGTCAACCAGTGATAATAGCCATTTGAGAAAAGGGTCAAGGTTGAGATAGCTATAGTAAAGACTAAAGACCGAGAGGAGTTTCCAAGGGAGGGGAGAAGTGTCTTACGCCAGTCATTCATTTTGCATCGTCTGCTTCGAATGCGGAAAGGGTTGAAAAGGTCAGTTGTACACGTCAGCTTTTCTTTATTTGTTTTCTTTCTTTCATTCAGTGGATAAACCCGTTTGTGTTCTCAAGACTACAGCACCAGAACTACTTGTCCCTAAGAGCAACTGCTATGAGGACCTAAAACCTACAAACAAAAAGTTTCTTGCTATCTTGTTAAGACAGTAGGACAGACTACAGTAAAAGTGATGGTGCATGGGAAAAAACCAGAATAAGTCGCTCAGAATGTTTTTGAGCAAAAGCCAAAAATAGCCTGTCAACAATCCCCAAATACCAATTTTCTATTTAGGACATATTTATGTTAGCAGATAAACAGAACAGTAATAAAAAGGGGCCAGTCTATAAAAAGGTTTTTTTTAAAAGATAAATAAGTGCAATAAATCAATTAAAAAAGCAAGAAAAACACATGAGAATAATATTGCTAATAATTGTAAGGTCAATCCCAAAGCATGTTGGAGATATGTAAATGAAAGATCTAAATCACTGAAAAAGGAAGATGGTGAGTATGCTGTTTCTAATGACGATAAAGCAGAAGTTCTTAATAAAAAATTTGCTAGTGTGTTCACCAATGAAGATACATTAAATATACCAGACCTGCAAGAATGTGAAAATTCTAACAGAATTTCTGTTTCAGATATAAGAGTAACTCCTTTAGCAGTTGAAATTTTTTTAAGGATTTGGATGCTTCAAAAGCACAGGGGCCAGATGGAATTCCACCTCGTGTCCTCAAGGAATTAGCTAGTGAGTTGTCTCTTCCTCTAACCCTACTGTTCAATAAATCTTTAGAATCTGGTGAAATTCCCTCAGACTGGAAACGAGCAGATGTTTCAGCTATCCTTAAAAAGGGCTCCAGATCTGACCCAGGAAACTATAGACCTGTAAGTTTGACCTGTATAGCATGTAAGATCCTTGAAGTCTTTTATTAGGGATGCAATCGTAAATCATATGAACAATAATAGCTTATATGTAAAATGCCAAATTGGTTTTAGAAAGAAGAGATCTTGCACCACACAGCTAATAGAGGTTATGGAATAAATTACGGATTTATTAGATAATGGGTATCCAGTGGATGTAATTTATTTGGATTTTAGAAAGGCTTTTGATAGTGTGCCCCATAACAGATTGTTATTGAAAATTAAATCTTATGGTATAGTGGGAAATATATATAATTGGGTTAAAGATTTTTTATCGAACAGAATTCAAAGAGTGAGAGTGGGGGACAAATATTCATCTGTGGCTGATGTTCTTAGTGGAATCCCTCAGGGAAGCATTCTTGGACCTATTCTTTTTACTATTTTTATAAACGATCTGCCTGAGTGTGTTACGTCATCATGTCAATTGTTTTGCGGATGACACAAAAATTCTTAACACTTCTTGTAATTGTCAGATATTACAAAAAGATTTAAATGAACTAGAAGGCTGGACTACAAAATGGAATCTATATTTTAACGCAGACAAATGTAAGGCTATGCACGTCGGTAGAAATAATCCTAATAAAGAATACACTATGTTTAATAATAATAATAATAATAATAATAATAATAATAGTACATTTATATAGCGCTTTACCTCAGATGAGCCCAAAGCGCTTTACAATCAATTATTCATCAACAGACAACAAAAACAACATTCAAGAGTGACACCAAACAGCGCATATACAAAGCAACTCTCTCTCTCTCTCTAACACACACACATACGCGCGCGCGCGCGCGCACACACGCACACGCACACACACACACACACACACGCACACACACGCACGCACACACACACACACATAAACACACACAATTATTGACGCCAACTCGTTCATACCCCATTCGGTAAGCCACAGCAACCAAGCCGCATGGACTGACCACATACACAAACACACATATACAAACACCCTCACACACAACGTACGCACGCAGACAGACACACAGACACGCACACAGACACACACACACATGCGTGCACACACAACCCACAAAACTAAAATACACACAAGCACACATGTATGCACACATTCATGCTCACACACACACACACACACACACACACACACACACACACACACACACACACACACACACACACACACATATATATATATATACACACACACACACACACACACACACTCACTCACACACACACCACAAAACACAGCACAAACCTCTAATTCAATCTTCCCTCTCGTGCACACAACGATAGACAACTGATCAAATATTTAGGGCGCAGCAGGAAACATATGGGTTTTAAGAGAGGTTTTGAATGAGGAGACTGAGTTGGAGTGTCGGAGAGGAGAAGGCAGAGAATTCCAAAGAGATGGTGCTTGACAAGAAAAAGAACGTTGGCCAGCAGATTTCAGACGGATGGAGGGAATGGAAAGGAGACGAGAATCAGAAGACGAACGTAGTTGGCGAGTTAAGAACAATGATTTGTGCACAGTAACAGCATGTGAAAGTGAAAAAGACCTAGGGGTGATATTTGACAAGGATTTGTCCTTTAATAGTCATATCCAAACTTGCGTAAGTAAGGCTAACCAAATGATACGTTTAATTAAAAGAACATTTATTAATATTGACTACAACATTTTTTCAAAACTGTATAAAGCTTTAGTGAGGCCGCATGTAGAGTATGGCAATACAATATGGTACCCGAAGTATAAATATCAATCACAAGCAATTGAGAAGGTTCAACGCAGGGCAACAAAATTGGTTAAGGGATGTAAAAGCATGACCTATGAAAATAGACTTTTGTATCTAAATTTATACTCACTTAAAGGAAGAAGGGTAAGGGGAGACCTTATTGAAGCACATAAGATATTCAATGGCCTTGTTGATTTATCTTGGAAAAACATATTTAAATCACCTCAATGCAGTACAACAAGAAATTCATACGGTAAAGTTTTTATTAAGCAATGTAAAACTAACACTAGAAAAAATTGTTTTACTAACAGAGTTGCTAATTGTTGGAATGATTTAACTTTTGATTTAAAATGTGCACCTAATGTTAATATATTAAAAAATCGTCTTCATAATTCTCCAAAATTAGTAAATGTATTTAGAAGCATTGATTATTAATTTTTGTATTATAGGAAAATTCAACCGTAAAACCTTGACCGCTAAAAATATTGAAATATCAAATTGGAAATCGATGGGACTGCTAAAAAGATTAACAGCTTGATTAGTCCCTATTCTACTACTACTACTACTACATGTTTATTTTTACGTATTCTACCATTATACACAAAACCAAAGACAATTTTGAATGATTTCTTTGTTTATTTGATTGTGTGTTGTTGGTTGTTTTTTATATCAAATCAATAAAAAGAAAGAGGCAAAATTCTGTCTTCTATGTTCAACTTCTGCATAATCATGATCTCTCTCGAATGCCAAACTTCAAATAATTATACTAGACAAGATAACTCGGTAAAGGTCAAGATGTGCCCCCGCCCCCTGCATTTCTCGGTTAATTCTATTTTTCTGTTTTTGCCTTTCTTACCATACATAAAGGTGTATTTTAGGAACATTTTGAGCTAATTATCTTTTTGGAATACTAACCCTAGCCCTAAACCTAACCCTACCCCTCACTATGTACTGGAAGGAAGATCGAACGAGCAGTGACATCGGATTTTCCCGATATTTTTAATTCTCAAGAGCAGTCACATCGGATTTTCCCGATTTCCGGATTCTCTCGCCATGCTCTATCTACTTACAAAAGCCCGCGCGAAAGCTGCTCTCTCTCTCTCTCTCTCTCTCTCTCTCTCTCTCTCTCTCTCTCTCTCTCTCTCTCTCTCTCTCTCTCTCTCTCTCTCTCTCTCTCTCTCTCTCTCTCTCTCTCTCTCTCTTTTCGTTTCAAAATCTCCCAGAATGGAGATACGTCATCATCCAACGCTACCACGATCAACTAATGCCAGAAAACACAAAATCAAAACTAACAGAGTCAACAAGTGACAACAAAGAAAAAAAACGGGATGACACTACACGTATCTGTATTATTAAAAAATCGGGACTTTACTGGTTTAGCACTGCCTCCGGGCATTGCCTCCAGTATTGTTCCCACAATCTTTGTATTTGCAAATGCCCCACATGCCGAAAGGCCGAACTAAGTTGGCTTTCAGTTCGTTTTTCTGTTTTTGTCCTTTGCCAATCTACAATCGCAAAGGAGTAAGTTTTCGTTCAGGTTTGTTTCCTTTTTTTGTTTGTTTGTTACCGCTTGACCGAATCACTTCAAATTTTGTGTGGTGGTGTGTCCCTATGAGAGGAAGGCATCTGCACAAAACTTTTCGCCGCTCTGACCTTGACCTTGGCGTATGACCTTGAAAACCCAAAATCGTTAAGAGGCCATAACTTCCACACCGCAGGTCCTGGAGTCATGAAACTTGGCATGGAGGTACTTTCGCTTATGGCCGTTCTGATGATGGCATACCGATGAAGGTCAACGTCAAGGTCAGGGAGATCGGTATGCCTTGAAAGTGGTATGGGTCTAATAATTGGGGTTTTCTGCCCCATGCATATCTTCCGAACCGCTTCACCGAATCGTTTCCAATTTTGTGTGGTGGCGTGTCACCATGAGAGGAAGGCATCCGCGCATAAATTATCGCCGTCGTGACCTTCACCTTGGCGTATGACCTTGACAACCGAAAATCTTTAAGGGGCTGTAACGTCCACACCGTTGGTCTTAGGGACTTCAATCTTGGCATGTAGGTACTTTGGCATATGTTTGTCCTGATGATTGCATACTGATCAAGGTCAAGGTCAAGGTCACGCGAAACTGGTACTCAGCGTTACCGGTACTTGGCGTTACCTGTGCTAGGCGTTACCGGTACGGGGCGTTGCGCTAGTCCAGATTAAACATTGGACATTGTAAGGTCAAAATAACGGCCTACACTCGGTGACCTTGCCACTCTTGGGGCTTAATTTTAAACCTTGTCCGGGGGGGGGGGGGGGGGGGGGGTAAGCTCAAGGCCATGCTGTCGAATCCTATCTGTGCTAAAACAAAAGGATAGCAACGTTGAGCTTGCATACATTTTATGGTGGTAGTCTAGGACTAAAATAGTCAAGCGGTGTCTTAGTTACACATTTGCGTGATGGTGGTGGTGGTGACGTGTGTGTGTGTGTGTGTGTGTGTGTGTGTGTGTGTGTGTGCGTGCGTGTGCGTGTGCGTGTGTGTGTGTGTGTGTGTGTGAGAGAGCGACTGCGCGCTCTCTCTCTCTCTCTCTCTCTCTCTCTCTCTCTCTCTCTCTCTCTCTCAAAAAGAGCAGTTCGTAATCTTTCTATATATTTGTTTAACCCATTCGCCGCCAGCCAGTTTTCAGCCAAAATATACCATTAATCTTAACTGGGTACAGAAAAAAAAAGTCTGCAATATTGCTAATTCCTCTGTGACATGCATAACATTAGGCCTATCCTTACCTCCCAAAATTAAGAAAATTGGTCTTTGGAAACAGGCCCTGATTTGATACCTCTTAGTGACATTGGTGTTGAATCATTGTGGTGCTAAAATGCAACATTGGCGGTGAATGGGTTAAAGCTTTTTAATTAAGAGAATATATGTTATCATGAATGTTCAAACTATGTCTATCGCATTTATATTGTTGTTGTATGTCTCTACATTCCTTTGTATTATAATGAAATTGTATTGTACTGCCCCTCATCCATATGTTGGCCTTATTGGATTAAAACGTCTGATGCCTGAAGTCTCTCTCTCTCTCTCTCTCTCTCTCTCTCTCTCTCTCTCTCTCTCTCTCTCTCTCTCTCTCTCTCTCTCATTCACTCTCTCTCAGTCTCTCTCAGTGACTGCCAGACAGCAGCTGCTACTGCTATTCTGGCAAGCTGGGCTAAAATGTGTTTATCGTGGAGAAGCTTTGCCAAGGATACATCCCACTCTCTCTGCCAATTGGATTTCACATGTGTATGTTAACCACACATAAAAACAAATAAATTGTTAAGCAGATTTTAAATAAATGTGATAGAGGGATGGGGCATTATCCTAAAAACATTTCCTTGCCGTTTTGATGTCAAATCAAGACTTTTGGTTTTATGGTTCTTTTAGAGCATGAATTATCAACCAGTTCTGAGCGGATGCCACGTATATAAAAAAGAGTTTAGTTTATTCAGGAATTACCTGAAGAGATGGTTCAGTGGTGGAGTGCTGGGTCTCCCGGCGTGGCTTCAGCTAGATCTCTTCTTCTATATTTTTTGCTTAAATAATGGTTTTGGGTCTGTTTTGTCTGCTGATTGCGTGTGCTCCCACCTGGAGAGCGCGTCGCAGCCAGAGGTGCGCCACCCATTTTTTTAAATTTGCATGCGATTTTGTGTGACTGATGAGGAAGGAAAAGGGGGGGGGGAGTAAATTTTGACCAAACTGTGACCAAATGACAACTTTTCGTTGCCACTGGGTTTAACGTATACTAAGTGCATAGGCACATGGGACCTCGGTTTATCGTCTCATCCGAAAGACTCCATGTTCAGACCATAAGGCCTAGTGTAGAGTGAGAGGAGAAATTCCCTGTACCCAGGTTCGAACTCGGGTTGATCGTGCACGAGGCGAAGGCATTACCTCTGTGCCACTCTATACCTTACTCTATAGGTGTAATGGCTTGTGCACGTTAGATCCGCAATGTTTGTTGTTATTTTTTTGTTTTTTTCGGATTGTAGATGACTTTCCGTTCAGAATTATTTTTGTAAGTTTATGTGTATGTCACGGGATTTTGGAATCCAGGAATCTTCCCGGGAAAATTTCGAATTCTGATTTTTCCCGGATTGGTTTCCAGAATTTTCTCAAGCTTACAACGAAGTTAAATGAATTGTGTGCGAGAGAGAGAAACTTCGAGAGAGAGAAACTTGAAACTTGAAATGTTTAATGAGAATGAACTGAATAAGCATAACATCACCAAGAATGACAACGGGAATATTAACACATAAAAGTAATAACATCTATAATAATAATGACAATAATGATAATAAACAGTAATATCCAAATGATTCATAATGCCGTCTATTCTGTGACAGTAACATCACCAAGAATGACAACAGTACTACAAACGAAAGTAATAAAATCTATAATAATAATAATGCCAATGGAAGTTCAGTTTAACGTCGCGTATCGTGTTTCGCCTTGTACGACGGGCTGAACAAACAAACCATGGTATAAACAAAAATTTATGTTCCTGAATCACTGTCTTAGCAAAAAGGCCGAGAAGCGATCAGGATTTTTGATAATGCCAATAATGATAATAAACAGTAATATCCAAATGATTCATAATGCCGTCTATTCTGTGACAGTAACATCACCAAGAATGACATCAGGAATAATTAGTACTACAAACGAAAGTAATAAAATCTATAATAATAATAATGCCAATCATGATAATAAACAGTAATATCCATAATGCTGTCTATTCTGTGACAGTCAAATATAGGGGCCTAACAAAATCCAAACAGTATAAAACATAAATAATAAAACATGTTAATAAATTATAAGCGTACATCCAACCATACGCAGTTACGCACGTACACACACAGGCACTCGCACGCACATGCGCACGCACCCACGCACGCAATCACGCGCGCGCGCACACACACATACGCGACCTATAACTGAGAGAGAGAGAGAGAGAGAGAGAGAGAGAGAGAGAGAGAGAGGGAGAGGGAGAGGGAGAGGGAGAGTTGTTTTTGTATTATTGCCTCGTAGTGTGAAGCGAAGCCACGCGGCATTGTGACTCATATTCACACAGATGAACCGGTGAGACAGTCAGACAAACTGACAGGCAGCGAGGTAAACAAAGAGATGTGCCCTCGCTCGATTTCCTGTCCTGTCCTTTTTGTTATCAAATTGACCCTTTCACCGCCAAAGTCGCATTTTAGCACTACAGTGATTTAACACATATGTCACCAAACAGCATCAAATTGGGGTCTGTTCTCCAAAGACCCTTTTGTCTTAGTTTTGGGAAGTACGCATGAATGTGAGATTTTCGTCCAATTGGTCATCGACCCTTATGGACGTTCTTCATGAAGACTGTGGGGTCTTCTCGGGGCGAAGACGATACAATGGCAATGAAATATGACTTTTTGTTTGGAGGCAAGAGGATTCAGAGCAGCGTACTAGGCCTACTTGTATTCGGGCACGTGCAGATGCAAGACTGCATCTCGGTCTTTTTCCAGCGTGATGGCATCCCAGCAGGCCTGGCCTCCTCCAAGGCGGTTGCGGCTTTTATGGCTCATCTTCAAGGTTTTGGCTTTTCAGGACCACCCCCCGGTGTATAATATGGATCCACGTGATCCAATGGGGCCCAGTTCGGGTAGAACACCCTTGCTGAGAAATCCCCCGGCCACCCAGGCCAGAGGACAGGTGTTAAGTCCTTGGGTTACCTTGGCCTACGAGAGTAGCCTGGGATACCCTTTGTCTTTTTCGGTGTAGGGCTTAACCCTGATCGATTTTTCGAGGTGGGTGGCAGTTAGAACCAGCTGTCAAGACCAACACTTACTCTGGTGCAATTCTGCCACATGCAATATAGTGTGGCTGGTGAATTAACAGAGAGGATAAACTAAAATAACGGGTTGTCTTATGCCCTTACGTTTATTGAAGTCTGTGTTGACATTTGAACATAACATGTTGAATGAAAGTTTGAAAGAAATAAACAAATAACCACGTGACCTGTGTGCTGGTGCTTCAGGTGTAATAACGAACCCTCCAACCTGCTATACAGGTGCTAATCAGGTGAAAAATCAGGTAGTGTATGGTTTAGTGTCTGTGCTGATGCAATAAAAATCTTGAACGGAATGTCTTTTGTGTTAAACTGACATCCAGGAACACGTAACTCGGGATAACCCAATAATGAAGCGTTCGTGTCGAAATTCAGGTGCAATCCAGGTGTAATCCAGGTAGCAACCCAAACTGTAATTCATGTGGTAAGCACGCCATAGTAAGTCTGCTGTTGATACTATTTGGGGACAATGATAAAGTAACAGCACCTCCACCACCCCTACAAAGTTTCACCATTGTTATGGAAACAACACACAATAGTATAAACCAAATTCCTGACAAAGGTAAAACACAGGTGTGACAGGTAAGAACAGGTAAGAACAGGTATGTCCAGGTGAACAAGAGTAGCCACATAAACCAATGTATAATGGTGTAAAAACGAAGTAGCATGCCAATTTAAGAGTTGTAGAATGATTTGCCAGTTAGACAGGTGTGTCAGGTACTCAGGTGTGCCAGGTTGAACAGGTAAGAACAGGTATGTCCAGGTGAACAAGAGTAACCACATAAACCAATGTGTAATGGTGTAAAACGAAGTGGCAAGCCAATTTAAGAGTTGTAGAATGATTTGCCAGTTAGACAGGTGTGTCAGGTACTCAGGTGTGACAGGTAAGAACAGGTAAGAACAGGTATGTCCAGGTGAACAAGAGTAACCACATAAACCAATGTGTAATGGTGTAAAACGAAGTGGCAAGCCAATTTAAGAGTTGTAGAATGATTTGCCAGTTAGACAGGTGTGTCAGGTACTCAGGTGTGCCAGGTGAACAGGTAAGAACAGGTATGTCCAGGTGAACAAGAGTAACCACATAAACCAATGTGTAATGGTGTAAAACGAAGTAGCAAGCCAATTTAAGAGTTGTAGAATGATTTGCCAGTTAGACAGGTGTGTCAGGTACTCAGGTGTGACAGGTAAGAACAGGTAAGAACAGGTATGTCCAGGTGAACAAGAGTAACCACATAAACCAATGTATAATGGTGTAAAACGAAGTAGCATGACAATTTAAGAGTTGTAGAATGATTTGCCAGTTAGACAGGTGTGTCAGGTACTCAGGTGTGCCAGGTTGAACAGGTAAGAACAGGTATGAACAGGTGAACAAGAGTAACCACATAAACCAATGTATAATGGTGTAAAAACGAAGTAGCATGACAATTTAAGAGTTGTAGAATGATTTGCCAGTTAGACAGGTGTGTCAGGTACTCAGGTTGCCAGGTTGAACAGGTAAGAACAGGTGAACTAACCACATAAACCAATGTATAATGGTGTAAAACGAAGTAGCATGACAATTTAAGAGTTGTAGAATGATTTGCCAGTTAGACAGGTGTGTCAGGTACTCAGGTGTGCCAGGTTGAACAGGTAAGAACAGGTGAACAAGAGTAAGCACATAAACCAATGTATAATGGTGTAAAAGCGAAGTAGCATGCCAATTTAGGAGTTGTTTTCTGATTTACCAGTTAGACAGGTGTGTCAGGTACTCAGGTGTGCCAGGTTGAACAGGTGTGGTAGTTGATTATATTCCAACAGGTGTGTCACTGGTATGCCAGGTTGAACAGGTGTGGTAGTTGATTATATTCCAACAGGTGTGTCACTGGTATATGCATGCCACTTGAATGGATATGTCAGTGGAAACATTACTGTAATGTTGTACAGTGGAACAGTCAAACATGTATGTCCATTGATTAGGTGTGTCAGTTGAACTGGTGTGAAATGGTATGATATTTGGACAGGTGTGTCAGTTAAACAGGTGTCTCGGGTTGAATACATGTGAAATGGTGTGTCAGTTGAAGAGGTGTGTCAGGCTTCACGTGTGTGAAATTGTATGTCAAACGAGCTGGTGTAACAAGTGTTACAGGTGTGAAAAGGTGTGTCTCTTTTTAACAGGTGTCAGGTGGAAAACGTGTCTCAGTACAATGTATGTGAAATGAAGTGTCAGTTGAAAAGGCATGAAATGGTGGCTGTACCAACTTGAAAACGAGTGTATTGTGTTCACAGGAGTGTCAGGTAATAACAGGTAGATAAGGTGTTAACAGGTGTGTCATGACATCAAAATAATCAGATGTCTCAGGTGTAAGCTGTAGATAAGGTGTTAACAGGTGTGTCATGACATCAAAATAATCAGATGTCTCAGGTGTAAACATGTGTTTAAGGTTGAACAGTCAACAGATGAAAAACAATGTTACAGTGTGTCAAGGAATAGTTGTGCTAGGTTTAAAAAAAAATGTCGAGTGCTAAATGGTGTGCCAGACTGAACAGGTGCTAAAGGTGAATCAGTATAAGAATGTGTCAGGTGTTAACATATGTCTCAGTTTGAACATAAATATCGATATGAATACGTCAGGTTAAACAGATATGTCAAGTGTTAACATTTGAACGACAGGTGTAAACGGGTTGATACAAATGTATCAACTAAAGATTGTGTAAAAGTGAAGTAGATGTGTCAAATGTCAACATGCTTATGGCAGGTATCAACAGAGGCTTCAGGTTGCATAGGCCACTGCAACGACTACCTTTTGTAAGAGGGAATGCCCTTGGTGGGTGGGTGTTTGAGTACTGACCAAACCCTATTTGAGGCCACTGAATGTGCCTTTTGCAAGAGTGAATGCCCTTTTGGATACTGATCAACAAGGGCTTAAATCGTGCCGTCCAGGTTGTTAATAACCCTAGTTACAGTGGCCAATAGATGTGTCATGTACTAACAGGCGTGTCGGGCTGGATAGATGTGTCAGGTACTAACAGGCGTGTCAGGCTGGGTAGATGTGTCAGGTACTAACAGGCGTGTCAGGCTGGATAGATGTGTCATGTACTAACAGGCGTGTCAGGCTGGATAGATGTGTCAGATACTAACAGGCGTGTCAGGTTGGGTAGATGGCTCAGGCATCAACAGGTGTGTCGTTATCAATCACAAGTGTGTCAGGTATTGACAGGTATAACAGTCATGTTAGGTTGAATATAAAAAAAAAGTGTTTAAGTTCTCATCAATTGTGTCAGGGACAGCATGTTGTGTAGGTGTGTCGGGTATTGAAAGGTGTTCTAGACTGAACAGGTGTGTCAGGTATTAACAAGCATGTCAAGAGTAACAGGTATTACCAGGTGTGTCAGGTTTAGTAAGTGTGTCAGGCAATAAGAGGAGGGCCAAGTGGAATAGGTGTAAACAGTCGCGATCAGATATGTTGCGTTGAACTGTTTCAATTTGAGTTGATTATAGTTCATTAGTTGTCCCAAATATCTGGCTGGGAGTCACCACCATGATGCTGGTGCTCTTGGATTCATGTTGTGATTGATGAGAGAGAGAGAGAGAGAGAGAGAGAGAGAGAGAGAGAGAGAGAGAGAGAGAGAGAGAGAGAGAGAGAGAGAGAGAGAGAGAGAGAGAGAGAGAGAGAGAGAGAGAGAGAGAGTTTTGTTAGTGTAGCCTACGAGAAAAGGTCTATGTGTGTTTGAAGTACTTGTATGTACTCTCTCTCTCTCTCTCTCTCTCTCTCTCTCTCTCTCTCTCTCTCTCTCTCTCTCTCTCTCTCTCTCTCTCTCTCTCTCTCTCTCTCTCACACACACACACACACACACACACACACACACACACACACACACACACACACACGAGCGCGCACACGCACACACATGTACTCTCTCGCGTACACATGTACTCATACAGGCATGTATTCTCTCTCTCTCACACACACACACACACACACACACACACGCGCGCGTGCGCGCGCGCACTCCTAATAATGCAGGCATGTACTCTCTCTCTCTTACTCTCTCTTTCTGGCGCTCTTTCACACACACACACACACACACACACACACACACACACACACACACACACACACACACACACACACACACACACACACACACACACACACACACACCTAAAATGCACACAAGCACGCGTGTGAGCACACACACATGCACATAAAACACTCATATTAAAAACACATAAGCACAGAGAGAGAGAGAGAGAGAGAGAGAGAGAGAGAGAGAGAGAGAGAGAGAGAGAGAGAGAGAGAGAGAGAGAGAGAGAGAGAGAGAGAGAGAGAGAGAGAGAGAGAGAGAGAGAGAGAGAGAGAGAGAGAGAGAGAGAGAGAGAGAGAGACAGAGAGAGATGGATGCGTGTAGTGTGTAAGAGTGTGTACACATGTATTAAATTTTGTCAGTTTGTATATAAACATGTGTGTGTTTGTTCTTGTTTGTATGTGTGCTCATGCGTTCATGCGTTTGCATGTACGCGCATGTGGATATTGCATATTGACGTGGGTGGAGAGAGAGAGACAGAGACCGACAGACAGACACAGGGAGAGACATACAGACAGGCAGACACACAGATAGAGAGTCAATAAACAAAAACAAAAACGGGTTCATCCAGAACAAGCTTATGTGATTGTGCAAGCGTAGGATGTACCCACGCACCTGTACAGATGCACGCGCGCGCGCACACGCGCGCGCACACGCACACACACACACACACACACACACACACACACACACGCGCGCGCGCGTACACAATATTGTATACAGCCCCCCCCCCCCCCCCCCCCCCCCCCCCCCGGGGCTTTTTTGGAAATAAAAACTTGAACCTTGAACCACACACATACACATACACAGACGTAGATGGAGAGAGTGTTTGTGTTTTTGTGTGTGTCAATGCGGCATGGGTGGAACTGTGCGTGTGCGTGTGCGTACATGTACGTGTGTGTGAGTGTGTGTGCAGCGCGCTTGTGCGTATGTGTGTGCACGCACGCACGCGAATGTTGAGTTGAGTGAGAGAGAGAGAGAGAGAGAGAGAGAGAGAGAGAGAG
Organism: Phymorhynchus buccinoides; assembly: GCA_017654935.2. Lineage (NCBI taxonomy): Eukaryota > Metazoa > Mollusca > Gastropoda > Neogastropoda > Raphitomidae > Phymorhynchus > Phymorhynchus buccinoides. Next base: position 55,737,209 of record CM065684.1, read on the forward strand.
AGAGAGTGTGTGTGTGTGTGTGTGTGTGTGTGTGTGTGTGTGTGTGTGTGTGTGTGTGTGTGTGTGTGTGTGTGTGTGTGTGTGTGTGTGTGTGTGTGTGTGTGTGTGTGTGTGTGTGTGTGTGTGTGTGTGTGTGAGAGAGAGAGAGAGAGAGAGAGAGAGAGAGAGAGAGAGAGAGAGAGAGAGAGAGAGAGAGATAGATTGAGAGAGAGACAGCAGAGAGAATGAAACTTATAGTTTGTGGAGAGAGTGCAAAATGGGGTGTGGGTGTAGATCTAGCTTGAGCCAAAACTGGCAATGACATTCATGACATAGATCTAGATTAGCGATTTGGCTTGATCATTACACAGCTTACGTATGTAATCACGACAGTGCGCGCGCGCGCACACACACACACACACACATTGTGACAAACGCACACAGACGTAGGCCAAAAGTGCAGGCGGTTGCGCACATGTATGTGCATGTGTTGCAAAGCACCTGCATCTATCTAGTCCTATCTTTGTATCATAGGCCTAAGCACGGCCACGCAAGCACGCACACACACACACACACACACACACACACACACACACACGCGCGCTTTGTCCAGTGTTATCAATGACGTAGAACCTGCCTCATATCTCTGAGGCTTGCAAATAAATGTCGTCACTGGGTTGTAGGCCTCACAAGTTTGCTTCTTTTTGCTTCCAAAACTAGACATGAGGGAGTTAGATTTTGACGTATTTGAAGAAGGAAGGCTGCAGGTTGTTCCACACTTTTCGTGATTCGTGTGCATTGAGGAATAAAAAAATAAAACGGTGGTAAAAGTGAGTGAAAATTGGTAGGTCACATTGTATAGGGAAACATAACTTTAGCTAATTCTACCTTCTTCAAGATCAACAGCAAATCTTGGTTGTTAGTGCTTTGAACAGCACCCCATCCAGATCAAAGAATTATGAAAGCCTGAATAACTTTTTCTTGTATTCCCTGGATCTATTTTTCCAGAGTTTTTCTTCACACACAAAAAATAAAAAATCGTGAACGGGAGTATGTTGATCAGCCATTGTGATCATAGCAGACAGCAACAAGAAACCACTTCCTCTCTGTTTCATCGTGTCCAGTGTGTAAAATATTGAGCTAAAACTCATAATTTTCATGTTACAGAGTCGTTTCATGCACATACTAACGATCTATACTGTTGCCGTTTCGTTATTGACTCGAGGGAAGCAGCAACAAACACTCTATGGTAGAATAGATCTATCGCGACTATAGTCGCGACAACCAGTCTACGGTAGCATAGATCTATCGCGACTATAGTCGCGACAACCAGCGTAGTGCCATGCCAGAAATTTGATTTCCACTCACATGTGTTGCCGAGGATGGCATGCAGCATCAGTAACCACAGGTTCTTTCCAGTGTGGCCGCCTGGATCCTTTGCAGCTTTGTGCACAGATTAGGTGTCCTTGTTCACGACTTCGGTTGGGGATAGTTTCAGATTAAAAGGCTTTCCAATCTTTGTGGCCGACTTTGCAGCTCTTCTGCTGTCGAGTGGGAGGGGAGCCACATGAATGTCAGGTCTGTTCCTTTGCAGATGATTTGATGTGCCATGCCAGAAATTTGATTTCCATCTGCATTTCCAGTCTGGATTTTTTCCCTGCCTTTTCTAGGGCTTGGAGCGAGGATTTTGAGTCTGACAGTATGATGACTGCTCTGGGGAGCTACGGCATATCGTTCACAGTGTTGCATGCCATAAGAATGGCCAGGAGTTCGGCTGTGAAGATACTGACTCCTTTGTTCAGGTGGTACTTTTTGGTGATTCCCAGGTCTGGGATCACAAAGGCGCTTCCAACTTCTCCATCTTGCAGGACAGAGCCGTCCGTGTAGATTTGGAGATGGTGTTGGAATTGTTCATGTACCATGGCTTTGGCAGTGGCAGCCAGTCGCAGCGGGTCTGACTTTTTGGTGGATCATGTACTGATGGATGTGATTATCCATGGTTTCTCAAGTTCCCAGGGGGGGTAGGGTGAGATGGGGATTGGTACCGCTATCTCAGGGTCTATTTGGCATTTATCTATCGGTTGGGTTTCTTTCTTGTGTCGTAGGAAAGTGGCTTGATTTTTTCTGTTGTCCGCATTTAGGACTTCCTTGACAGTATTTGGTACTATCGAGGTGCGGACTTCAAAGTTAGCGCATCTTCGGTGGCATTCCTCACGCAGAGGGAGCCATCCTGCCTCTTGGTATACCAGTGCATTGTTCGCATGCAGGGGTAGTCCCAGGGCGTGTTTGAGGGCGGCTATTTCTACCCTTTCTAGTTGTTTCCAGCTTGAGTCCGAGGCATTGAAGAATGCCTTGTGTCCGTATGTTAGTTTGGAGCAGACAAAAGCGGTTGTTAGGTGCACTAGGTTTGTGGGCGTAGCCCAAGATTCTTTGCTGAGGAACTTGATATAGCCGACTGCTTTCCCGGCTTTGGCTATCAGTTTACTGACGTGGGTTGCCCATTGTAGGTCTTTCGTGATGGTGACACCCAGGAATTTGACCTGGTTGTTGGGTTTGATGGTGTGTCCATCAAGAGTTATCGATTCGTGGCTTTTTTGGGTTGGAAAACCATGAAAATTGTCTTTTCGGCCGACAGTTGGAATCCATTTGCTTTCATATATGTGTTGGTGGTATCGACACATTTTTGTACGAGTTTTAGTTTGTCTTTTTCACGGGCAGTAGCATCAGTCCATATGGCCAAGTCATCAGCATATTGTGCGATGTTGAGTTTGTAGACTTTTCGGATTCCTTTCCGAGTGCGGACAATGGTTTCGTCAACGCTTTTTTTTTATCACTTTTTCCAGATTGTGAAGCATGATACTGAATAGTATTGGGGCGATGACGCTGCCCTATGGTACACTCATGTCTAGGGTGTGTGTTTGGGACGTGGCGGAGCCAACTTTGACCGCCATTTGCCTGTCTTTCAGGAATGCTCTGACAAATTGGTAGAGGCGGCCTTTGATGTCAAGTTTGTGCATTTTGTCCAGTAGTTTGGCGTGCCAAACAGAGTCAAATGCCTTTTTGATGTCAAAGAAGGCAGCGAGAGTTCTCCTTGATTTCCTGAATCCATTTTTGATATATTCCACAAGGCTTACAACATGCTCGATGCAGTTTCTGCCTTTGCGAAAGCCAGCTTGACATATTGGGAGTATGTCGTGTTTTGCCAGATGATACTCAAGCCTTTCTTTGACGATTCGCTCGTACACCTTGCCCAGGTGAGGGGTCAGGGCAATAGGTCTGTAGCTGGTTGGGTGTTTGAGTGGTTTGCCTTCCTTGGGGATGGCGCACACTTGGGCTTCATTCCAGGCTACAGGGATCGTACCAGATGACCAGCTCTTCTGATAGAATGCGTGGAGCATTTTTTGCATTGGTCTTGTGAAGTGGCGAATCATGTGGTTAGAGACGGGATCTGCGCCTGAGGCTTTGCTGCCCATCCCTAGGTTGTTGATTGCCGATTTCACTTCTTCGAGTGTGAGGTTGCTGTTGAAGGGGGTTGTGTTATCGCTCAACACAGGTTCTTCAAAGTTTGCTTCCGCTTCCAATCTAGTTTTGACCATTTTATCAGAGAGGTGCACTGTCTGACTTGCTCGGGCAAAGACATCAGCTAGTGCATCTGCCTTTTCTTGTGATTTCGAGTGAGTTTGCCATCCACAAGGAGTGGTTTCTCGGCTGGGCGCGCGCGCCGTTTGAGCTTTCTGATTTTCCTCCACATTTTGGTGGAGTCACGTGGGTCTTGGATTTCATCTCTGCAAAATTGTTCCCAATTTCTAGTCCGGACATCGTCTATAACTGCCTGGGCAACATGCAAAAAGCGCGACTCTCTGAATATTCCCATTTGCGCGACCGTACGAAAAGAGCGAATGTCACTGACAGAAAGCGAATGTCACTGACAGAAAGAGCCAATGTCACTGACAGAAAGCGAGAGGGTGGTTGAGGATTGGGATGGGGCAAGAAGTACCTTACAAAAAAAAATGTCTGTTACTTTCTTATTATCCCTAACCCTATCCCTAACCTATCCCTAACCCTATCCCTAACTTTCTGAGTTTTATGCGACTCTCTGAAATTCGCTCTTTTTGTCATTACTGTTCGCTCTTTTCGGCATCTTGTAGTTTGCGCATTTCGTATCGCGCTTTTTGAAAAGTCGCGCTTTTCGAATGCTCCGGCCTGGCAGGTTGCTGTTGCTTCCACGAGCGCGTCTTCGTTGGGTTTTGATGTGTCTATTTTGAATCTTCTTAGAGCGTATCTTTTGGCGGATGTGGCCTTGTCACACTCATCATTCCACCATTCCGAGGTGAACTGGTGTTTTCCGTTCGGCCTCGGGGTGTGATTGGGGATTGCAGCGTCAGCTGCTCTGAGAATCATCTGTCTGATGTTCTCATAGTAGGTCTCTGTATCAGGGTCTTGAGGGTCATGTATGAGACATTCCGCGTCAAGACAAGACTTAAAGCATTCCCAATTTGCTTTTTCGTGTTCGTATCTCGGTGATAAGTCACAATCTGTTTGGACATAGATGTCTGAGCCTCCGACTACAAAGTGTAGTGGTAGGTGATCAGACTGTAGGTTGTCAAAACCTATGTCCCATTTGGCATCAAGTTGTAGGTCTGGGGAGACCATTGTGAGGTCTATAGCAGTGCAGCGCTGCTTGTTTCGTCCAAGTCGGGTGAATCGGCCGTCATTGAGGACAGTTAGGTTGGAGTCCAAGACAGTATAGGCTAGGTGGTTCCCAAGGTTTTGGGTCTGACCAGTGTCCCACTGTCTGTGGTTGACGTTGAAGTCGCCAGCCACCACCCAACTGTTCTCGTCGGAGGCAATTGACTTTCGCCAGTCTACTTCCTTTTCGTTATGGCTGCTTTCAGGATAGTAGACATTGACTAGGTTGGTTCGCCTGTTGCCGGTGGTAGGAATGCAGATCCCGCATGTGGAGAGTCTGCATTCTACTTCCCCGGTGGGGACGTCCATGTCGTATCCAAGTCGTAATATGTCAGTAGCGTACTTACATATGTTGCGACCATGACTCGATCGTTTTCCATTCCGACAGTTGGCGGATGGTGGTATCCCTCTAGCTTAGGGAGTGCATTCTTTTTCACGTTTGGTGACTGAAGCATCAGTATGTCTACTCTAGGCAGGTCCTGCGGGTATTTCAACTTTTGCTTCCTTTTCTGTGTCTTCTTATGGGAACGCGGAATAACACTGAATATACATTGCAGCCTAAGGCCGAATATACGATGCAACCTAAAGCAGAAACAGTGCAAAGTGAAACACACACACACACACACACACACACACACACACACACACACGTATGTACACTCTCTCTGATGTTTTTGCTAGTCACTCTGTTATTGACCATTCCTTTGCTGATGATACCCAGCTTCAAAAATCGGCAGAACCTACCCAACTTGACAGCGCTATTCAGTCTATGGAATCCTGCCTTCATGATGTCAAATCCTGGATGACATGCAACAAATTAAAACTTAATGATGACAAGACGGAAGCTCTGATTGTTTCCTCTCAGCGTATGTCTGCAACTATTTCTCTTCCAGAAACTCTTACAGTTGGCAATGATTGTGTTCAGTTTTCTAAGTCAGCAAAGAATCTCGGAGTTACCCTCGATTCAAATCTTACAATGCATAAACAGGTTATTAATCTCATACGTTCCATCAATTATGAGCTCAGACGAATCAGTGCTGTTCGACACTTTCTGTCTGTTGCAGCCACGAAAACTCTTATTTCTGCTTTTATTCTTTCCCGCATTGACTATTGCAACTCTCTTCTCTGTGGCTGTCCTCAGTATCTCCTGCAACGTGTTCAAAAACTGCAAAACAGTGCAGCACGTCTCACTCTCAAGATTCCACGTTCTGATCATATAACACCTCATCTTCGTAACTTGCACTGGCTTCCAGTAGAGGCTAGAATCAAGTATAAAATAGCTTGCCTTTGTTTCGGTGCTGTTCACTCCTCTGGTCCCGTCTATCTCTCCGAACTAGTAACTGTCTACACACCTGCTCGCTCCCTACGTTCTTCCTCTGACTGCTGCACACTCAAGGTTCCTCGGATCCACACGAAATCGTTTGGTGAACGATCCTTCTACTATTTAGCACCTCACTTATGGAATTCCCTCCCACAACATGTCCGCTCATCTGACTCTATCTCCGCCTTTCGCTCTGCCCTTAAAACTCACTTGTTTCGGACATATGATTGATTAGTGTTTGTGTGTGTGTGGGGGGGGGGGGGGTCCGTTTTATTGCAGAAATCTTGTAAAAAAATGTATTTACAATTATTTTATAATTCGTATTTTGTATGTAGAATGTCTACGTTTTGTAAACTTTAAATGCTTGTAAATGAGGTAGAAGGGTATTTTTGTTTTTGCAAAATTTGTCTATTATAATTAGTCATGTAATTGGTATGTCGATGGCAGTATGATTTTATTTCAAGTTGCAGTATTGTATTCAAACTTGATTGAGAATGTGAATGTGGTCTATGTTTCTTCTTAGAATTTTCATATTGTAACTATTTTACTCTTGTATAATTAATTGTGTGTGAGTGTGTGTGTGTGCGCGCATGTATGTGTGTATATGTGCGTGTGTATATATATATATGTGTGTGTGTGTGTGTGTGTATGTAAGGAAGTAAGAGAACGTTGCGTGCAAGCATCACGCGTGCTTATTTTACTTTCTAATGATTAATTATTTGTTTGCCTTTAATGTTCTTGTTATCAATGTAAAGCGCACTGAGCTCATGTGAGAAAGAGCGCTATATAAATTCACATTATTATTATTAGTATTAGTATTATTCATACTTGTCGCGTTCGTATAACACAGAATGTTTGCGGTTTCCTTCCTACGTCCGAAACATTTTGCTCCTCCTGTCTAGTGAATGTCAAAATCTTGCCTGGGACTGAAAGACGTATTGGGAAACTTATTTAATTATTTGAAGGTCTGTGAGCACTTGTTCGCAATCTTGTTCGCACTTCTTTAATATTTTGGGTCGAGATTTGTGTGAACTTATGCTCGATTCGTCCAATACCACCACCACCACCCCCAAGATCAAGTTAAATACTTTAAGATTACAATGGGAAAGCGGAATAACACTGAATATACATTGCAGCCTAAGGCCGAATATACGATGCAAGATATGGTGATCACTGTTAGGTTGCACTGTCATATTCCATGTCAGACTGAACTTTATATTCGGTGTTAGGCTGCACTGTATATTCGGTGTTAGGCTCCAATGTATATTCGGTGTTAGGCAGCACTGTATATTTCGGTTTTAGGCTACACTGTATATTCGGTTTTAGGCTACACTGCATATTCGGTCTTAGGCTGCATGGCACATTTCGATTTTAGGCTGCATTTTACATTCTGTGTTGGGCTGCACTGCATATTCGGTCTTAGGCGACACGGTAAAATTCGGTCTTAGGCTGTACTGTATATTCGGTCTTAGGCGACACGGTATAATTTTAGGGAAAATTCGAGGTTAGGCGGCAATGTTACATTCGCTATGTTTTTTCGACCTTAGGCTGCATTGTAGATTCGGTGTTATTCCTGTCACCCCTTCTTATTGGGATGTGCCTCCATTTTGCAGTCCTTTTCCAGCGGCCAGGGTGGTGAGTAAGCTCAGGAAGCCCTGTAGCTTGTCACTACTAATAAGTGTCAGCAGTTGGGTGAGCAGGGCACAGATGCCTTTTGTGCCCTCATCTGCAGGCGTTGCACAAGTTCGACTTTCCTCTAAGCGTTTGAGGCGCTCCCGGAGATCTTTGTTTTCTTTGCGGAGTTGTTTGTTTTCCGCTTTGGCAGTGATCTGATCTGCTCGGGGCTCGGGCGTTTCGATCATTGTGCCTGCCTGCTCACTGTCATTGCAGACAGTTTCATTGGGTGACTCCTGCATGGGGGTTGGTTTTGCGTTTAGTGCATCACCGTTCTTTGAGACTTGAGCGTAACTCAACCCTGACTTGGTTAGGGCTGTGAAGGCAACCCTTGGGGGTCCTCTGGGTCTTCTGTTGTATGTCCGGGGTGTGTTAGGGTTCCCCCCGGTCGCTTTGGTTGCCATAATTTTTATGGCCTCTTGGTGCGCCTGGGCTTTTGGCATGTACAATGCCGCCCTGAGGTCATTGGCGATTGTCCACTGTTGCTTTAGTGGACATCTTGTAGACATTGCGGAATGTTCTCCCTTGCAATTTACACACCGTAGTTTGGATGAGGGACAGTCCTTCCCTTTGTGGCCAGTTTTTCCACACGAAGTGCAATTTAGCTTGTACGGGCGTTCTCTGCGGATGTGACCCAGTCTGTGACACAAGTAGCATTGTGTCGCAGCCCTTTTGAAGGGCATGACTGGGTACTCCTGTCGGCGCAGAGTAATGGTAGTTGGAAGCATTGGCGCTTGGAGAACTACTCTAAATTTCTTAGAGGGTTCTCGGTTGGCCATTCTGAGGCGTGTGGCTTCCTTAATTTTGCAGGCCACGATTCTTTCGCTGTCGTGTGAGCGCTCGTGAGCCTCTTTGACCCTGATTTCGGATCACGTGTAGAGGGATGTTTCCAATAACACCCTCAACAGTGGGGACCGGTATGTAGCATCGTACCGGGATGTCCCCTATTTTGGTCGCACTGCGGAGCTTTGCCTGCTGCCGTTGGCTTACGCAGCCTACAATTACCGTGCCTTTTAGGCTATTGGGATGGATGCTTTTGACGTCGCCGGCAATGTCTCTGATGAGGCTATTCAGAGCCCATTTGGCCTGCATGAGGGTCTGCTTTCCCTCTTTTTTGTCTTGGATGACAAGAGGGTAATCCTGAAGGACAGGTGTGGTGCCCTTAGTGACAGGGTTTGGGGGTCTTTGGCTTGGCCCTTTACCTTTTTGACCATTGGCGGTGGTCTTTCTTGGGACTTCCAGTTCGGTCTCTGTGGTCGCTGTGGCTATTTCGAGCCGTAGTTGGGTGTTCAAGTTGGGCATATTCACTTTTCCCAATTCTGGATTGCTCATAGAGCGTATCATTCCAGGCTTGGCCAGAGCAGTTCTTCGCTGCCCTTTGGACACTGGGGATATAGGCACGCCTTCACCCTGTGTGTGTGAGTTCTCCGTAGGATTGCCAGCATCAACCCTTTTTCGTTTTCTGTGGGATTTTGTTTGCCAGTCAGGGCTTTCCCAGTCATCATCAGTGTTGGATTATATTCCCTATCATTGGTTCGTTTTTGGGTGCTAAGACAAGCAGCTTAATAAAACATGGTGACCTGACATTTGTGTCTTCTTGTGCTGTTGTTGGACGCTACATTTGGCGACGAAGATGGATCAAAACTCATGCACAAGTTCCCACATTAGTCTCAGTAGTAGTGGTAGTCAACAAAGGTGCCATTTTAGACTCACAGGTTAATGTTCCTGGAGCAAAGTGCTAGACGTTTGTGTCTCACGTGTATAACGGCCAAAGTACACAGTTACCTTTTAGATCGTTCTTAATTACAGAACTAAATCATGGCAAACAAAGACACATTTGGTGAATTTAACCCATTAGTTGAAGACTTTGATTGTTATGTGGAACGTTTGCAAATGCATTTTGAGGCAAATGACATTGCTGACGCCAAACAAAAGAGTGTGTTTTTGTCAGTCATTGGTGCCAAATACTACGGTCTCCTCAAGTCATTATGTTCCCCCGACACCCCTTCAACAAAAACATACAAAGACTTAGTAGATATTTTGAAAGCACATGTGTCTCCCAAACCCTTGATCATCGCAGAGCGCTTCAAATTTCACAAGAGAAATCAAAGTGAAGATCAGAAAGCAAGTGACTTTGCTGCTGACATCAGACGTTTAGCCTCCTCCTGCGAATTTGGACAATTTCTCCAGGAGGCCCTCAGAGACAGGTTTGTTTGTGGACTGACAGACACAGCCATTCAAAGAAACCTGTTGTCCAAGAAGGACCTCACGTTCACCAAGGCATTAGAAATTGCAGTTGCCATGGAAGCGGCTTCTGCACAGTCTGCTGCACTTCATCACGCGTCCAGTGATTCAGATTCCCCCTCAGACATCAATGCTGTACAATAAGGTAGAAAGGAACAATCCCCATACACACCCCAGAGCAACCCATTTCCCCGCAGCTGCTATTGATGTGGCAAACAGCACAACCCAGCGAACTGCCCATACAAACTGTACAAATGCAGCCACTGCAACAAATTGGGACACCTAGCTGCTGTTTGCCGCTCACGTCAACGAGCCACCACAGCCGTGAGTCAGCTTGTATCCAGTGATGAGACAGATGAAGCTGTAGTCCTGCATAATATTCGCTTGAGGTCGGCGTCAGCACCATACACAGCAACAGTACTTATTGAAGGAAAACCTGTCCTTTTTGAAGTCGACACTGGGGCATCAGTTTCCCTCATCAGTGAAAACACCTTCAAATCCACCTGGGACAAGGCCGAACTGCCACTCACACCCTGTAATACAATTCTTCGCACATACACAGGTCAGCAGATAACCGTGTGTGGTCAAGTCACTGCTCACACCACACATAAGGACAAGTCAGCCATCCTACCCATCATTGTTGTCGGTGGGGGAGGACCAAACCTCCTTGGAAGAGATTTGATCAAGGGATTAAATATGTAAGCCACAGCCTTGATCAACAAAGTCAGTGTGACCCCCGCATCACGTTGCCAGGTTGAAGTTGATCGTTTTCCAAAACTGTTTCAAAAACAGTCCGGGCATGCCAAGCCTTTCCCAGTCACACTTCATGTTGAAGAAGGAACCACTCCCAAGTTCTACAAAGCGCGATCTGTCCCTTATTCATTGAGAGGAAAAGTAGATGATGAGCTTAGCAGACTCCAAGAAGAAGGCATTATTGAGCCGGTGAAGTATTCGAAGTGGGCAGCCCCCATAGTTCCTGTTCTCAAGCAAGACGGCAAGGTACGGATCTGTGGGGATTATAAAATCACAGTCAACACAGCGGCTAAGGCTGATGTCTACCCTCTTCCCCGCATTGAAGATCTCTTCAACAAGGTTGCTGGTGGAAAACCCTTCACTAACCTGGACTTGACTCATGCATACCAGCAGCTTCCCCTCGCAGAAGAATCCCGTGATATCACAACCATCAACACGCCCAAAGGACTCTTTAGGTACACGCGTCTTCCTTACGGCATTTCAGCAGCACCCGCCATTTTCCAATGGACCATGGACTGTCTCTTACAAGACATTCCTCAGGTGGCTGTCTTCCAGGATGATATACTCATCACTGGTGACACTGATGACGCCCACCTGGAGCATTTCAGGGAAGTTCTTCGCAGGTTCGACTCTGAAGGTTTCAGCTTAAAGAAAGAGAAGTGTCAGTTCATGCTCCCAGAAGTCACGTATCTGGGACACCGCATCTCTGCTGAGGGCATTCAGCCCACCACGGACAAAGTGCAAGCCATCCAAGATGCCCCCATTCCAAAGAACACCACTGAGCTGAAATCGTTCCTGGGGCTGGTGAACTTCTATGCCAAATTCCTGCCTCACCTGTCCACAGTTCTCTCCCCACTTCACAGACTTTTGAGACAGGGCGTCGTGTTCAGGCGGGGTACAGACCAAGAACAAGCTTTTCAACAAGTCAAGACCATGCTCCTGTCAGCAGACCTCTTGGTCCACTTTGATCCAGGCATGGAGGTGACCTTGTCGTGTGATGCCTCTGGAGTTGGCCTTGGAGCAGTCCTTGCTCACAAACTTCCAGATGGTTCGGAACGTCCAATCGCTTACGCCTCCCGAACCCTGAACAAAGCTGAGCAGAAGTACTCAAACATTGAACGAGAGGCCCTTGCAGTCACATTCGGTGTGAAGAAATTTCATTACTACCTTTATGGGCGGCATTTTAGCTTGTTCACTGATCACAAACCCCTCATGACCCTGTTCAACGAGCACAAGGCCATTTCCTCAGAAGTGTCACCCAGGATTCAAAGGTGGGCCATGTTGTTGTTGGCTTATAACTACACCATCACCTACAAGCCTGGATCTTCAATGAGTCATGCGGATGCTTTAAGTTGGCTACCATTGCCAATTACTTCATCCGAAACAGACTTGCCGGAAGAATTTGTCCACCTGATGGATCACCTGTCCTCTACACCAGTCACAGCAGCTGACATTCAGAGAGAGACAGATCGTGACCCGGTTTTGACACGGGTAAAGCAGTACACCCTGTCTGGTTGGCCCTCAGAGCTCCCTCAGAAATATGAAGCTGAACTCCTAGTCTACAAGAGACATGAAACTGAACTCAGTGTGGAAGGAGGATGTGCAGTTCTCAGAACCAGAGCAGTCATCCCTCCAGCATGTAGGAGAGCCATGCTTGAAGAGTTGCACTCATGTCACCCAGGCATCAACAAAATGAAATGCCTCGCTAGGTCATATGTGTGGTGGCCTAACATTGATCAAGACATTGAGACCATGGTCCACAAGTGTGATGCCTGTCAACAAGTCCGTCACGCGCCGGAAAAAGCCCCACTGCATCCATGGGAGTGGCCAGAGAAGCCTTGGTCTCGTCTTCACATTGACATTGCTGGGCCCTTCATGGGCCACATGTTCCTCGTTGTTGTTGATTCCCATTCCAAATGGACTGAAGTCAAAATGATGCAAAAGATCATAGCTGACAAAACAATTTCTGCACTGCGAGAAATGTTTGCCACACATGGTCTGCCTGATACAATTGTATCAGACAACGGGCCAACCTTCACTGGCAGTGAGTTCAAGAGTTTCATGCAAACAAATGGAATTCGTCACGTCCTGGTCTCTCCATACCACCCAGCCTCCAATGGGCTTGCAGAAAGAGCTGTTCAAACCTTCAAAGAATCCATGAAAAAACTGAGCCCGACTCTCTCTCTGCAACACAAGCTTTCCATCTTCCTCCACACTCAGCACGTCACACCTCATTCAACAACAGGTGTGCCCCCAGCTGAGCTCTTGATGAAAAGAAACCTCAAGACACGTCTGGACCTAACGCGTCCAACCCTCACCAGCAAAGTGGAACAAGCCCAAATGAAGCAGAAGCATTACCACGACCAGTCAGCGAGAGAGCGACATTTCCAGGTGGGAGACAGAGTGTTTGCTCGCAACTTCGGACCAGGCAACCTATGGCTTCAGCCTACTGTTGTGGAAGTCACTGGTCCACTGTCCTTCAGAATTCAACTGGAAGATGGGCGTGTCCTTCGCAGGCACATAGATCAGCTTCGAAAATGCCAGGTAGACACAGAAACAGTGGATATTCCCGTTCCCAAGATACCCGATTCACTGCCTCTTGAACGGTCACATAGCATCCTTCTTCTACCTCATCAAAGGCCCTTGAAATCACCCCCCTCAAAACCTCCCCCTGCATCCCCACAGCGGACACTGGTACCCATGCTTGCCTCACATCCTGGGACCCCATGTCCACGCACATCGTCACGGGGGCATTCCGGGCAAACGCCAGAAGATGCCAATCGTCGATGCACCGACCTTCCTTCACCCCCCGGGCCGCGAGGTGCCAAGAGCAACACTGAAAGGGAGCCAGTGCCTGAATTCATTCTGCCTTCTCAGCCATCACCCTGTTTGGAGAAGTCTGGAGTAATCCCTTCTGACCGACCGAAGAGACTTTGCAAACCTCCTGACAGGCTGGATCTTTAATGCGAGTTAGGCTGTGTTAAACGAGAGTAGGTGGAGCAAGTCTGAGAAAGGCCCTTATGGCTCACTTGCCTCCAAAAGAAAGCTAGTCTAGTAATAGGAAGTGATAGAAACAAATTTCTTTTTATTTTTGTTTGTGTGGAAAGGAAAGAAACATTTTCAAGTGACACTTCAGAAACTACCTTTAAGTTTGACCCTAAAAAACATGGTGAAACAATGTGTAATTTTGTTTTTACCTCTTAGTTTTTCATTTCACATTACCTTGTTTTCCTTAATAAAACATGGTGACCTGACATTTGTCTTCTTGTGCTGTTCTTGGATGCTACAATCAGTGGTCACGGTTTTCACTGACAGGTGTGAGGAGGAGTCACTGAGCTCGCTAGTGGTCCTCTTTCTTGAGTGTCTGCTGATAGAGCTACTATCAGTCTGTGACAGCGCAAATTGTAACAACTGCGCAAAATGTAACAATTGTTACATTTTGCGCTAGGCGCCCACCTTTTGACGAAATTAGCACACACAAAATGGCAGTTTTTCGTCATTACAGATCAAATCGAAGTAAAATCTTCAAGGAGTTGATGAATTTATCTTCATCATAATATATCAAATCGAAAGATAAAAACAAAGTCTACATCTAAATTTCCAAATGTTTGTTTGCTTGCTTGTTTGTTTCACTCGTTCTTCATTCGATTTAGCATTATTACTTATTATTACAAGGTGCAAAGTATGCAGGCTGTTTTATTGATTTTTTTCTCTCGTGTGTTATTTCTTTCTTGCTTTCTTCTTGGGTACAGCGTTGTTTTCGCCTGAACAATGCCGAATTACTGTTGTGTTTATGGATGTAACAAATCACAGCTACAATATTTTCTGAACTGTATTTATCATTATTTTCCTTCGAATCTCTCTCTCTCTCTCTCTCTCTCTCTGTCTCTGTCTCTCTCTCTCTCTCTCTCTCTCTCTCTCTCTCTCTCTCTATCGCGCGTGCGCGCGCACGCGCGCTCTCAATTTTTTTTTCATTTGCACACTTGTTCAAGGTAGTTTTATAAAGTATAGCATAATCCTTCGTTTAACTGCATACGTTACCATTTCTCACGTTAGCTTTACCTTGGGGTAACCTACCTACCTGACTCTGACATAATCTTAGATCCAATATCGAAAACGAAAGTTTGAACCAAGTTGTCGTTCTTACTTGTTTTGATATTCTAGATCTAATAATAATAGATAATAATTATAAGGTAAAAACTTGGTCTACATCAAGGAGTTTTGGAATTTGTCTTCATCATAATTTTATATCAAATTGAAAGGTAAAATGTTCAAATGCTTGCTTTACTGAATCAATTTTCCTTTAAGTCATATTTTTTACTGCTTCTTTTAACTATGACAAATATTATCTAATATTCTAGTGTAATTATGGTTTTGAAGCAAGCATTTCAACATAAAATTTACTGGGTTCCTAATGGACCCCGCTTGGTCATTTTAGTCGGTAAAATAGCTTGGTCGTTTGAGCATAACGTATTTTTAAAGCTTCTGCTGCTGTATATCTTGCGGGTCCAGCTCTGTTGTCCATGGTTAACTGTAACACATTACCACACATTTAAAATCGAAGACAATAACATCATAAGACATACATTTCTTGCTGGGGTCTTTTTGGACCCAACACAATTTTTCACTACCATTGTCATACCCTAGGGCCGATTCTTGTACAAATGTGTGTGAAGTTTAGTATCTTATCGCAAAATGGACAAGGGAAGATGTCCTGGGTGGTCTGGGGAGCATTTGCACGCATCTTTCGGGCATGTCTACTCTGCTCTGCTGTGGCAACTCTATTCTGTCATACGAAGGTGTCCACACTTCAAATGCAATTTGAGAGAGAGAGAGAGAGAGAGAGAGAGAGATTCGAAGGAAAATAATGATAAATACAGTTCAGAAAATATCGTAGCTGTGATTTGTTACATCCATAAACACAACAGTAATTCGGCATTGTTCAGGCGAAAAAAACGCTGTACCCAAGAAGAAAGCAAGAAAGAAATAACACACGATAGAAAAAAATCAATAAAACAACCTGCATACTTTGCACCTTGTAATAATAAGTATTAATGCTAAATCGAATGAAGAACAGTGAAACAAACAAGCAAGCAAACAAACATTTGGAAATTTAGATGTAGACTTTGTTTTTATCTTTCGATTTGATATATTATGATGAAGACAAATTCATCAACTCCTTGAAGATTTTACTTCGATTTGATCTGTAATGACGAAAAACTGCCATTTTTTGTGTGCTAATTTCGTCAAAAGGTGGGCGCCTAGCGCAAAATGTAACAATTGTTACATTTTGCGCGGGCTGCTCGCGCAAAATGTAACAAAATCGAACATTGTTGCATTTTGCGCAGTTGTTACAATTTGCGCTGTCACATCAGTCTCCTCCTCCATGGCTTTCTCACTGGGAGGGGAGGCGGGTGAGTCAGGGTGCTCAGAGCCGAGCGTTCTCTGTTCCCTTGTGGGTTGCCCAGAGCCGGGCTGAGGTGACAGGAGAGGGGGCCCAGGGCTGGGCGTACCCTCGGTTGGGTTGGTGGGAGCAGCGTGGCTGCTCATAGCCACCGAGAAGGATAGAAAGGTGAAAGATAGGTTTTAGTCAGAAATAGAGAAGCAAGATCCCGAGAGGCGTCCGTAGACTTCAGTTCCTCTCACTGTGAGGTGTGAGAGAGAGGAACCGTATGTTGATAGTAGAAAGTGAGGACAGAGTAGTGTAGGCAGAGGTTCGAACCAAGCAGCGCAGCTTGTAGTGGCGGAGGATGATCCTGGTCTTCTTCTCCATTGAAGAAAACCGTCGGAAGAAACGCCGTCGTTGGGATCGATCCTGTAGGTAGGGATGGATCCTTTACACCACACACTGTGAGTCCTGAAAAGGACTGCCTAGTGTGTGCGTCTGTAGAAAGTAGAGCAACTCCTGAAGTCGTTGCTCTGTTGTCCACCAGCAGTCACATTTGTCAGCCCTGAAAAGGACTAACTCGTGTGACCCGTAGTGAAGTGTAGCCCACGAGTAGTAGCGCAGCGCAGCAAGTCGCCAAGTGGTGTGTCTGTATCGGGAGACAGGCACTGTGATTTTTGGGAAGTAAGAATAGACCTTATTTTATATATGTCACAGAACCATCCCCAATACTGCAGATGGATTTTGTTCTCTACCCAGGTAAATTTAATGGACATTTTTGGCTGAAATTCAAGCTGGCGGTGAAAGGGGTACGCACTCATACGCCTTCACAAAACATTATGGGACACCTGCAAAGAACTTTTTTGTCATGGAAATGTTCGTTAAAATCTGATATAGTTGAAACACTATGCAAAAGTAATAAAATCTATAATAATAATGAAAAATAATGATAATATAAACAGTAATATCCAAATGATTCATAATGCTGTATATTCTGTAACATTCAAACTAAACTTACATCCAACCATACGCTTTTAAGCCGGCGACAGACTATGTGACTGCCTCATGTGACTCGATCAGGTCGTGACGTTTCACCTCATTTGCATACCATCTAACTCGATCAGTCTGACTCAGTTGGGCCCAGTCAGGTGACACGGCCGAATAGGGCGGGTTCTAAATTTCACTGATCGAGTCAGATGGCTTGTGACCTCTTCTGTGCGGGAAACAAAATTTGATCTACGTCACGACCTGATCGAGTCATATGAAGCAGTCGCATAGTCTGTCTCCAGCTATACGCACGTACACACACAGGTACTCACACTCGCACGCACACACACGCGCACGCACGCACACGCGCGCGCACACACACACGACCTATATTTAAGAGAGACAGACAGACACAGCCCTCCGCAAAGGCAGAAACTGCATTGAGCACGTGGTGGGCCTTGTTGAACACATCAAAATTGGTTTCAGAAAAACCAAAAAAAACCTCGCTGCCTTCTTTGACATCAAAAAGGCATTTGACTCTGTTTGGCACGCCAAACTACTAGACAAGATGCAAAAGCTCGGCATCAATGGTCGACTCTACCACTTTGTCCAGACCTTCCTGGCAAGCAGGCAAATGGCGGTCAAAGTTGGCTCAGCTACATCAGAGACACACACCCTAGACATGGGAGTACCTCAGGGCAGTGTCATTGCCTCACTACTATTCAGCATCATGTTACATGATCTGAATAAAGTTATCCAAAGTAACATCGACCAAAATGTTACCTACACCCTGAAGGGAAAACTAAAAGACTACAAACTCAACATCGCGCTATACGCCGATGACCTGGCCATATGGACCGATGTGGCCTTTTTCGAACGAGACAAACTGGAATTCCTCCAAAGGAGTGTGAACACCACTATTGCATACATGGAAGCAAACGGATTCCAACTGTCCGCCGAGAAGACAGTTTTCATGGTTTTCCAACCCAAAATGACACAACGGAAAACTACTGAATCGATAATCCACGATGTACACACCATCAAAGCCAGTGACCAAGTCAAATTCCTGGGAGTTACCATCACTAAAGACCTAACATGGACAACCCGTGTCAAAAACCTAACTTCCAAAGCCGGAAGAGCTGTCAGTTACATCAAGTTTCTCAGCAGAGAATCTTGGGCCACGCCCGCAAACCTAGTGCAACTAACAAACGCACTCGTCTACTCCAAACTAACATACGGACACGAGGTCTTTTTCAACGCCACCGACTCAAGCTGGAAACAGCTAGAAATAATAGAAATGGCTGCCCTCAAACACGCCCTGGGACTACCTAAGCATGCGAACAATGCTCTGGTCTACCAGGAAGCAGGGTGGCTC
>CM065684.1:55760616-55810737 GCA_017654935.2 Phymorhynchus buccinoides
ACACCCTTTACAGAGATCGCAACACTCACGTTGCTCTGGTTTCCCAGAAATGAAGCCGTCAAAAAGGCGATTCCTCCTTGGCGGAGGTGCTGGAAGTCAAATTCTTTCACCCAAAGAGAAGGCGTTTTCAGTCTCTTTTTGAATGGCCGCCTGTGTTTAGACCAAATCGTTTGCACGAACTTTTCGCAATACAAGCCTTTTTTTTCTTTCTTTTTAAAATTTTATACAATTTATCTAAAGGAGTTTCGCTCACAATAAACGAAAATATCTCCTTTTTTTTTTTACTGCACTACAAAAAAAAGAAAACGCTTCAACCACAATGAGTGACCTCCACCCACCCCATCCAAAATGGCTACTATCTCCGCCAAGAAAGAAATCGCAGTTTTTTGACGGTTTAATTTCTAGGAAACCAGAGCAAAGTGAGTGTTCTGATCCTTGAAAAGGCTGTCTTTCTGGTGATCTCGACGTGTTTCTTGCAAAACCTCATCCGTCCGAGTCCACCTTTAGGTTATCTTTCGCTCGGCGAGTCACGTGAGTACTGGAGCTAGCCTAGCCCGCCAATAGGAATTGTTCGGAAATAATTAAGGGGAGTAATTTCATGGTGTGTGGGAGTGATCTTGCCTAATCCAATCGGTCAAACAGAGGTAGTTACTCTACCACCAGGTAGATCCCCAGCTCTCGCTTCGTGTGTTTGAGCAGACATACAGCACTTAGAACACCGTGCGTCGGTCCTTCTAAAATTGATGTCATTTATATTTTTACGTCACATTTTGCAAGTTTATCAGTTTGTGGCCACTGGCCGGGTGCATCCCATAAGCGCTCGTTTTACCTACTCTCTAAAAGCGCGCGTCCAGAAAATGAAGCTAGAAAGAGCGCAATGTTTTGTCCAATAAGCGCGCATCCGTTGGAACCTAAGAAAGATCGAATATGTCAAAAAGAGCGCGCTGTAAAATGTGATTGAAACCCTAAATCCCTATCCCTAACCCTATCCCTAACCCTAACCCTATCCCTAACCCTATCCCTAACCCTAGCCCTATCCCTAACCCTAACCCTATCCCTAACCCTATCCCTAACCCTAACCCTATCCCTGGTGAGAACGATTTCACCTAAACCCTAACCCTAACCCTAACCCTAACCCTAACCCTTTTTCCCTAACCCTATCCCTAACGTGGTGATGTGTTGAATCGTGGACATATCGAAAGTTTCTTTCTCCAAAACAGCAAGAAGACTGAAGTTTAGCAAACAGACGAGTGCAAATGGTAAATGTCTGGTGAGAACGATTTCACCTATGCGCGCTTATTAGCACGAAAACCACACATTCACGTGCGCTCTTTTTGGCATGAACACGCGCTCTTATTAGCATGCAAAATGCGCTCTTTTAGGTGCGCGCTTATTGGCGGTGCGCTCGTTTCGACTGCTCCGCACTGGCCACCCCTCATTTTTCTATATAAAAAAAATGTTTGCAAGTCGCTGACTCGCATCCTGCAGTTTGAAGCTTCGACGCCATTGTTGCATTGTTGCTATGGTATTTGACCGAGTAATTGAGACATAATTTTCACGAAGTGCTCTCCCCTAGTTTTTTCCCGAAAATCGTCTATTGGACGCCAGCTTTCCGTCAGTTTAGGAGCAGTCAGAAATGCTTAAGTGAAAACAAAGAAAATAAACCGAAACTTTTTCATTTCAATTTAATCAAATCATATCAAATCAGATTCACTTTATTATCTCCCAAGGACAAATTTTGGGTAAAGGTCAAGATCTTTTTCTTGAAATGCAGGGGGGGGGGGGGGGGGCCGATTACTCAAATCAAATCAAACAAATCAAATTCACTTTACCTTTACCAAATTTTGTTCAGGTGCCAGAATAACAAAGACATCGACATTCAGCATGCATGAATAGGAGCAAAAGTTACACATAATACACACTTAAAGATACACATTATATGTGGATACATACACGTCTAAGGATAAGCATGCATAGTTTCTTTTAACACGATGAACACACATTTAAACCTAAAAGGATCATGAGTTTAGGAGGTGGATGGATCTGGGGATGAAGGATTTCTGTGCCCTGGAGTTGACTTTAAAAGTTTTGTAGCGACGTCCAGAAGGTAATAGTTCGTAATGTTTGTTCAAAACATGGGAGGTGTCATTTACAATCTTCCTGGCTTTATGCTTGGTTCGTCTTTCGTACATCTCATTCTTGGTCTCTCTCTTTCCAACAACTTTACTACACACATTCACCACATCATCCAACACACGCTTGTATCTTCAAACACAGACTTCCAAACCAACACATAAAGGAAACAGTAAGCACAGACTCAATGCAGCTACCATAGTAGAGGGAAGACGGGGTAAAAAGCGCATGGGCGGGTAAGAAGCCCACCCCAATTATCTCATGAAATGAAGCAAATTTCAGTCTCATTTTGCCCATGAGACGAGCGTTAATGTCTTAGCATTCGTCTCATGGGCAAATTTGACTGAAAATTTTCTTTATTTCATGAGATAATTGGGGTGGGCTTCTTACCCGCCCATGCGCTTTTTTTACCCCGTCTTCCCCTACGTATGCAAAATGTTTGAGTTAATACCAATGTTTCTCAGTCTGTGCAAAATAAACAATCTTGATTGACATTTCTTATGTATGTTGTGTGTGTTCTTGTCGAAAGTCAATTTGTCGTCCAAAATGGTAGGGGAAGACGGGGTAAAAAGCGCATTGGGCGGGTAAGAAGCCCACCCCAATTATCTCATGAAATAAAGAAAATTTCAGTCAAATTTGCCCATGAGACGAATGCTAGACATTAACGCTCGTCTCATGGGCAAAATGAGACTGAAATTTGCTTCATTTCATGAGATAATTGGGGTGGGCTTCTTACCCGCCCATGCGCTTTTTACCCCGTCTTCCCCTACCTAAGTATGTGTATTCTGATACTCTTCAAAAATACAAATACTCATCAGTATAAACAATCTTGATTACCAACATTTCTTATGTATGTTGTGTGTGTTCTTGTCGAAAGTCAGTTTGTCGTCCAAAATGGTACCTAAGTATTTGTATTCTGATACTATTACAAAGTGTGTATGAGTGTTTAGTGCGAGTACCGTATTCCAATGATTATAATTGATGTTACTCTCCAGTTGACCAGCTTTGACCCCGTTTCATCGTGTGGAATGCGGCATGAAAGCGCGGGCTGAGTCCCTCCCTATGCATGCGCTCATATCATCACTGGCCTGAGCGCCTGAAACCGTGAACTATGAGCGCCTGAAACCGTGGTGATCAACAGCCCTAAAGCCTAAAACGAATGTGAAATCCCCTCCTCTCTCTGAAAGCAAAAAGTTTTACTAGAAGCTTTACTAAGTTTGAATTGCGCAACTCTGAAAGTGTTAGCCTACAGACGCAGATAGAACTATCGGACTATCTCTAACAATGCAGGATGATGACAGAAAGTACAATGCGATGTATGTTAAAGACCCACCAGATCACGTGTCAACATCACGGGTTTCACGGGTTTTCCCTCTTATAGCTGGTAAGAAATCTTGTTTTGACCAGGTTTGACTCCCATACAAATGTCCCCAAATGGAAAACAAAGCATCATTTTAAAGAGCAGCCTCAATTTGAAGTTGGGGAAATTTGTATGTGGGTCACAGCTACCAAACAAAAAGGTGCTTAAAATAGTGGTGGGTCAGTGGGTCTTTACGCATAATCAGACGGGATTAAGCTAACAAAAAAGGGAAAATTAAACAAGCCTCCTATGTGATTACAAAGCTTGGAACAAATGCGCCCTAGGCCTATTGCACGCCCCGGCTTATGCATAGGCCTCCAAGAAAGGAGAAGATGCAAGAAAAAAGGCCGCCACTGATTTTCCCTTTCTATTACCTTAGTTGAGTAGGTTGGAGGAACAGCAGCTGACAGCAACAGACAGAAGCTGCCATGGTCAACTACACAAGCGCCTACAAATACTCATAAAACAAAACGGTCCCAAATTGACACACGGGTGAATGTTCATGACACTTTACAACTGACACACACATGCTTTCATCCTTTAAGAAAACGTGGTTAATCGTCTGTGTTTCTTGGCTCTATGTGCATCAGAATATCTTGTAATAGACGCCTATTAGTCTGCCTACAATATATGATCAGTAATCTGCCTATCAAACAACACACGCATTTAAAGTTGTGCTTAAAACTAATCATACGTGAAAGCAATTACTTACTTGATTACATCTTGAATATGTGTCCTATTTGTTGCCTGTGTTTGATTTAGGAGGTATGCCTGTTTATAATGTATGCCCTTTAACCAGTCGGCCTGTGCATAACTTATCACTTGTCTAGTTTTGCACATAAATGGCTTGCCTGCGTGCACTGTCGAAACATGCCAGCCTTCCATTTAGTGTGCCTGAGTGCAATTTTTAGCCCCCCCCCCCCCCCCCCTCCTCCTCTGCTCCTCGCCAGGCTTTGTGTTTTTTATCACCTATATGCACCTTAGATTATGACCATACTAGCAGGTGCCTGTGTGCAAATCTCTTTCCTCTCCCGCACCCCGCACCCCCACCCCGGCCGTATTCTTCTGTTTGTGTAGGGGGTCCACCCAGACGCTCATTGGAATGGAAGAAACAAGGGGCTTTTGGGATGGATAGGCCTACTAGTATTTGTGCACTTGAGCCACGTGTAGGTTACAATATCAAATGCTTGCCGTGGTTCACATAAAACATAGAAAACACAGCCACTCCAGATGATAACCTGTCCGCCAATGGTCTGGATATCCGAAAATAACTTATCTTAAAAATTGTTTAAAAATGAAGAAGTCTCTTTCACTATTCTTTTTAATTGAATTATGTTGCATTGAGTAAGTCGGTTTCTACAAGGCCGGTGTTGACATTGCAACGGGCAGACATGGCATCACATTACTTGTGGGACCTGAGCTCCAGGACGCCAAGAGAGAGGGGAGGAGAGCTGAGGAGCAGTGGCGTGTCACCCACCTGATGGTTCATTGGGAGGTGTTCCAGGCTGCCAGGAATTATGTCACGTATCTTGTAGACTGTGCTAAGTCCGCCTTTTATTCTTCGAAAATCCTTGCGTGTACCACAATCAAACAGCTATTCGCTGTTACAAACAACATACTAGGTAAAGTGAACCACTCCCATTGAAGTTTAATGTAGAAGAACTCCCCCAGATATTCTCAGATTATTTCAGAACAAAAATAGCATTAATTCGAGAACAACTTGATTCTTCCATTTCCGCATCTTCTCCAATTTCTGAAAAGATGTACTGTGGTCCTGTTCTTCAGCAGTTTAACCATGTAACTGAACAATTTATCAAAGAACTGTGTTTGAGCACTGCCACCCAAACCTGTGAACTTGACACAATCCCCTCCCCACTGCTCTGTGAATGTATTGATGTTTTGCTACCATATATTACCCATGTTGTTAATGACTCCCTGTTGTCTGGCTGCTTCCCCTCCTGTTTCAAACATGCCATTGTCCGACCTCTGGTCAAGAAACCCTCCTTAGATCAAGACAATCTGAAAAATTACAGACCTGTGTCTAATCTTTCTTTCCTCTCAAAACTCACAGAAAAAGTTGTCCTCTTTCAACTTCTTTCCCATCTTGAAGAAAACCACCTCCTCAACCCCCATCAGTCCGCGTACAGAAAGTGTCATAGCACTGAAACAGCCCTCCTTAAGATTGTAAATGACATCCTCCTTGCTTTTGATGACAACAAAGTATCTCTTCTGGCTTTATTATACATCAGTTCTGCCTTTGACACAATAGATCACTCCATCCTCCTTCATAGACTCCATGTCTCTTTTGGCATTCGGGGTTCTGCTCTTTCCTGGCTTGAGTCCTACCTGAAACATCGCACACAGACTGTCTGTGTGAATGGCAGATACTCAGGGCCTTCAGACCTCTCCTTTGGTGTTCCCCAGGGCTCTGTCTTGGGGCCCATTCTTTTTGTATTGTATGCTGCTCCTGTTTCTGGTGTCATTAGTAAGCATGCATTGTCCCACGAGAGTTTTGCTGACGATACTCAGATCAATCAGTCAGCCTCTCTTGCCGAAGTTGATGGGCTAGTATCAAGGACACAGAACTGTATAGCAGATATCAAAACATGGATGACTGTTAATAAACTGCAGTTGAACTAAGACTAGACTGAACTTATGTTAGCCTGTCCAAAGAGATTACTTGGCCATCCATCTCTTCCAGATTATGTTGCAATCAACAACACTCCTGTCTCTCTGTCCCCCTCTGTTCGCAGTCTCGGAGTCACGTTAGATAAGACCCGCTCCCTCCAACAACATGTCTCAAATGTTTGTCGATCTGCATACCTTCAGCTCCGCAAAATAAGTTCTGTTCGCCACTATCTATCAGTAGTAGGGGAACGACATCCAACACCCTTTTTATCACTTTGCGGCGCCTGTGGCCCTTCTGGATGACGTAGACGTGGTCACGTGGGGTAATGACGTCATTTCCGGTCAGGTGGCGCCTCAAAGCGCTTCCGGTGACGTAATATAGACGTAACAATGGTTTCCGGTGAAGTTAGGCAACACTTTTTTCATATTTTCATTAATATTCATAATTTCATAATATTCATAATTCATAATTCCTCGAATTGCTTCTGGTGACGTAATATAGACGTAACAATGGCTTCCGGTTACACGCGGCGAAGTTAGGTAACACTTTTGGAATGACATTATATGGTGAGGCCATATGCGGTTATGTTGAGGTCAGGTAATGATGATGTAATAGTATTTGGTCATGGTGATGTTATATGGGGTTATGGTGAGGTTATGGCCGAGGGTCGGGTAAGGATGAAGTAATAATAGTCGGTTATGGTGAGGTCAGGTAATGATGATGTAATAGTATTTGGTCATGGTGATGTTATATGGGGTTATGGTGAGGTTATGGCCGAAGGTCGGGTAAGGATGAAGTAATAATAGTCGGTTATGGTGAGGGCATGGGTGAGGTTCAGGTAAGGATGAAGTAATAATAGTCGGTTATGGTGAGGTCATGGGTGAGGTTCAGGTAAGGATGAAGTAATAATAGTCGGTTATGGTGAGGTCATGGGTGAGGTTCAGGTAAGGATGATGTAATAATTTTCGGTCATGGTGGAGTCATAAACGCGGTTATGGTAAGGTCATGGGCAAGGTAAGGTAAGGACGATGTAATAATAGTCCGTCATGGTGAGGTTATATGCGGTTATGGTGACGTTGTAAGCATAGAAAAAAACCGTTTTGATAAAAAGTTATTTTAGAAAGTTAAAGAGTTAGACCACCCCCTCTGTGTTAACGTGGGGTTGGGACCACACATGACATTATATTCATGATTTGAAATAATAAACATGTTTTGAATCAAGCGTACATACGGAGTTAATGACTCAGCTCCATGAAAGGGGAATTAAGTATTGCTAACCCTAACAGGAGCTGCTCTACTTTCTACAGACGCACACACTAGGCAGTCCTTTTCAGGACTCACAGTGTGTGGTGTAAAGGATCCACCCCTACCTACAGGATCGATCCCAACGACGGCGTTTCTTCCGACGGTTTTCTTCAATGGAGAAGAAGACCAGGATCATCCTCCGCCACTACAAGCTGCGCTGCTTGGTTCGAACCTCTGCCTACGTGTGTGCGCGTGCGCGTGCTTGTGCGCGTGCGTGTATGTGTGTGTGTATATGTAGACGTTTTGAAGAGGATGTGGCCTGTCTCTAAGAGTATCTGTTCATCTTATGTACTGTTAATACGTGTGTTAGTTTATAATATGTTTTTATCCCCACGCACAAGATGAATTCTTCTTGTTATTAAGCCAATAAACAGATTGATTGATTGATTGATGATCACCATGACCAAATACTATTACATCATCATTACCTGACCTCAACATAACCGCATATGACCTCACCATATAATGTCATTCCAAAAGTGTTACCTAACTTCGCCGCGTGTAACCGGAAGCCATTGTTACGTCTATATTACGTCACCAGAAGCAATTCGAGGAATTATGAATATTATGAAATTATGAATATTAATGAAAATATGAAAAAAGTGTTACCTGACTTCACCGGAAACCATTGTTACGTCTATATTACGTCACCGGAAGCACTTTGAGGCGTCACCTGATCGGAAATGACGCCATTGCCCCACGTGGCCACGTCTTACGTCATCCAGAAGGGCCACAGGCGCCGCAAAGTGATAAAAAGGGTGTTGGATGTCGTTCCCCTACTACTTCTATCTATTGACGCCACGAAAACTTTGGTCTGTGCTTTTGTTTTGTCTAAAATCGATTACTGCAACTCTCTCCTTGCTGGCCTTCCAAAGTATCTCATCAGTCGCCTCCAAAGAATTCAAAACAATGCTGCCCGATTAGTCCTTCAGTCTTCTAAGTATGAACATGTCACGCCACATATCAGTGTCGCAGTAGTTGGATAGCCGTACGACCGAAGTTGGATGTGTTGAGTCGGGGTCCTTACGGCTTGGTAGGGGACAGAATACAATTAGTACCATGAAACGTATTTGTATATATATGCATGGTTTCCTTTGCATTGAAAATGAGGAATTCATAAGTATTTAACGTGTAACATTATTTAACCATAGTGGAGTACATAATACAATTATAGACCTAATCACATAGTTTTCTGAGTATGCATTGTAATTTATTTAGCAGAATGCTATGCTAAGCAGAATTCCCTAACGAAGAGGTGCAAATAAAATCTAGAAAGCTTGAACACATTAGACTTTCACTCAATTCAAACTGATCCACTTCTTTAGACAGAGGTTTTTCATTGTCAGTTCTATTCTTGTTTTTGTGTTCTCCACAGTGATTCCCTCTTCATTCCAGCCACCATGTTCAGCACACAGGAGGCCGTATCCTTCCTAGAAGACAACTGGGGAATCCAGCACGTGCAGCAACGTTTCCATGACGACAACGACCGAAAAGCCCTGCTGGAGGAAATTTTGAAGTCAATCCAGGCCCACGTTCCTTTCCAGAGTGTGACGCTGATGGCTACACCACCTGAGCAAAGAAAACGGCCCTCCGTGGAACAAATCAAAGAAGAATGTGAAGCGGGCATCGGTGGACTATGCTATAGTATCAATGCCTTCACCTGGGGCCTGCTTAGAGGGATTGGGTTTGACGCTCGGCTCAATGCTTCAGGGGTCGCCTCAGCTGATGACCACCTCATTGTCATCATCTATAATCTGGAGAAAAAAGGTGTCGTTCATTTGGTGGACTGTGGATTTGGATTTGCTACATTCAGAGCCATAGATCTCAACTTCAAAGAGGAGTCTCCAGCGTTTGTTGATTCCTTTTTGGAGTACAAGTACATTTTAGAGAAAGGATTTTATGTACGTATGCATGGTACCGACAAAGTCAAGGGCACTCTTGAAGAAATGGTGAATGTTGGTGAGGGTCGTTGGAAAAGGTTTTATTCTTTTGAGTTGAAACCATCAAACGACTTGTCCGATTTTGATACATGCTTTGACAAAGTGTTCACTATGCCGGGCCTCACACCATTTCACCACTCAGGGAGAGCTATGGCCTACCCAAACAAAAAAGCAGTGATTCTGGTGAGCAACAAACTGATGGTGGAGGTGGAGGGGGGAGAGATGGAGACCACTACTCTAGATGGAGACCAGGCCATTGTCGACAAATACCGCAGTTATTTTCCTTCCCTACCTGAAGAAGTGGTGAGCCGCGCTCTGAACCAATGGCGCAGCTTGAAACAAGATTAGTGTATGTATGGACCAATGAAATTAAGTAACTTTAAAAACAAAACTTAATACCTGCATAGGCCAATGAAGCAGTTTGAACTGTAATGTCTGCTTGGGCCCATGGAAAAGCTTGAAACAAATCTGGTTTACGCCTGGACCAACTGAAACTCTTGAAGCAATAATGATTGTCTGATTGACCAGCTTGAAACGCTATTCATGTCTGTTTGTACCAATTAAGTACATTCAAACATCACTAAGAAAAATGCGCACACTAACGGCATAGCTTGAAACAACGTCCAAGTCAATATGGACCAATACGATATTTTTAAACAAGAGTGAAGTCTGTCTAGACAAACTGAATAATTCAAAACAACATTGATGGCAGTGTGAACCTTAAGAATGCTGCACCTGACAAAAGCACCTCCACATACTATCTCCTTTCAAGAGACACTAAAGCTTTTGTCTGTGCCTTTGTAGTATCCTGCCTTGATTACCGTAATGCACTTTTGTCTGTGCCTTTGTAGTATCCTGCCTTGATTACCGTAATGCACTTTTGTCTGTGCCTTTGTAGTATCCTGCCTTGATTACCGTAATGCACTTTTGTCTGTGCCTTTGCAGTATCCTGCCTTGATTACCGTAATGCACTTTTGTCTGTGCCTTTGTAGTATCCTGCCTTGATTACCGTAATGCACTTTTGTCTGTGCCTTTGCAGTATCCTGCCTTGATTACCGTAATGCACTTTTGTCTGTGCCTTTGTAGTATCCTGCCTTGATTACCGTAATGCACTTTTGTCTGTGCCTTTGTAGTATCCTGCCTTGATTACCGTAATGCACTTTTGTCTGTGCCTTTGTAGTATCCTGCCTTGATTACCGTAATGCACTTTTGTCTGTGCCTTTGTAGTATCCTGCCTTGATTACCGTAATGCACTTTTGTCTGTGCCTTTGCAGTATCCTGCCTTGATTACCGTAATGCACTTTTGTCTGTGCCTTTGTAGTATCCTGCCTTGATTACCGTAATGCACTTTTGTCTGTGCCTTTGTAGTATCCTGCCTTGATTACCGTAATGCACTTTTGTCTGTGCCTTTGTAGTATCCTGCCTTGATTACCGTAATGCACTTTTGTCTGTGCCTTTGTAGTATCCTGCCTTGATTACCGTAATACACTTTTGTCTGTGCCTTTGTAGTATCCTGCCTTGATTACCGTAATGCACTTTTGTCTGTGCCTTTGTAGTATCCTGCCTTGATTACCGTAATGCACGTTTGTCTGTGCCTTTGTAGTATCCTGCCTTGATTACCGTAATGCACGTTTGTCTGTGCCTTTGTAGTATCCTGCCTTGATTACCGTAATACACTTTTGTCTGTGCCTTTGTAGTATCCTGCCTTGATTACCGTAATGCACGTTTGTCTGTGCCTTTGTAGTATCCTGCCTTGATTACTGTAATGCACTTTTGTCTGGTTCCCCCTCTCACCTCATCAACAAATTTTAAAAAGTTCAAAATCATACTGCCCGCCTCATCTTCTGCTCTACTATAAGTAAACATGACCATGTAACTCCATAAGTCATAAGTCATAAGTTTCTTTATTGTCCATTGGCATTATACAACGCACATGGAAACTTATCTTCCACCGTGTAAAATAATATGAGATATATGAAAATAAAAATATTAATTAAAGACATGAAACATAAATTTACATTTAAACAGGGTCTAGGACACTAGGGGGCAAGTGTCCGGGGGG
This sequence comes from Phymorhynchus buccinoides, assembly GCA_017654935.2. Taxonomy (NCBI): domain Eukaryota; kingdom Metazoa; phylum Mollusca; class Gastropoda; order Neogastropoda; family Raphitomidae; genus Phymorhynchus; species Phymorhynchus buccinoides. The sequence continues at coordinate 55,772,046 of CM065684.1, forward strand.
CAAAAGTACCAGGGGGCAAGTGACCTGGGGGGAGGCAAATGGACAGGGGGGCAAATACCCGGGGGGGGGGAAGTCCGGGGGGAGGGGGGGGGGATATGGCCTGATACCATTTAGACAAATAGTTTATTCTCAAACCTCAAACCACACCCAATCATTCATCTGCTCTCCATTGCTGTGCTCTCTCCACTGGCTCCCTGTTCAGCAAAGAATATCCTACAAGATTGCTTCTCTCTGCTTCAAATCTATCGAGTCCTCCTGCCCTGAATATCTCACTGATATGTTGCACCTCTATACTCCATCTCGAGCTCTGCGCTCCTCATCTGACACCCGCCTCTATCGCATCCCTACATGCCCACACTAAAAACTTTGGCCATCGTTCTTTCGCTTATCAAGCTCCTATCACTTGTAATCAGTTGGCCCACTCTCTCAGACACTCACCTTCTCTGCCCACATTCAACCGCCATCTGAAAATTCATCATTTCACAAGTAGCAACTGATCTCTCCTTTCCTGATCTGGTCTGTGCACGCACGCGTACATGTCAAAGTCAAAGTCAAGTCAAAGTCAAAAATACTTTATTATCACGTTAGGTGAACTTACAGTGTGGTCTCGTACAAGCACAATACAATCAAAGAAACACAACTAAGGAAAAATGAATGACAAATCATGCTTCACAAAAATAGTGAACGTAGTTAGGGTTGATACAAGCGACTATCAATACAATAAGAACTGCCCTCTTTCCCACCATTTCTATTATCGCATTCATTTGTTCACCCCCACCCTACCCCAACCCTCCCACCCTCTCCAAGTCACCCAAAGCTTATATTTTGGGTCCCTTCCCGTTCCAAACATTTTCATGCACCTCCCTCTTCTCTCTCTCTCTCTCTCTCTGTCTCTCTTTCTCTCTCTCTCTCTCTCTAGCTCTCTCTCTCTCTCTCTCTCTCTCTCTCTCTCTCTCTCTCTCTCTCTCTCTCTCTCTCTCTCTCTCTCTCTCTCTCTCTCTCTCTCTCTCTCACGCACACACATACACACACAGGCATAGATACATACGGACAGACACGCACGCACACACGTACGCACGCACGCTCACACACATGCACACACACACAGACACACACACTACTGTACAAATTGACCAAATATACCTCTAGGCCTAAGCTAATATATAATTCCTCATTATTTGGTCTTAGCAGAGATCTTGTTCAGAAGTTCGACTGACTTAGGGACAAAACTAGCTGAGTTTCTAATTGTTCTACAACGAATAGAGCGGAACCGTCTATCAGATAGCAATAGTTCATAGCAATGCGATAGAACATGACTTTGATCATTAGCGATCTCCCTGGCTTTTCGAACTACACATTTGTCATACAACAAGCACAAACTGTCTTGTTTACTACCCACGATCTTGCTACCAACATTCACAATCTTATTCAAAACACCCTTGGTGTTTTACATTCAAGCCACCGTACCAACAAATGAACGAAAATGTTATAATAGATTCAAGAAAACAACGATAAAAGCTTTGGAGAAGATCAGTGCTAACATTGAAAGATCTGAGCTTTCTCAGGCAGTACATCCTTGTCTGGCATTTCTTGGAAACATGATCAACATGAGAACTAAAAGTAAACTTATTGTCTATGATTGTTCCCAGATACTTGTATTCATCTACCCTTTCGACCCTGTGTGTGTGAATGTGTGTGTCTCAGTGTGTGTGTGTGTGTATGTGTGTGTGTGTGTGTGTGTGTGTGGAGGGAGGGGGTGCGTTTTAAATCATACATTTATTGTAAACACCTAGGGCATTCATTTGAGTAGGCATATAATCATATAATAAAAAGACAAGTGTGTGTCTCTGTGAAACACAAACCGGGCCTTATAGCTCCGCCGTTCCGAATCGCTTCAAGTTTGCTATGAGCCCTAACGGGGCGATGGCGACGGCAACCGAGGCGACCGTGTCATTTGCGCGGTTTAGCAATTTATGCGCGAAACGCGTATCCACCGGCCTCTCGGCGCCCGTATCTCCGGTGTTTCTGGACGGATTGCCTTCGAATTTGGAAGGGAGATGACCGGGGACGGTGACTATCTGTGTGCTGAACCGGAAGCGAATCGATTCATAAACGCGCGCGATAGACGCCGCTTCACCTTTTCACAAATACCTCCGCCGTTTCTTAACCGAATCGCTTCAAATTTGCTGTCAGGCTTGCTGTTGCCGGGGCAAAGTCTGGCAGCAAATTTAGAGAGAATCGGGAGAGCGCGTCACTCTCAGAGCAGCGCCAACGGGAAACGGGGCCTTATAACTCCGCCTTTTCTTAACCGAATCGCTTCAAATTTGCTGTACTCAGCGTTACCAGTACTTGGCGTTACCGTTACTAGGCGTTGCCGTTACTAGGGAGAGCGCGTCACTCTCAGAGCAGCGCCAACGGGAAACGGGGCCTTATAACTCCGCCGTTTCTTAACCGAATCGCTTCAAATTTGCTGTACTCAGCGTTACCAGTTTGGCGTTTCCGTTATTAGGCGTTACCGGTACTCAGCGTTGCGCTAGTGTATAATAATAATCATAATAATATCTGCTTAGATCAATTGATGCAGAGAACTTGTATCTTTGATTTAAAACAACACTGATGAAAATAATGATTGAGAAACAAAATTGCAGGCATTCTAAACTATACTAATTTTCTGATCTAGTACACATCTACACGTTTGCTCACTATCAATTTAGTTGACTACAGTCTTGGTCCAGTTTGTGTCGTGTTAGGTTGTACAGTAGGGGAAGACGGGGTAAAAAGCGCATGGGCGGGTAAGAAGCCCACCCCAATTATCTCATGAAATAAAGAAAATTTCAGTCCAATTTGCCCATGAGACGAATGCTAGACATTAACGCTCGTCTCATGGGCAAAATGAGACTGAAATTTGCTTCATTTCATGAGATAATTGGGGTGGGCTTCTTACCCGCCCATGCGCTTTTTACCCCGTCTTCCCCTATGACTGCACAAAATCATGGGTATACTTTAACCCTTTCGCCGCCAGCCATTTTTCAGCCCAAAAAATACAATTAAACTTGTCTGGGTAGAGAAAAATCTGCAATATTGGGAATTCCTCTGTGACATGTATAAAATTAGGCCTATCCTTGCCTCCCAAAAGTTTGAAAATAGAGTCTTCGGATAACAGACCCTGGTTTGATGCCTTTTAGTGACATGGGTGTTAAACCATTGTGGTGCATAAATGTGACATTGGCGGTAAAAGGGTAAAAAAATCACAGACAATCAGTTAATTGCTTGATCGCCTTTGTATTTGGGGAGGTGATTTTTCACTGTCTATGCTCCGCTGATCTTGTAAGAATTATGTGTTTAGTAGCTATGATGACGTCATAATGACGTCAGCGTGCACGCCCATAAAAAAAATCAGACACTCCTAAATTTGTGCATGCCTCATTACTTTTGTGTTGAATATTTAAATCATTTTTTGCATGTTTGTTTGAGGGCAAGATGTAAATTAAAAAAAAGCCCATTGTGCGCATACTCTTTTTCCCTCAATGAAAAAAAAAAGTTTCGTTCGTTCATTCATTCTTTTCTTCTCCCTCTGGGAAACTATATCTATATGTACATAAAATCATTAAGTTTGGAAATGCTAGACGCATCGTAACGACAGAGTTGGCAAACACTAACTAAAAATCTCAAGTTTAAAGCATTGTAGGCCTACTTTAAAAAAAATCATTTTAGGCGAAATTAAATTACTTATCAGTTCAATGAAACACGTAGGCGAAACACACGTAGGCGAAACTCGCGTAGGCGAATAGTGGCACACCGCAAATTATGCAGTAAACGAAACTGGTAGGATTTCATCAGATTCATTTCGACAGTGTTATTCATCAGCTTCTTGCCTCACATATATCAGTGTTGCAGTAGTTGGACAGACGTACGATGTGTTGAGTCGGGGTCTTTGCTTCTTGGTAGGGGACAGAAAACAAGTGCCATGAAACGTATTTGCATAGATAGGTGAAGACGGGGTAAAAAGCCCATGGGCGGGTAAGAAGCCCATGCCAATTATCTCATGAAATGAAGCAAATTTCAGTCACATTTTGCTCATGAGACGAGTGTTAATGTTTAGCATTCGTCTCATGGGTAAATTTGACTGAAAATTTCTTTATTTCATGAGATAATGAGAGACTTAGTGCGATTTTTCTCTCGCCAGAGGGCATGACACTCGTGTGGGGCTAATCCTCTCTATATTATTAGTTGGGGATAAAGAAAGAGAGAGAGACAGTGAGTGGTCCTACCATCACTCTCTCTCTCACTACGCCCAAGTAACAAAATCGCGTGATATGCCCCTAGTGCATTGACTGCCCTCTGGCGTGAAAAATATCGCCATAGGTTGACCATTGGCATTGGCTTCTTACCCGCCCATGGGCTTTTTACCCCGTGTTCCCCAATGCATGGTTTCATTTATATTGAAAATGAGGAGTTCATAGTAACTATTTAACGTGTGTCATTATTTAACCATAGTAGATTATAAGCCCTATAATACAATTATAGACCTAATCACATAGTTTTCTGGTTATGCATTGTAATTTATTTAGCAGAATGCTATGCTAAGCAGAATTCCCTAAAGACTCGAAGAGGTGCGAATAAAATCTCGAAAGCTTGAACACATTGTGGTAATTTTGAAGTGCGCGCGCTCTCATGATGTGTGTGTGTGTGTGTGTGTGTGTGTGTGTCTAAAAAGAAGGATGGGATATATTTTATTGCTGTTACCATTATTTTGTTTAAGATATTATTTTCGTCACACAATAACTAGGCCTATTGTTTTCTTGTATGGGTGTTCTTTTATTTATGTTGTGTTCCCTTTTCTTCTTTTTTCTATTTTCATGAGGACTGGTTAGTATAAAATTTAAAAAAAGCATCGTTGCTTAATCTATTCTTATCCGCTCATTAAAAGTTAATTCATTCATTCACACACAGACGCAGACAGAGAGGGGGAGAGAGATTGATTGATTGATTGAATTTGAGAGAGAGAGAGAGAGAGAGAGAGAGAGAGAGAGAGAGAGAGAGAGAGAGAGAGAGAGAGACGCGAGCGTGCGTACACGCCATCGACATACTATTTTTAGTACCTCGATGGTACACACGTATGTTATGGCGAGATAACTCTCATGATTTGTTTTAGATTGAGATTTGAGAGTTGTGAACCTTATCTCCCTTACAAAATAAGAATAGTGTTATGATAAATAAGTACCTGTCATTAAATATCTACCTCTCGCATGAGAACTGTACCCATCTAACCCTAACCCTATCCCTAACCCTAACCCTAACCCTATCCCTAACCACGGAAAGAACAAAAAAATAGAGCAGGAGGGTGTAAATCTACATATTTGCCGATAAATCGATGTACAAGTCCATAAATCCATAATCCGTAAAATTCACAATGGCTGACAAACAAACGATTCTGATTGGCTACGCTAGGACTACTTCTAATGCGCATGCGCAGAGGTAAATATTTAATAGGACTACTTATTCATTATGACACCGTCTTCCGGCAAATTTGAACTTTTCTTTTCGCCATTTGGGAAGCACGAGGTTACTGACTTGGGCTTAGCACAGTAGTAAACAAAAAAGAAACCCTTTCAAAATGAAATATTCGGAATACAAACAACTTAACAAAATCGTCCGCAATTGCACATCAAGACGAGATCTTCGCAAAACTGCAGAGGCAAATGGTTTTGGACAGTAAGTAGCCTAAAACCCCGCCTAAAACTTAAAAGTAGTAAACTAAAACTTAGTAAAAGGTTTTACTTGTCTTTAGTGACAGTCTTTGTTCGTTTTTTGTTTTTTATCGCACGTGGCTATTTTGTTTGTGTGATTTTTACCAGCCGCGGCGGAGCAGGTGTAATACTAACATTAGAAAAAAATGTTTTCAGTAACACTAACAGTTGTAGCATCAACCAATAATTTTTGGAAAGTGAAAAAACCCAAAACATAATTGTGCCAAATGGTTGCTTGTGATGTGTAGTTGTGGATACAAGTTTAATTTTGATTTTAGAGTCATTCTTGCATTTTTTATGACCTTTTGAAAAAAATCAATAAGGACGTTCTTTTACTGTATTTTCAAAAAAACACGTCAACCCGCGGGCAGACAACAACAAACGCAAAATTATCCATGCAAATTTGGAGCAATGTGTGACTTAACCTATTCTTGGAACTAATTAACTTTTTATTTCAATCAGCTATGTTACTTAAAAAATAAAACAAATTTACTTCAAAATGTTCATTAAAATACTGTCAAGGGAGATAATAAGGGGGAAAAACATTTGTCTTCACCACTTGAAGACAGCCTTTTGAGAGTTATTAGTTAATAATTAGCCTTTCCAACTGCATAGATCTATTTGTCCTGTACACACATACACACACACATGACACACACAGTGACATACACACACACACACACAGTGACACACACACACACACAAATAAAAAGCCATTGACCTTGCAAGCAAACAAGCAAACAAAAAGCCCACTTGAACAACATAATAAGTAGATGTGTGTTTCACGAACATCTCTTAAACTCTTTACTTGTGTATCCCTAAACTCAAAACTGTACAGGGCCTCATAAAATCAAAAACAACACAGAGCAGGACTGTGGGACAGGCCCAGGGCCACTCCCGCCAGTTATGTTAATATTTTGCGCCATGATTCCCTTGATGATTTGACCAGTATAGCGCAATAAAAACGTTCAAGAGCCATGAACAATGTTTTGTAAATGGTACAGTCAATATAAATCTAAAGAAAACTAATAAAAATCGATAAAAACCTGCCTGGCTCATGATTTTGTGCAGAAGTTTCAGTAAACACGCTTACCGGAAGTGCGCGAAAGACGTCTTCTAAGCGCAAAATTATGGGGTCAGATAGGTCAATTTGTTTTGTCTATTTAATACCAAAATGAACAATTTTCTACATGACCTGCTTCATTTTTGGAAATGTTTTAAGGTTAAAATCATTAAATTCAACCTAAACTATACTAAAAATTTTAGTAAAAACAGTATCTTGACCCGGAGACTTATTTATAAATTGGAAAAAACAACAACTGACGAACTAAACATTCAAGAAAAAATGGCACCTGCATCAGGCCTCACTAATTTTAGGATTCTCCGACAATTTGATGTGTCCTCGATCTTCACTGGTCATTTTTTTACCATCCGGGTCGTCAGTAAGCTCTCAATGTTAGCAGGAAAATGATAGGTAAAACGCCCAATTTCTCTGACGGACTGAAGGATAACTCTAGGCAAAAACACGTTCGATAACTCTTGCAGTTGGGCCTTGCTAACAGTTGCTAACATGTGGAATGAATTTCCTTTTGAGTTAAAATGTGCACCAAATAGTATTTGAAATACTAACAGGTCAGATCTTCAGGGCAGCCAGGCCTCGCGGCCTCTTGATGTGCCCTATATTTTGATTGTTTGTTATTGTGGCTTTGTTCATCAATCAGATTGGCATAGCTGTGGCGCTTTTTGAACTAACATTGTCTTAATCATAATTGTATTTAAATAGAATTTAAAATACATTAATTTTGGGGTCACTATCTAGGAGGTTTTTGAAATGGTTAATGTTGGAAGCAAGTTTAGTTTGTGCAGGGAGATTGTTCCAGTGCTGAGTGACTCTATTAGAAAAAAAGTTTTTCCTCATATTAGTTCTACTTCTAGTTCTACTGTATTGGGTTATAGCGTGATGAAGTTGGCTGCCTAAGGCGAAGAAGAAGAAGAAGAAGATCACTGTTACGGGTTCTCAATTGGTTAGACAATTGAAACAAATGTTTGTTAGTTTTGTCTGGGTTATTAAAATTTTTATATACAATACATTTATAACATAACAAAGTAGCAACTAACATCTTCAAAAATCGTCTTGATGAATTTCCAAAATTTGTTAGTATATAATTTAGAAGCTTTGAGTTTGATTACTTTATTTTCATAGGAACATTTTTTTTAACCGTACAAAGCTTGACCAAAACAATACCTGCCAATGTTTAATTAAAATGATGGGACTCCTAAAAAGCTTCACGGCTTGTTTTGTCCCTACTTACTACTACAGACAAACCCCTATTTTACGACCCTCAGTTAAGCGACCACCTCTCATTTGAGACCGGATTTGTTGGCGCAGATGCATTTTACTATATATAGACGACCTCTCTTAAACGACTTCCTCTAAAACGCGACTTACGACCGCCATTTTGTTGGTTTTTACAACTGTTGCTGTCGTCTGCATAGACTTCAAGCAAAGGGAAACAACCACGGTCAAGGGCCTGAAAGCGGAGTTGCTTCCTTTGTTGTAGAAAAGATGGCGGAGAGCGTAGGAAAAGCACGAAAACCACTGACTTTGAACAAGAAAACCACTGACTTTGGACGAGAGTGGAGGTGATTAAAAGAAGTCGGCAAAGTGAAACTGTAATATCGATTGCCCAATCCTATGGAGTTGGAAAGACCCAAATCCAGTTTTAATATGTCATTGTATGTGTGCATGAAGAAGAGAGTATGAACTGTGCTGAACTTTTTCTTTCTACGGCTGCCAGTGAAAACCTCCGTCATACGACCCCTCCAATTTACGACCGATTTTTCCGGACATTTTGGAAGTCTTAAAATAGAGGTTTGTCTGTACTACTACTGAGTACTACTAAAGGAGGGACCCTCCTACTAGTCCTTATCCTGAAAATGTTCAATGGCATAGATAATATAAATATTTCAATTGATTCCATCTTTTGTGTTTCACATGTTACTAACACCAGACATTCTGAGAGTAAAATTTATATTAAGTATTGTAGAAGTAATAAAACTAAGATTTTTTTCTTAGGCCAAAAACTAATATAGTTGTGGTTAAGGTAACAACTAACATGGCCCCAAAAAATAAGATAGGACCTAACTTTTTTTTTTTTTAAGGTCAAATTTGACAAAACACAAGATCTCACTCTCTCACTCACTCTTACTCTCTTGGGGTGTGTGTGTGTACATATTATAGGCCTACATGGTGTGTGTCATGAAAATCTTTGTAGTAATTTAAAGTAAACAACCCAAAGAAATAAAACTTTCTCAACAAAATTGTAAGTTCTTCACTTCCAGTTCCAGGTCTTTGAGATCTGGATCTGGATTCATTACCTTGTATGAGCCTAAGAAGGCTATATATATATGCACAACGGATTTGGAGAGCGCATTTGGAGTTAAAATTTGATGCCTTGATGGTAATGACACATAGAATTTGAAATTGATGTCTTGATGTTAATGACATTAATTTGATTAAGGCTTTACAATTTTCTGTCTTTATCACAATATCAGTTGATGGTAATAATACAAGAAAATTAAAATTTCTGTCTTGCCGAGTGGTGTTAAAAACTCTAGTTCGAAAGGTTCAGCTAAGATAGGTGAACCACTTCGGCAAGTGATAATGTTTTCCTTTCCTACATGAATGTCCCGGAAAACATCCACGAGCGTGTAAGATGCTTTAAAACTATGAAAGTGCTGATTACCCTCATATTTTCAGAAATATGAGCGTATTGTTTATCATTTAACATGAAATTTGCACCTAATACTAGTAATACATTCACATAGCTGCCCACCATCGCTTTTTCTCCAGGATGTTTCCGTTTTGTGCCTGCGATTCTGCTTTTCCGATTTAAAGAACAAATTCCGTAAACCACCCCACCCCCCCCCCCCCCCCAAAAAGCGCTTAAAATCGAGTTGTCGCCGTGGGTGCAGGTTTTTAATGGCGATCCATCTTTTCCAACCCAGAAACCATATTCTGCGCATGCGTAAAAACTTTCTCTTCTTGCCAAGATGGTGTCAAAGAAAATCGCACAGTCGAAAAATCGGGCTTACCAGAAGTTGGTTCCCCAATATAAGAAGAATTTTCTGTATATTTACGAGTCTTCACAAGGCAAAAATAAAAGTTATGCCTTCTGCACAGTATGTCGGAGTGATTTCAAAATTTCGCACAGGGATCAAAGTGACATCACCCAGCCCGAGTAGACGTGCAAGCGTAAGAAGAATAAGAAAGTAGAAGTCTCCCGCTGTGAAGAAGACGCCTTCCATAGCGTCATGTTTCTCTTCCAAAACGGACAACAGTTCAATCAATGTAGAGGTAGGCATATATTTTGAAAGAGTTTTTGTTTATTGAAAAGAAACGCCACATCCCCCCCCCCCCCCCCCCCCCCCCCCCCCCATTTTTCTTCAAATGAAGACTCGTTTGCTTTCAGTTTCAGTGCCTTCTGCTCTTCTGATAATACTGAGGCCCTTCAGGTTAGCAGCCTCATTGACTTGAGTAAGACTAGAGATTAAGCTGTCTTGGTCTGTGAAAAACTGAAATGTAAGAGTATAATTTTAGTGCTTCAGGGACGCACAAATGTGCGCTATGGGAAACACTGCTACCACCAGAAACCGTCCAGTCCCCCCTCGAAGGTACTGAAGCTCCCAACATAAAAACTCACTACCCCCTTTTTTTCTGTGTGGCCGGGCGTTCTCGTACTAGCCAGGGGTGCTCGGTTGTGCATGCCCTCTTATCTACATGGATAAGGATGTCCTGAATTGCAGGATTTTTAAATTGCCTAGAGCCTGCGTCGCTGGATTATGAGAATTTGAGAAACAACGATTTTCTTACACACAAACTTGTACAATGAAAAGGGCCTGATATAAGCATTTACCATATTCAAAGGAATGTAGCACTTGTACTAGTCTAGAGGGGTGAAAAAAGAGCAGTAAATCATGTGACAGTGCATGGGGAAAACAGACATAATGGAATTTGGGCATAAATTGATTTTAATTTTTTCATGGTGGAGCAAAGATTCCTTGTTAATACACAGAAAACCGAATTGAGTTATCTTGTCTAGTTTTTATTGTATAATTATTTGAAGTTTGGCATTCGAAATAGATCATTCATTTGCAGAAATCGGGCATAGAACTAGATCACAATTTTGCCTCTTTGATTGACTTGATTTAGAAAACAATCAAATAAACAAAGAAATCATTCAAAATTGTCTTTCAAGTTGTGGATACTGGTAGAATACATAAAAATATACGTACCGGTTAAATATATCCTAATTAGAAAATTAATATTTTGAGGTTCTTGACTATTTTTCATTAATTGTTTGGCTTTTGCTCAAACACATTCTGAGTGACTTATGTAGGTTTTTCCCATGCACCATCACATGTGTGTGCTGCTCCTGCACTGGGCCGCGGCCGCCCCTTGCAGGATTTTTTTTATTTCCCAGGAGCACCCATGTATCTGTCTAGCTTTTTTTTTTTTTCCCACTGCGTTATGCTTTGAACCCCAGTACATAACAGTAAATGCCAGTTACGGCAGGTGGACATTATTAGTAGAATAATAATAAAGATTCTTAACCCTTTCACCGCCAAAGTCGCATTTTAGCACCACAGTGATTTAACACCTATGTCACTAAAAGGCATCAGATTGGGGTCTATTATCCAAAGACCCTATTGTCTTAGTTTTGGGAAGTAAGGATAGACCTTATTTTATATCTGTCACAGAAGAATCCCCAATACTGCAGATGGACTTTGTTCTCTACCCAGGTAAATTTAATGGACATTTTGGGCTGAAATATGGCTGGCGGTGAAAGGGTTAAATCAGCCACGAGGCAAAACAGTGCAGCTGAAAATGCTGCTGTGCGGCTAGAGATCTAGCATCTTAACGCTAGATATGCTGCCCCACAGCTGGAGATCTAGCATCTTAACGCTAGATATGCTGCCGCACAGCTGGAGATCTAGCATCTTAACGCTAGATATGCTGCCGCACAGCTGAAGATCTAGCATCTCAATGCTAGATATGCTGCCGCACAGCTGGAGATCTAGCATCTTAACGCTAGATATGCTGCCGCACAGCTGGAGATCTAGCATCTCAATGCTAGATATGCTGCCGCACAGCTGGAGATCTAGCATCTCAATGCTAGATATGCTGCCGCACAGCTGGAGATCTAGCATCTTAACGCTAGATATGCTGCCACACAGCTGGAGATCTAGCATCTCAATGCTAGATGTGCTGCCAACACAGCTGGAGATCTAGCATCTTAACGCTAGATATGCTGCCGCACAGCTGGAGATCTAGCATCTCAATGCTAGATATGCTGCCGCACAGCTGGAGATCTAGCATCTTAACGCTAGATATGCTGCCCCACAGCTGGAGATCTAGCATCTTAACGCTAGATATGCTGCCGCACAGCTGGAGATCTAGCATCTTAACGCTAGATATGCTGCCGCACAGCTGGAGCTCTAGCATCTCAATGCTAGATATGCTGCCCCACAGCTGGAGATCTAGCATCTTAACGCTAGATATGCTGCCCCACAGCTGGAGATCTAGCATCTTAACGCTAGATATGCTGCCGCGCAGCTGGAGATCTAGCATCTTAACGCTAGATATGCTGCCACACAGCTGGAGATCTAGCATCTTAACGCTAGATATGCTGCCACGCAGCTGGAGATCTAGCATCTTAACGCTATATATGCTGCCCCACAGCTGGAGATCTAGCATCTTAACGCTATATATGCTGCCCCACAGCTGGAGATCTAGCATCTTAACGCTAGATATGCTGCCGCACAGCTGGAGCTCTAGCATCTCAATGCTAGATATGCTGCCCCACAGCTGGAGATCTAGCATCTTAACGCTAGATATGCTGCCCCACAGCTGGAGATCTAACATCTTAACGCTAGATATGCTGCTGCGCAGCTGGAGATCTAGCATCTTAACGCTAGATATGCTGCCACGCAGCTGGAGATCTAGCATCTTAACGCTAGATATGCTGCCCCACAGCTGGAGATCTAGCATCTTAATGCTAGATATGCTGCCGCGCAGCTGGAGATCTAGCATCTTAACGCTAGATATGCTGCCACGCAATGCTGCCACGCAGCTGGAAATCTAGCATCTTAACACTCTAGTTTTGATTTTTTGATTATTTTTTTGGGGGGAGGGGGCATTCAGTTTTGAACCTTGCTAGATTAAGATGCAGATCAACAACCCCCCTCAACATCTTGGTTCATTGCATTCTTTTTTCAGCCTTTTTCTGATGCTTTTCAGCCTAAATCACAATTTCTCAATCTCATGCCTGCTATGGCTATGCAGGCAAAGTTTTTTTAATTTTTTAAAAAATATCACTGACCTCAGTATTTTACTGTTTAGTAATCAATCCTCTGCTCTTCCTGTATGCCCCCAGACACCTCTGAATGTGTTCAGGGGAGAATCCTTCCCAAGCAGCAAACAATTTGAATGAGGAAAGGGCGTCATTTCATGGGAGAGATATTTCACGCGACACCCGGCTAAGATGCAGATTTCAACACCCCTCTCAATGTCTTGTTTCACTGCAATTTTTTTTGTCTTGCTTTTTTATTGTGCTATTACAGTATTACTATTAGCGAATGCATATTTTAAATGTTTTCAAATTAAATGGATGAAAATTAAGTCATTTGTATCGCAATTATTTTGAATTATTGGAAAAAACTCACAAACAAAACATATATTCCAAAAAAAAGATAAATGAATGAAGATTACAGGTTTTTACTTCAGGTTTAGACACAAGGAAGTGGTAGATCAGACTTTTTTTTATATTATCTATAGACTTTATTATATAGAAAAACTCTGCAGCAATTAGTTACCCCACTTCAATCCACTACAAACACATAGTAAGAGGCAAAAATGTAGTCTAGGGGAGCAAAGCGAGTTTTGAAGCGACCAAAGTGTGGTGTGCACATAGATTTACTTCCCTTGAAACAGATTCATCAAATTGACAGCTTTATATTAATTCTGGCCATATATGGGTGGAACGACTTGAATGAGTTAACATTAAATACAGAAAACGACAGAGGTTTAAGTGTTCAATCTGCAATAAGAAAAACAAAATTGAAAAAAAGAAAGAATCGAGAAAAGGAGGAGGGGATGTTAATCTACTTCTTTGCCTATAAATATAACCGTTGTCACAATCAACACTTTGATTTAATTCTCACTTTTGCGGTCAAGGTCCCAGGCTGGAATTTACAAAAAATTAACAAACAATAAAATCCTATCCTACCAAAGCTACTTTTAGACCTAATTAGGCGCATAACGGCAGCATGACGCATCTACGCTCATATGGCAGGAAACTGTCTGAGCGAACGAAGAAGAAGAAGAGATCCCCAACACATATAAAATGTCTGTATAAAAGTTACTACAGTGGAACCTCCCTTATAAGACCTTAACAAATCATCCCAAATGAGGTCTTATAAGGGAGGGGTCTTGGTGTGTTGTGTTATGATTATATGCAATGCATTCTCTAATGTATTCATTTTCATAGAGATGTATGGTGAGGATGCGTGGGCCAGTTTGTTAGAAATGTTTGTACGAATGGTGAGTGAAAAGCGCATTGAGTTGCTTTGCAAGATTATGCGCTATATAAGCATTATTAATTATTTACTATTATTATTATAAGTTAGGTAATTTTAATACTTACAAAGAAGGGCAATGTCTCAGAAAAGTAGGTCTTATATGGGAGGGAGTCTTATAATGGGAGGTCTTACAAGGGACAGGGACCCCCATTTGGGGGTCTATGAAGCTCTAAAATTCTAAAGGACCCTCTAAAAGAATGAGCAGGGGGTCCCAGGGATGCATTAGGAAAATTATTTTTGCCATTCACAATGCCACTGGGACCCTCTATCCCGCCTCTAGGACCCTTTAAACTGTAAGTGAAGGAGTCCCTGGGACCCCTTGTTTTGCGGGATGACTGGGAGCCCTGAAGGGAGGTTCCACTGTATTATAAGTTAGTTAAATGGTAACTGCAGTAATCTTATTGTTTGATGGTGCATTTGATGAATTGAATTGATCTGCTTGTTTCAGTGTCTCAGAAGAAACGTTGATCAGTATTTACACACTGGAGCTGCAGGTAAGACTTTTCTTTTTCACAGAGTTGATTGAATGTTTTACAAAATTGCATCAAGGTTAAAGGGACACCCGGATAGATACGTTTTTTGAAAGACATCAAGATCACTAGGAAAAAACGCTTTACAGAGATCGCAACACTCACTTTGCTCCGGTTTTCTCGAAATCAAACTGTCATATCGG
The DNA here is from genome assembly GCA_017654935.2 of Phymorhynchus buccinoides. Taxonomy (NCBI): domain Eukaryota; kingdom Metazoa; phylum Mollusca; class Gastropoda; order Neogastropoda; family Raphitomidae; genus Phymorhynchus; species Phymorhynchus buccinoides. The sequence goes on from CM065684.1 coordinate 55,787,109, forward strand.
CGGCATTGGATATTTCTCCTTGGTGGATGTGCTGGAAATGGGAATTTTTCAATGAAAGACAAGCCGTGTGCCTTCTTTTTTCAAATGGACACCTGAGTCGCTTTAATTAGGCCAAATCGTTTACATGAAATTTCCATAATACAGCTTAATACAAGTCTACATTTTATACAGTTTCAGTTAGCCCAAAGGAGTTTCGCTCACAACAAAGGAAATAGCTCCCTCCTCACCCCTTCGAAAATGGTATGTCTGTGTCATTCAGGTGTCTTATCACGTCTTTTAAAGGATTATTAAAAAAGGGCATATATTAGAAATTTGCCAAAAGAGTAAGTAAGAAAAGGTTTATTCACCAAAAGAAGTGTTTTGACCAAGTTTCATTATTGTCTCGGGTGCACCTTTAAAAACGGCAATATCCACAATTGAATTTGTTGGAAAGAATGGCAACAAAACTGTTTTTGTTTTTTTTAGCTTTCCATCAATAATAATAATAATAAATGGATACTTATATAGCGCTTTTTATCGAGCACAAAGTGCTTTACAATCAGTATTGAAACAACACACACGCACAACAGACACACACGCACGTACGTGCATGCACGCAAGTGAACACGTTCTTGCACACAGACATACACACACAGACCCACACACATTTCATCAAACACACAGAAGACACATTCTCACTGAAACTCACACAAACTTACTCAAACATACACTAATTTGAACAAACACATGCACACGCACACAGAGACACACACAAACACACATACACAGAACACTCACGTGTACTCACACTCGCAGACACATACTCGCATACACTCACTCCCCCCCCCCCCCCTCTCTAGCCGAAAACACAATCTCTCCTGCGCACACATACACTCATACACATGCAAGCACATATACCCACACAGAACACACTCGCACAACACACACCTGCTCGGAAGCGCGTCCGTGGGCGCACGCACACTCACTCGCGCACACGCTCCATGCTACTTAGTACTTCCACAGAATTATGTGTTTACCATTCTAAAATTTGGAACAACTAATAATAACTTGCCAGTAAATAAATTGCGCTACGATAATATACCCAGAAGTGAAAGAATCTGTGAAAAGTGTAATGTACATGATGTGGCAGATGAGTTTCATTATTTTTTTTCCTTTCCTTTCTTTAATACTGAAATAAAAAAATATCTTTCGCAGTACTTTTTTTTGTGACCAAATGCGTATGAATTTAATGCTTTGTTTTCCTCGAAAAATAAGAAACTTTTGATGAACTTAAACACTTTGTTACAGTTATAAACAGTTCTTTTCGATGATTTGAATGGACAAAATGTCACATGTTTTGTTTTTTGTAATAATGGTATAGGTATATTTGTCTTAGATATCTACTTGTCGTTTTTCATGGTATATACACCACTCTGTTTTGATGTTCGATTGTTTAACTATGTGTGTGCTTTGTTTTATATTGATGTGCCCTACAAGTGGGTATGGAATAAAACGTTTGCCTTGCCTTGCTTGGTATCCTGCTTGGACCTGAACCATGAAACGCTGGGGAGACTTCCATTTTTAGTTTCTTTGTTTTTCTGTTGATTTTAGTTTTGCTTTTATTTGTCATTCTGTCGTAAAACACAATGCTGTGTAAGTGTCCAGTGGGACAGCTCAGCGTAGCCAAATACAGATTCAGAGAGAGAGAGAGAATTTGTCACAATTTCACAGAAACAATACTGTGGATGTGAATAGAAATTGTGACTATGAATTCATGCTGAACTAGGCCCAGTGTGATTACTGTTACTAGTGTTAGCTTCAGGGTTTAGTCAAATCTGTAGACTTGTGAGTTGTGTTTAACATATCACCCCAATTTCCTATTAAATGTTCATTATGTTGATCTATGTTTAAAATGAATCTTAGGTACATTTATTCATCCTATCAACACTTTGCCGTACCACAAAAATATGATTATAACAATACAGTATTGACAGGTGCGAAAATGAGATTGGCTTATTTAAAACTTGCCTATTTCGCGGAATAGGCAAAATTGCCGATTCCGTGTAATCGGCTGCCTATTCTGTGAAATATGCAAGAAAAATCACTCTTTCCACAGATTCAGCAAATCGTTGCTCAATACGTGAAATGGGCAACGATTTGCCGATTACATGAAATAGGCAAAATGACTGCTGAATAGGCAAAATTACTGCTGATTCCGCGGATTTGGCACAACGTATACAATGTTTGACATGTTCATGATGTTCTTTGTTTTCAGAGCTTATTGAAACGATCGTTTGGTGTTCATAACAGAGAGGACAGAAGGACAAAATATTATGAAACGTAAGTGGATTGAACAGACATTGAATTATTTCATGCATTTATTTGATGATCTTGCCACTTTGTCAAATTTGTTTTTCAATCTTGGTGTCCCTGCTCAACTTATGGTAAACATGAGTTGTTGTTTTTTCGTGCTTGTGATTGTTCCTGCTTTTCAAAGTATTATAATATACAGTGGAATCCGCTTTATCGGCCACTTTTGGGACAAGGCAAAATGTGGCCGATAAAGCGAATCGGCCGATAAAACGAGCATCGAGATACTGTATGGTGCAATTATGCAAGTCAAAAGCAATGACGTCAAAATTAAATGTTGCAGTTCAAATTCAAATTCTTTCCGTTTTTGTGATGTGTGTTTTGAGTCTGGATACATACACTGTACATGTAATTAAAGACAAATCGCTATGTTAAAAACAACAATTTTATTTTGATTACAGATGTACATGTAGATTCATTAAAATCTCTCGCTTAAACGAGCCATCCTGTCAGCTGTCAGTTCTTAGTGTGAAGTGACTTCCAGTGTGAGAGACAAATTGAAATGAATAAAATCTGTCAAAACACAAGAGTTCATACAGTACAGTGTATGTGTACTGTATGTGAACACTTTATATTAATCCTACAACTTGACAAAAGCACGAGTAAAAGACAATGATTTTGTTTTCTTGAGTGATTTTAACGCCATGCAGGGTCTTTCAATTGACAACAGCTCACCTTCCAACTTCACACTCAACCATGTAAACGTCAAAAGCGTGTTGTCAGTTTGTCTGTTGTTCTCCCTCTCAAAAAAAAGGGGGGGGGGGGGGGGGTAAAGAGGAAAAATTAGAGAGAAAAAGTGGCCAATAAAGCGAAATTGAAGATTTCAGCTTTGGCCGTAAAAACGAACAAAATAACACATGCTTAAGAAGAAAAAATTCCGTATATTAGGAAATTGGCCGATTAAGCGGCTTTGGCCGATTATCCGAAGGCCGATAAAGCGGATTCCACTGTATATTGAATATTATGCAATGATGACTTCAAAGTGTATATTTGTCTTTTATTATCCATATCATGTTTGCCCATGGATAAAACTTTAAAAAATGTTCTTGTGTGAGAAAGGTGACCTGGAACTTTGTGTATGTTCATTGGTGATGAATGTACTCTGGAATTCCTTTTCAGGTCAGGGTCAGCGTAATGAGGGCAACTAGGCCTCACGGCCTCTCAAGTGCCCTTTCAATTTAGTTTTTGTAGTATTGGGCACAGCTGTGATGGTTTTTGATGACTCAATCAGGTCAGGGTAATGAGGGCAACTAGGCCTCGCGGCCTCTCAAGTGCCCTTTCAATTTAGTTTTTGTAGTATTGGGCACAGCTGTGACGTTTTTTGATGACTCAATCAGTCATGTTGGTATCTCAATTCTGTCAATTTAGGGTCTTTGTCCAAGAGGTTTTTAAACTGGTTAAGGTTTGGTGCAAGCTTGATTTGTGCAGAGAGGTTATTCCAATACTTTTTAGTTGACAGACATGTTTTGGCAATACAGTGTTATATTTGAGGAAAGATTCTTGTAACAAAACATTTAATGGAAATTCAAACTTGAATCTAAACAGTTAGGGAGATTGAGAATATGTTTACTAAGCTGTTTTCTTATATTCACTCAAAATAGGTTTCCCATGTTTGTTTTGCTTTATTTAGAATGTGAAGAAACGAAGATGACTGCTGGGTTCAGTTACGTCATTACAGAAATTACGTCTTTACGTCATGTATGTCACTATGTTATATCTATTTTTAGCACTGGACAACGGGTTGAACCCGAAATGTCGTGATTTGTTTTGCGCTGTGTTTTTTTGTTATTAACTCTTTCATCGCCACTGTCGCCTCTTGGCACCACAATGATTTAACACCCATGTCACTAAAGGGCATCACATGAGGGTCTGGTATCCAGTGACCTTATGTTCTTCATTTTGAGAGGTAAGGGCAGACCCTATTTTATGCATGTCAAAGAGGAATCCCCAATATTGCAGACGAAATCTTTTCTAAGTAAGGCTAATGGTAAATTTTGGCTGAGGAATGGCTAGCGTTGAAAGGGTTAAACCTTTTATTTTGGGTATTAATTTTGACTTTTAATTTGTTATGAGCTTTATTCAGACTTCATTAGTTTCATATGACATAACTTGTTCATACTTTTTGACTCATCCAATTCCCAAAATATTTCTTTTTTTGCAGGTTTTTTGAAAGAGTGCAAAAGGGAGAACAGAATGTTGTTCTCAATATGGCAGCAGAGGTAGGTTTGTGTGTATGTGTGTTACCGATTCATGTGCATGTATCCAAGTGTGTGTCGTTGTGTGACTGTGAGACAGTGAGTGCACAATAGTATATGGAGAAACAGGAAGGTACCCTCTGCAGACCTGTTTACCCTTCCGGTTTTGCCGGAATTATTCCGGGAATTTGCAAAAATTCTGAATAAAATAACAAATTCCGGGTGAACGCTGAAAATCCTGGGATTTAGAAAAAACGTCTATTATTTGTTTCCGTTCGTATGAAAAGACGCAAGGGTTGACCGAAACCTTGGAGACGCGAGCTTTCATCATACCGGTACTCTTAAGCGGCCAATCGTTGAATACTTGTGTACCTAACACACTACGTCATCAGAAAAGGGGTTGTGCTTGACGTCACATGCATTAAATGCTGCATTTTCATTGGTTAAAAGGGTGAAATAATTGTTTTATTTCAGGGTCTGAGCTTCATGCAAATGGCGGCCAGGCTTTTACTGTCGATTCGAAGAGCTTTCCAGGCAGTTTTTTTTTATGGTAGAGATTGTAATTAGGGCTTGAAATGAGTCAATTTAGATTATATTATCACTGGAAAATACAATGATGTGAGAATTTTGAACTTTTCAACGGAAAATGAAGTGAAAATTGATCGCGATGGCGCCGAGTTGCAACTTGGCGGCCGCCGATCCGCAGCTGAGTGATTTTCTCTGTCCGATCGTGGACATGTCTAGGTATTTTGCTTTTTCCAGCTTGTTTTATACTAAAATTGACTAAGAAGTAATGACTGAAGGTACTAATAAAGCTTTTCTGGCAACATTGAGCCAAAAAATCACAATATTGAAAATCTACGCCGATGTTCGCGGAACCGATCTTGCTACCGATCAAAGACTTGACTTCGATTACCTTTATTTTAAACAAATTACCCCTATAATTCGAAAGGTGTCGGTGTCTAAATGACTTTGGATGATTATTCTTTTATTATTTGCACACCATTCATCCATCAATCCAAGTTAAAGGCACAAAAATAGCCAAGAGAGTGGTTGTATTTTTTAATTTTCAACACACCTGTGAGTGTGTGCACACAGTGCGCTCGCAAGATACCTTAAATCAGTGTTTTATCGCGAGTCGTGTACCGACGTGAATTCTGTGTGGGTTTTCTCAAATTCCGGGTTTTTTCTGTGGCAAATTCCAGTTTGTTCATTATATGGGTAAACAGGTCTGCCTCTGTATGCTGGAACCTATGTTAAGTGTATAAAATACTGGCTGAAGTTGTTAAAACTACCTATATCCAGACTTAGTAAACAGGCCTATCAAATGTTATTAAATGAACATGAAAAAGGAAAGGAAAATATGTGAAAAGAATTTTAACTACACCTGGGTTTGGAATTGTATGGCTATGTCAGGGGGTGGGAAGTGAGGATGGATTTATTATTGAATCTAAAGACAGAATTATTGCTTCCTGTCAGCAAAATTAGCATTCCAAATTTGAAAATTCAGGTTAGTATGATTGGTATTATAGCTTTAAGGATGTATTTGAAGCTGAGAAATATCTAACAGTTGTAAACAATAGATGGCATAGAATATGTCTGGCCAGGTTTAGGTCTAGAACTATGTCTATAGGCTTGAAAGCACATAAACAATGGTTTCATGATGATGAATTCAGGCATCAGAATTGTCAGGATGTGCTAATTTCAGAGGATTAAGAATTTCTGACAGAGGATTGGCTTCTCTTATGAGAGGTTTTGCCTTTCTCTTCAGTGCTATCTTTTCTGTTAAGTACTAAAATCATCCATTTTAAAGTGGTCTATCACTGCATTAACCCTTTCACCGCCAAAGTCGCATTTTAGCACCACAGTGAATTAACACCTATGTCACTAAAAGGCATCAAATTAGGGGTCTATTATCCAAAGACCCTATTGTCTTAGTTTTGGGAAGTAAGGATAGACCTTATTTTATATATGTCACAGAAGAATCCCCAATACTACAGATGGATTTTGTTCTCTATCCAAATGAATGTAATGGAAGTTTTGGGCTGAAATATGGCTGGCGGTGAAAGGGTTAAGCCTTTTTGGTGGTGTTTGGAACTGATTTCAGTGTTGTTCCTCTTCAGTCTATGGCCTTGATGGCCCTTTTACCGCAGTTTTCAGAGGTTTGGACTTCAGACTGTTCTGATGCCTGATGATATATTTATTTATCTATGATTTATCCTTGTCCAATGTGGGGTGTTTTTTATATAGAAGATGATATACACTTTTTATTTTGTTGTAAAAAATATGTGATTAGAAAGAAGTGTAACAATTTTGAAAAAAGTGTTGCAGTATATATGGATTTAGTTGGAGTGTTGAACATGAACTATGATGATGAATCCAAAACAAATATGTTAACCTAATGCACCATGCACAGATATGTTAATAATGCGTAGCTATTTGTTTCTCTGTTACAGTTTGATCTGTCCCCCTGCATGTTGATGCGCTTCATACTGGATCTCTACATGGAACAAAAGAACAAGGCGCGTGAGTGAAGACAGTTGTCAGCATTGTTTGTGTGCACTATCTTAAATGGATTTATTGTATTTCTTCTTCTTCTTCTGCGTTCCCAGGCCATATGGTCGTAATGGGTAAGGTAGATATGTGTCTGGTTTTCAGTTTTCACTGGTCTCCCCGCTGCATACAGCCGACACATTCCAATTTCGGAGGAGCTCAAGGGAGAAATATGTTGTTGTTTTCGTTCCCCAGCTTAAACGCTCTGGGGGCACACCCAGTGCCATGTGAACATTTCTCATGGCCTTGGGTGGGAAGATTACGTGTATGGCTGCTTTTAAAGGGCCCCGCCACAATGGTGGCCATACTCCGACTTCAGGGGACTTCACTCCATTCGTGGAGCCACCCACACATTCACTCCACCCGTGGAGTGACAACAACCAACAATTATTTACGGTGTGTAGGGAGAACTGACACTGGTAAAGACAGCTTCCATTGGGCACAGCCGCATCATTTTAATATTGGCCATGGGTCAATTTAACTTGCATCACATGTACTGTAGACACAGTGAATAGCCAAGGACCCTTGGCTGAAAGGGAGAAATATTATTTTGAAGATTTTTTTTAGAAAGGCAGGAGAATGGGTCTTCTTCTTCTTCGATCGCTCAGACAGTTTCCTGTCAATTATGAGCGCAGATGCGTCATGCTGCCATTATGCGCCTAACTAAGAAATAGTTAGGCCCAGCAAGTCCGACTTCAGCTGGAAGAAATTGTTTTGAAAGTGTTTCGTGAAAAAAGGCAGAAGAATGGACCGGTAAGGCAGAAAGATAGTAGATAGTAGACGACAGTAAGCAAAGGGAAAAGGCAGAGTCTAAAAGAGTGACAGATTAAAGGAAGTTACAAGCACAGAACTTCCAGAAGGTGGGGGAACTATTTATGCAAAAGACCCCCCGGTATCCCAATTAAGGCAGGAGAATGGGTCAATAAGTCAGAAAGATAGTAGATGATAGAAAGCTAAGTGAAAAGGCAGAGTCAAAGAAAGTGACAGATTAGAGGAAGTTACAAGCACAGAACTTCCAGAAGATGGGGGAACTATTTTTTACGAAAGACCCCCTGGTATCCCCATGGGGAGCTATTGTATTTATAATACAGTATCTACAGTAAAAAAAAAAAAATCTATTTCAGCATTTTTATTTAAGCCTTCAGTCTGAAAAAGAAACATGATTTATCTCCCCCCACCCCCACCCCCTAAAAAGCGTGTGCTTGTTCGTAGTTTTTAAAAAAAAAAGGATAAACTTAGGATAAAGCAAATAATTAATAAAACAAAAGCAATGAAAGTGTAACATTTTCATGCCTTGCATCCAACTTTTGTACGTTGAAAAAGAAAATTCAGCATTTTTAGCCTTCATTCAAAGAACAAATGATTTCATTCCCTAAGTAAAAATTCCACCCTACGTGTGTGTCTGTATGTGTGGTGTCTGTGTGTGTGCATGCATACATGTGTGTGTATGTATGTGTGTATTTTCTGGAGAGTAAGTGTGTGTGTGTGCAGCTGTCTGTGTGTCCATGCAACCTAATGTCTATGATTTACTGAATATGAGATAAAGGTCGAGTCTGTGTCTATATATGTGTGCATGCGCACATGTGTGTGTATGTGGGGGTGTCTGTGTGTGCTGCTATGTGCATGCGTTGTTGCTGACTGTCATTCTTGAATACTACTCTTGTTGTCTGCTTATTGTTGAACACTTGGTTGTAAAGCGCTTTGCGCTCATTTGAGGTAAAGTGCTTTGTGTAATGTTATTATTATTTATGTTTGAACTCCTAGTTCAGTAAGAACAGAATTACATTAGAGTGGGAACGAGGGTTGTATATGTCCCGTGTCTGTATGTATATGTGACAACATTTTCTTCCACTTGAGCCTTTAACTAATGAACCAACCTTAATGAAATTTGGCAGAATGGTTCCTTAGAGTTTTTAGATACTGCCCGTGATGTCTTTTTAAACCATATTAATGTAATCCTTGTAAATCATATTTAAATAATTAATACAAAGACACAGTGACTGATTATTTTGAAGATAATGGATGGATTTTAACCAAAGTTTGGTGGGGGGAAATCTCATCTAGGACAGTTTATTGTAAAATATTAAACTACTGGGTATTCCCATACCAATGCACTTATGCGGGAAATGGGTTAACACAAAAAATCCACAATAATCCAAGAGTTGAATATTATCTCCCCTGATTTTCATTATTAGCTGGGAGTACAGAGTTTATGCAACGGTGAAAGTAGTCCAGGCATGCTCCTGAAACCAGGATTGAAAAAGCTGATAGAAAGTCTTCAGGATACGACATCTTGTCATCCGGATCCATGGTCTTATAAAATCAAACGTATTTTGCCAAAATAGATGGCAGATTTAAGCAAGATGATAGAGATGCAATTCTAACACTTTTAGTCATTTCATACATGTATATCTGTATTGTTAAAAATTTGGGACTTTACTGGTGTTGCACTGCCTCCGGGTATTGCCTCCAGGATCGTTCGCACCATCTTTTCATCATGCAATTCTAACACTGTCCCCACCCATCCTGTACACAGGCACACACACACATTGAAATTTATTTTTTAATGTCAACATTTTAGATTCAGAAAACGTGCCATTTCAGGATTGATCAAATGTTTTTCCTTTCACCCATGTATAATGGCTTTGTCATCTTGTCATACATTATTGAAGGTGGTGTTGTTGTTTTTGCAGTGTCACAGAATATGCGAGCTAGGGCGATAACCAACCTTTTCAAGCACCCAGAGAACATCGCTCAGCCAGACCTGGCGCTAGCTGCTAAGCAAGTAAGTCTTTCGTACAAATTAGTTCCCCAACCTTCTAGAAGATAAGTGCTTGTAACTTCCTCTAATCTCACTCTATTTGACTACCATACTTTACGGACTATAAGGCACACCTGATTATAAGGCGCACCCCCCAAATTTTACCCAAAATTTGGATTTTGTTATAGTTTCTTACTATACTATCAGTCACATTATAAGGCGCAGGGGTCTGGGGGGAAAAAAGTATCGCCTTATAGTCCGTAAAATAGGGTAAGCCTTTTCCCTTTGCTTACTGTCATCTACTATCTTTCTGCCTTGTTAGTTCATTCTCCTGCCATTTTTCAAGACATTCTTACAAAGCTTTTCTCCAGCCGAAGTAGGACATGCTGGGCCTAACTATTTCTTAGGCGCAAAGCAGCAGCATGACGCATCTGCACTCATATGACAGGAAACTGAGCGATCGAAGAAGAAGTTAGCTTGTGAGAGCAGTTTACGTCCTGAGGCTCAGGTCATAATTCTTATATACAGATGTGCAGATCTATGTCGCTCAAATCTCCCACCTGACGCATTGGATTTCAGACTAGTGTGTCACACAGATGTGCAGATCTATGACACTCAAATCTCCCACCTGACGCATTGGATTTCAGACCAGTGTGTCACACAGATGACAGATGTGCAGATCTGTGTCGCTCAAATCTCCCATCTGACGCATTGGATTCCAGGCCTGTGAGACCTCTTAGGATACCTAGATGATCCTATTTTAAAAAGTTAGACATATATTTTGTGCTCTGATTCTGAGCTGGTTTCATTGATTCTCCTCGCAGGATGTCCTGAATTGAAGGATTTTTAGCCTAGAGGTGGCATCGCCGGATTAATAGAATTTGAGAAGCAACGATTTTCTTACACACACACATGCTTGTACAATAAAAAGGGCCTATATAAACATTTGCTAAATTCAGAGGATTGTAGCACTAGTCTAGAGGGGTGAAAAAAGAGTACCGGTAGTAAATGTGTGTGTGCGCTGTCCCTGCACTCTGCTGGATTTTTTTTAATTTCCCAGGAGCACCCATGTATGTATGTATGTGTTATGGGTAAAGGTAAAGATGTGCCACCCCCCCTGCATTTCTCGGTTAATTCAATTTTTCCGTGTTTGCCTTTCTTACCAAGCATAAAGCTGTATTTTATTAACCTTTTCAGATGATTATCTTTTTGGAATACTAACCCTAACCCTATAAGACAGGAAAACGCAATGAACCACGACTGTGACAAATGCCACGGTGTACTACATTACATAGGGGGGGGGGGGGGGGGGGGACCTATTAGATAATGGCCTTTATCATGACTGCAATTAATTATTGAACAAAGATAATTAGCTGAAAATGTTCATAAAATACAGCTTCATGTTTGGTAAGAAAGGCAAAAACGGAAAAATGGAATTAACCGAGAAATATAGGGGGGTGGCACATCTTGACCTATGCCGTGTTATGTATATGAACATAATACATAGAAGGCCTATTTTGACCTATGGTATCTATTATAATATTAACAATCAAGCTTACAAGTAACTAGAGAGCTCATAAAAAAGAAATGTTGTCAGACTGGTATTTCCCCTGTAAGGACAAAACGTCCATATCAACTCTGTTGGACTTTGTCTTGTTGATTATAGTAAGAGAGCCAGGACACTTTTCCTATTGCAGACCTGCCTACAGCTACGATTTGGCCGTAGCAGCTACAAAAAATAAAGCTTTGCTACGGAGCTACAGCAACTTTAACGTTGTTACAGGAGGGGGGTAGTGGGGGATTGCCGACGCATTTAATTTTGCGTGTGCCGTTCCCAGTGTTGTCTGTTTCTAAGAGCAGACGCGCGATAACCTAGTCACTTCCATTTTTATCAAAGTGACTGTGCATGCATTCTTATTACTTTCTCTAAAAAAATGGCAGACTCCAGCAGCAGTAGCGATTCGGGAGATGTTTCAAACGAAGAAAAACGAACTCAAACCTGAAAACGAAAATCATCTGGCACACCATCTTGTTCTAAGAAAAAAACGTCCTGCCACACAAGTTTTCAAAACCGTTTACACGGAGGAGTGGCCTTGCATCGCCAGAAGTCAACTGGGTGCGAACCATGCTCACTGCAACCTCTACCGTGCGGACTTCTCTGTGAATCATGGCAGTGGAGACGATTGCTGTCGACACGTTCAATCGGCAAAACATAAGCAGTACGTTTCAGACGTCATTTGTGGATGCTACTGAAACATTTGCCTTGCTACTGAAAATTGATGGCTGGGCTACTGATTTGGAAAATTCCAAGTAGGCAGGTCTGCTACTGATTTTGTGGCTTCAGGATAGTTTGTCCTATCGTTTGTCCATGTGCCGAATGCATGTGTGAGGAAGGTTCTAGAACAACTACCCCCCGGACAGTCACCCCCTAGACAACTACCCCCCTAGGACAAGTACTCCCCTGAAAACATATATAGTCAAATATTTAAAAAAAGTGAAAAAATTGACATGGTTTTTTTTTGCTTGCATATTATATTTTATTTTACATTTCATGGACTAATTTCTATATACAAGGCAATTATATACAAGGCAAAATGTTCTTCATATAATCTACATCTGTATGTTGTGTGCAATAACCTCGTAGAAAGTCCAAGATAGGGCGGTTGCTATAGTCGGCCCCAACTCTAAGCGCTCGGTGATGGCCTTGTATTTGCCGCGTTGTGGTGGAACCACTTGTCCAGCTAGTATCTGGGGGGTAGTTGTCCTGATACCGCACGTGTGTGTGTGTGCGTGTGCGCGCTCCAATTTCTTTAAAATGTTTAACAAATAATGTGTGGGGGGTACTTGTCCAGGGGGTAGATGTGGGGGTACTTGTCCAGGGGGTACTTGTCCTGATACCATGAAGAAGGGAGTGGAGAGAGACAATTGGGTTTTTTAGCGCAAGCTTCATGTGCATGAAATGAGTGGGTTGTTTTTTTGTTAAAACAGGCGACCCTCAAAGATGACATTTTTGGGCCATTTCCGGACAGAATAAGACGGTAAGTAATTTTCTTATTCAGATTGGTTTGCTTTTTTTTTTTTTTCAATCTCTTTGTTAAACTTAATGGTAGTGGTAGAAAGAAAGTTTAATGTCCTCATCACTGATGGCTTTTGCCCTGAAGTCTTTTCAATTCAAAATAAAATGTCAGTCCTTTCAATTTTGATTTGCCAGATCTCCATTGTATGTGTTGCGTTCTACTGAACATTGATGGCGCACTTTTCCATGGTAAGTATATTTTTTGAAAATGTCATCTGTTTGTGTTAACAGAGCTCTTGGAGTCCAGTTTGAAGTCTGTCTAAAGAACTGGTGCAAAGAAAATGACATTGGATACCTCTGTAAGTTGATGAATTGCATACTTCTTTTTGAATTCCCGCCTGTTTGTCTGCATATGTAAAACAAATGTGTGTGTTTTTTACGCAGAAAGATTTGTTGTTTGGATTTGGTTGAGAGTTACAGTGTCATCCACCAAACTAGAGCATGAAAGCGCTGTATCACCAGCAGCATTTATGACCCCAGTGACCTTGAAATTTGACCAATGAATTTCATTTTCAAGCTTGGCCTACCTATCCGCATGCAAAATGTGAGGGTCATAGGTCCCTCCGTTCAAACGCTGTTGTGGTAACGTAATTGTATGAATAGTCAGCCATCCAGGAACAAACAGACAGCAGTGAAAACATTAACCAGCTTTAATTTCAAAGCTGTTTAAAGATTCTTAGAATTTTTGAGACATTTTCTTTATCCTTTCACCGCCAATGTCGCATTTTTGCGCCGCACTGATTAAACGCCCATGTCATTCAAAATCTTAAAGCGAGGGGTCTTTTAGCCAATGATCTTGGATTCTTAATTTTGAGAGAGGATAGGCCTTATTTCAAATGTATCACAGAAGAATCCCCAATATTTCAGACAAAAATCTTTTCTCTATCCATGTAAGTTTAATGGAAAATTGTGGCTAAAAAGTGGCTGGGGGCGAAAGGGTTAAGTATTACAGGGGGTTGCAATTTTCCCCTTTCTTTCATTTTTCAGAAGAGCTATATAAAAAGTTATGAAAAGATTTAGCAGTAAACTTTGTCTAACTCAGTTGTCATATTTTACCTAAAAAGTATACTAAAAATAGTAAATGTTAAGTTAATAGAGATAGATTCCATTCAAGTTCAGTAGTGGAACTTGTGTCACTGTTTTTAAAACAAAAAAAGACACTTTGTATTGTGAATTTGTGCTTTTATTTATTATCAGTGATAGATTTTAACGAAACATGTTATGGGTTTTTCTTCCTCCATTTTTTAATGATTTTTATGTCAATGGGTGTACGTGTCAATCTTAAGTATTCCTTTTATCATTTTCTGGTACAATATTAGAATTATCTCCCCTTTCTGTGCAATACAGCAGAATGTTTTAACATAGCCTATGCATTTATTGTTGATCCTGTGTTGTTTTCTAGTGTAGCGTTTGAATTCCTTGCCCTTTGTCAATTGTGTGCATTCCTTCAAAATGTGCCAATGTGTATGTACAGTACTCCCAACCTCCACTTTCCGACCTGATTTTCAGTGACCGATCGTTTTACTATACAAGTGTCTTCTCATCAGCAACCACCTCCAATACCCGATTAACGACCTCTTGCTTTCTGAATTTTACGACCATCTCACAAAAAATCGGACCCACAAAAATCGTGGAAAACAAAAAATGAAGAGAGGTGGTCAGATTTGTCGCTGTTGTGCAGTTTCCATCATTCTGCATGGTTAGTTTCTACCCTAGTGAAAAACAGCTATAACAGTTTCTACCCTAGTGAAAAACAGTAATATCTTGCTTTAAAATGTACAGGTTAGTTGTTTATTTGCTCATTTGTTTGCATTTTTGTTATGTGTTTATGTTTGTAATGACCTCTCCTCACCCACCTCCCATTTCAGACCACCTCCCTTTTAAGACCACTTTGTTGGTGCATTTTCCATGGACGCTTGTGGGGGGTAGTTCTGTATTAATCCTTCATTGTTATTTTATGAGGTGATGTCCGAGTTGCCTTCCATTTGTGTGCATTTCAGCTGAAGACGACATGCGCAAGAAGGGCTACGACAAGACCCCAGATATCAAGCTCACTGTGCCCATTGGTAAGTCGTGTGTGCAGAGAAAAATCATGCATTTTTCGAAGTACTGTCATTTGATCATCACTTTTGCTATTTCAATACTTTCCATTGATACAGAGCTTCAGATTGTCGATGCGCCGCATTATTGACTCGTTCTTTTTAATTATGGCGCATGTCAGCACCGTGTGATGCGCCATTAGGGGGCATCCCATTCCATGATAATTCCGTTTGGTTTTTTTCCCAAACTGTAGAAGATTTTGTGGTGAACTGGACGTGATGATTTTGCTTACAACGAAAATTACAGTGATGATATATAATGATGATCATGTTGACACTATTGTTCCAGCTGTCGACGGTTTTGTGGTGAACTGGATAGAGAGCAAAGCGGCTTTTGGCAATGTGGAATGGCACACCAAGAACGTGCAGGACCAGATAGGACCCTACATTCACAGGTCAGCAAGACATGTCTCTATCTTATTCAACAGGCACATCGCCTTTGTAGTATCAGTGTTTCCTTCTTTTCATGTTTTCCTATCAAATCAAGGAGCAGATTTGAGAGTGCTTATTTTTTTATTTATAAGGCGATACTTTTTTTTTCCAAGAATGAGACTCCTACGCCTTATGGTATAATGTATTCACCCCCCGGATAGTTTGCCGCTTGCTCAGTGTTTTGCAGAACAAAACGCCACGCAAACTATCGGCAAACAAATGGTGTTTCTTAGACAGTTTTCGCCGATTTGAGCGAGCGCAACGAAACGTTAGCCGGTATGACTACTATGGTAATATAGTAATGAATAGAATGTTCTAGATGTGCCGCTATATATACTGCTCAAAATTTGCTAATGCTATTATCTTAAGCATACAAAATTATCAAAGATAAACATCAAGCCATTACTTTTTTTTCTTGTTCAGTTTAATTATCATGTCTTTACATTTTGATAGAAAACAAGGTCTGAGAATGATTTGATTGGCTTACCTCAAGGAACGTTTGTGTTACCCATTCTAAATGCAGAAAACCGAATGGAGCGAATTTTTCATTTTCAGATTATTATTATTTTGTGGCAAGAAAAGTTATGGATAAGCGTGTGCGAGACCCCCTCACTGCACTTCCAGCCTGGAAACGCCATTTTGTGCTCTGGAGGAGATTTTGAAGCTCATGCTGATCCAGGGTGTTCCAGACCTGCCTACCCCTACGGATTTTCCGTAGTTGATACAGAATTTGACTGTAAACTACGGAACTACGGTTGATGACCAAATTCTACGATTTTCTGTTACCGCAAAGTACGTTTTCTAGCACGGTTCGTTTGAGGTCCGCTTGCCTCTATAAATAGGTTCGTATAGGCGCGCAGCAAGCAGGGCTCTCGCGCATGCGCCGTCCGACATTAGCGTTACCAAAATGGCAGCGAGAGAAAGCCTTCAGTCGGGTGACAGTGATTCAGTTTGCGAAGTTATTTAATGGAAAAAAATATCAAGAAAGATCGAAGAAGAAGAATCAATATCTTCTCAAGCATACCGTGCACAATACACAAAGTTTTCTGTAGTGCGCGGATTGGCAGAACGTGAGATCGCTTGCACCGTGTGCCGATGTGATTTATCAAGTTGGGGCCACGGGGGACTCGATGATTGACAGCGGCATGTTGAATCAAACAACACGCATTTCAATCGCATGGGTGCATCTGCTTCCGTTTTGGGACGGAATCCGTTTTTTCTATATTGCCCAATATGGAAGTTCCGTTTTTCAAAAGAATTTGCAAAGAAAATAATCATGAGCAATTTAAAGCCTTGGAATGCCTTCCTTCTCCTCCCTAGTAGCGCTGTTCCCGGACTGATCCGGGATAGCGCCCTCTCCTAGAGCCAATGGCGGCTCCCGGAACATTCCGGGAAGCCCACATGACATCACAAAGCATCTCATATAGCAGCCAATCGTTGAATACTTGTGTACCTAACACACTACGTCATCAAAAAAGGGGTTGCGCTTTACATCACATGCATTAAATGCTGCATTTTCATTGGTTAAAGGGGTGGAATTTTTTTTAAATTTTGGTCGATCTATTTCGGGGTCAGACTGAGCTTGATACAAATGGTAGCCAGGCTTTTACTGTTGATTTGAAGAGCTTTCCAGGCAGTGTTTTGATGGTAGAGATTGTAATTAGGGCTTGAAATGAGTCCATTTAGATTAGATTATCACTGGAAAGTACGATGATGTGAGAATTTTGAACTTTTCAACAGAAAAGTAAGTGAAAATTGATCGCAATGGCACCGAGTTGCAACTTGTAGGCCGCCGATGTGCGGCTGAGTGATTTTCTCGGTCCGATCGCCAACATCTCCAAGTATTTTGCTTTTTTGAGCTTGTTTTATACTAAAGTCGACTAAGCATTAATGACTAACGAAATTGAGCCCAAAAAATCATCATAATATCGATGCCGATGTTCGCGGAAACCGATCTTGCTACAGCTACCGATCAAAGACTTGACTTCGATTGCCTTTATTTTAAACAAATTACCCCGATAATTCCAAAGGTGCCAGTGTCTAAATGTCTTTGGATGATTATTCTTTTATTATTTGAACACCATTCATCCATCAATCCAAATTAAAGGCATAAAAATAGCCCGGAGAGTGGCTGCTTTTTAAAAATTTCAACACACCTGTCTTTCCAATGATATATAACTTTACATATTTAATTCTGCATAATATAGAAAAAAGAAGGGTTCTTTGACACAACTCTACTCCCAAAATGCAATTCCCAAAGTTAATTCAGCTAACGTCACTAAAAGAGCTGCCGGTTTATTAAGCGCTACTAGGGTTAAACCCCTCAGACTCCCCTGGCCTGTCAGCCCCTGGACCCCAACTTCAGTTTTTTCCATTTCAGCCAGATGCACCCATGCAATCGGCGTTAGCTGCACTGAAAAACACCCAGAACATAACAAATTTCTTCGCTACAAACAATGAAACCGAGCTGGGTGTCAAAGATTTGACTCGGGCAGAGACGTTGTTGAACTTGAAGTGTCAATCTCTCGCACGGTGTTCGGCCAGACACACAGAGGTATTCGAAGTGAAACTAAAGTAGGCCAGATGTTTTCCCATTCTCATTCTCTCTCTCTCTCTCTCTCTCTCTCTCTCTCTCTCTCTCTCTCTCTCTGAGTCTCTCTCTCTCTCTCTGATTTACTGTTGATCTTTTTCTTTGTTTTTCTTTTTCTGTTGTTTGTTGCTGTTGTAATTTTTATATTCATGACTGTCTCTCCTATAGATCAAATATCATTTCTTGTTGTACCCCCTCCCTACCTTCCCTCTCTGTGTTTCTCTTTGATCTCCATAGCCCCCCCCCCCCCTTTCTGGGTTTTTTTTCTCTCTCACTCACTTAGGTGTGTGATACTAATACAATGATAGTCACATTGTTTAAATAAAAATAAATTAATGCATTCATACTTTAAATATAAATATAATATTTTCTATTTTATTCTTGTTTCTCTGACTTTCGACCTGACAGAAATAGTGAAAAAAATTGTTGATTGTGGGCACTTAACCGGAAGAAGAACACACAGACAGACACACACAGAGTGACACACACACACAGTGGCACACACACATGCAATGAATGACATGCATGCAGTGACACAAAGAGACACACAGTGACACAGTTAATGAGTGATACACACAATAGCACACAAGCATTGGGTCATGAAAAAAATACTGCAAACTTCATATTCAGTTTCTTAATGCATGCAAAGCGAAATGTTATGGTCATGCTTTGCATATGAAGTGATTTCGCGCTGCGCGACATGACTACTGAAAAACCTCTCAAAACTACTGAAAATTGAACACTTTCCGAGTTAAAACTACTGACAAGCATTTTAGGGGTAGGCAGCTCTGGTGTTCCACTCCTCTAACAGGCACTGTTGTGGGTCCTGTAGACTTATGAGCTGCTGTAAAGGGCTTCTAATGGCCGGCCGCCTGGAGTGTGTTTCAACATTTTTCTCTCAGACTGAGGTCTCTGGATTGGGAAACCTACCTCATATGGACGACGATCTCCTTCTGCAAGTGCGCGTCAGCAATCCATGCTCAATGAAAAGGTGCATTATCATCCATTAAAGATGACGTCATCTCGGATCATGCCAGCAGAAGATTTGACGTGGACATCGATGACCTCATCCCTGTAGGGAACAGCTATCAGGGATTCCTTTTGACGAATTTGTGACACCATTTACCTGACCATGGCCCAAACTGTCAAAGACCCATCTCAAGATCTGTCATGCTCTCTAACGCACATTTCCTGGTAATGCTCTCCTGAGAATCTCCACACCCAAGCAAGACCATCCATGAATTAAGACTGATCCTGAACTCGTTCGTGAAGAGAATTCATGTCCAGTTTTATAATGCTAGATGGTGTGGTTCTGGGCTCTCAAAAGACAGCGCTGCTCATGAGCAGGATGCCCAAACATGCCAAGGGGGAGTGAAGGCAGCATCATGGAGTCCGTTCCTCACAGTTTGGATGGAAATGGTCCGCACTGAGGCATTCAGCAAATCAAAATGCTGCCAGAGAGCGTGTGTGAAACGATTTTGTCTCCCAAATTCTGCCACTTTCAGCAGCACCAACCTCATGGCAGTGAATCCAAGCTTTGGAAGCGACGCATTGCGATATTCCAAACACTAATGACACAACGAGTCTGTGTACAGCTGTTCTCCAGCATGCCAACACAGAAAGACAACTCTGCGTGTCAAATGACATCATGACCTCACTTCGGTCATGAAATTTTGTCTCTTGTATGACGTTTACGATGTGAGCAAGAAATGTCGTTGATTCTGACGATTTTACTCACTTTTATGTTTCCACTCCACTTCAGCGAAATGACTTTTTGGGGGTGGCATGCGAAAATTACTTGATGTACGTGAACAGGAAGCTCGATAAACAAGTGTGAGTGAGCTTGTGTTCACCGATGATTGCTCTTTCCGGTCATATAATTTTTATTGCTTACAATCACACCACCTTTTAGCAATCAAGGTTATGAAAGTCTATCCTTAGCAAATTTTGACCAGTGTAAGTGCCAATTATCATTAAAAAATTATTAATATAGTAGCTCAGTTTCCTGTCAATTATGAGTGCAGATGCATCATGCTGCTGTTATGCGCCTAAGAAAGAAATAATTAGGCCCAGCATGTACGGCTTCGACTGGAGGAAAAAAATTTGAAAGTGTTTCTTGAAAAAAGGCAGGAGAATGGATCGGAAAGGCAGAAAAATAGCAGATGACAGCAAGCAAAGGGAAAAGGCAGAGTCAAAGAAAGTTACAGATTAGAGGAAGTTACAAGCACAGAACTTTCAGAAGGTAGGGGAACTGTTTATACAAAAGACTCCCCTGTATTCCCATGGGGGGGGGGGGTTATAGTCTGAAAGTATAATCTTTGAAAGAAAGCTGATATAATATTATGATAATATCAAGCATCTGATCAACGTAGTACATAGATGAACACTACATGTTTCTCCTCATTATTGTTGCAGGTTTGGTCCGGGTCTCGTCATCTACTGGTTCGGTTTCGTGGACGAACTGAACTGCCAGAAGGAAAACGGGATAGCGCTAGGCGACGGCTTGCCCAAGAGAGTGGATACATTTGACGAGAAACTGTGGGACAAGCACCCTGAGTGGAAAATCCCCAAACCCTCTCTGTGGTAGCATTAGTAGGAGAAACGACAGGGCTTCTTGGGAATTCTCAAACCAGAAAGAAAATGGAATAGTTTTAGCCGACAGCTTGAAGAGGAGAGTGAAGATAATCGACGTGAAACAGTGGAAGAAGCAAAGAATGAAATTATGTGTGTGTTTGTAAGCGTGAGAAAGAGAGAGAGTGTGTGTGTGGAATTAGAGGGCTTTCAGGGCTCTTCAGAAAACATTTGAGTGTGTGTGTGTATGTTATTTAGAAAGAGAGTATTCCCCCTTTGTTCAATTTCAGCCTCTCACCCCCTTATGATTTTCATGTAAATGAGTTGCAGGTTTTCAGCTGTTCTAAAGATAAACTTGTGATATTTTAAGTTCAGTCTGTTGGAAGTAAAAACGTGAATGATTGTGTGGAAAGTGGTTTATTTGGGTTTTTTCATCCCTGTTTTGATATGAAAGAAACATTTTCCTCCAGACAGAATGTGCACATTTGTTGTATGTGTGTTTGTAAGCGTAAGAAAGTCGGTCAGCATACTGTGAGCTGAGTCGCATTGGTACGATTCGCCATCTCCTGTCTATAGATACTGCTAAGATACTAGTCTGCGCTTTTGTTCTCTCTAAATTAGATTATTGCAATTCACTCTTGTATGGCTGCCCCCAACACCTTGACAAGCTTCAAAAAGTCCAGAACTCTGCTGCCAGACTTGTCCTCAAGGTCTCTAAGTATCATCATGTTCAACCACTCCTGATATCCCTCCATTGGCTTCCCATCAAAGCACGTATTGACTACAAAATGTCCACTCTATGTCATTCTTATTTCTCTGGAAATGCCCCTAGCTATATGTCTGACATGCTTTCTGTCTATACTCCATCAAGGCAATTGCGGTCATCTTCGGATTCAAAAATTCTCTGTTCCTATTACACGAACAAAAATGTTTGGTGAGCGCTCCTTTTCCTTTTCGGCCCCATCAGTTTGGAACTCCTTACCACGCGAAATTCGCCATATCGAGTCCTTGCAATGCTTCAAATCTGCTCTCAAGACCCACCTATTCAAGCTACATCACAACCTTTAGGCCACATTACTTCTCGACTCTTGTGTGTTGACTGCAATGTCTACGTCAGCTTTGTTGCGAGAGAGAGTGTTGATGCTTTATTGAACTGATTGTATTTTGTATTGTGTTCTTTGGTGGGGTGAGTGGTGGTGATGGTAACGGGGGGTGTGTGCGCGAGTGAGTGTGTGTGTGTGTGCGTACGTGCCTGCCTGCGTGGGTGGGGGTGGTGTGTGTATGTGTATGCCTATTAGCATGTGTGTGAGCGACTATTTGTTTTGTTGTTGAATTTCTTGCTTTTTAATTTTGTTGTTGTTAAGCGCATATAGCTCCACATTTGGTGGAGGAGTGCGCTATATAAATGATTCACTATTATTAAAGAGAGAGAGAGTGTGTGTGTATGTGTGTGTTTGCATTTATGTGTGTAGAGAGAGAGAGAATAAGAGGGCTTTCAGGTTTCTTCAGAAAACGTGTGTGTGTATGTATGTGTGTGTGTGTGCATGTGTGTAGAGAGAGAAAGAGGGCTTTCCTCTTCAGAAAACATTTGAGTGTGTTTGTGTGTGTGTGCATGTGTGTAGAGAGAGAGAGAGAGTAAAGGGGCTTTCAGACCTCTTCAGAAAACATTTGAGTGTGTGTGTAGAGAGAGAGAGAATAAGAGGGCTTTCGGGTCTCTTCAGGAAACATTTGAGTGTCTGTTTCTGTGTAGAATAAAAGGGCTTTCAGGCCTCTTCAGAAAACATTTGAAAGAAAGCAAATTGTGTGTTTCTGTGTGTGTGTTTCTGGTTTGCAGTTCAAATGAGCAAAAACTGATCAGATTCTTCTTCTTTTCTGAGTTACTGAAACAAACAAAAATTAGAGCCACCAGCCGCCGTGGTGTAGTGGTTAGCGTCGCGGACTACTGGCTGGGAGGTCTTGGGTTCAAATCCCATCAGAGGCGAGGGTTTTTTTTTTTCCTGGACCGACTCCTACCCAGAGTGAGTGGCTATGGGCTCAATGTGAAGACTGAAACCACACAGTCGAGCTTCATCCGATTAACGGATGCGATTCTGAGAGTGTTGCTCTAATTGCAAGACCAACACTGCAGGTGTCTGTAGTTCTCGGGCCTGGTTAACGCCTGGATATCATTATGAAAGGAAGCGTAGAATACAGCCCTGCCATGCAGTCTCAGACTGATACGGAACTCCATAGCATCATCATCATCGTTATCATGAGCCTCATTTTCCATCAATCATAAAATTAAAGAATGTCTCAAATTCTGTGGCTTTGCATGCCCTGCTCTCATGGTGACCTCAGTTTCGGTTTCCAATCCAGTCTGTGCCTTGGTGCGTTCAGGGTCAAAGTCATGGGGATCAGTGTGTTCTGGGGAGCTGTCGGTGGACGGTCGTGGTGGCGCCTCGGAGGAGGACCTCACTCACGCTGGCTCCGCGACTAAGAGAATAGTGTCGTCAGTAGGGGGCTTAGTAGGTGGTGTCCTGAACAGGCTCCACTGAACTCCACCGAAGTGACTCAGCAGAAGTGCAGTGTCTCCTCGGTTGGTTGCCTCCTGACGGCCTAACATAGATTTGCTCCCCTTGGACTGCTGGTCTCGGATTCTGCGACTTGAACAAACCGAGGTGTAGCTGCGAATTGGGATTCGGAACGAGCGGCGTGGGAGCAACGCCACTGTACGGCCCAGAAGATGGGGCAGCAAAAAAATAATAATTTTAAATTAGAGCCTTGAACTAGCATTTATTTTACTAAAATAGCAACAACAAATAACTGGCACAATGTTATAATAGTATTTGCCTACACCAAAAAGAAATGATTTGAAACTGTACAGTCAAACCTCTGTTACAAGACCCTCCGTTAAGAGACCTTTTAATGTTTAAAGGATGTTGAGCTCTTCGTATGAAAACGACCTCCATTATACGACCCTCTCCAATTTAAGACCGATTTTTGTCTGGACATTTTGGAAGTCTT
>CM065684.1:55811237-55853737 GCA_017654935.2 Phymorhynchus buccinoides
AACAGACAAAACCAGGAACGGCACAAGCAAAAATCTTCGGCAATCCCCACCCTACCCCCCTCCTGTAACAACGTTAAGGTTGCTGTAGCTCCGTAGCAAAGCTTTATTTTTTTGTAGCTGCTACGGCCAAATCGTAGCTGTAGGCAGGTCTGCAATAGGAAAAGTGTCCTGGCTCTCTTACTATAATCAACAAGACAAAGTCCAACAGAGTTGATATGGACGTTTTGTCCTTACAGGGGAAATACCAGTCTGACAACATTTCTTTTTTATGAGCTCTCTAGTTACTTGTAAGCTTGATTGTTAATATTATAATAGATACCATAGGTCAAAATAGGCCTTCTATGTATTATGTTCATATACATAACACGGCATAGGTCAAGATGTGCCACCCCACCCCCTACCTACATTTCTCGGTTAATTCCATTTTTTCAATGTTTTTGCGCTTTCTTACCAAACATGAAGCTGTATTTTATGAACCATTTTCAGCTAATTATCTTTGTTCAATAAATAATTGCAGTCATAATAAAGGCCATTACCTAATAATAGGTCACCCCCCCCCCCCCCCCCCTATGTAGTGCAGTACACCGCAGCATTTGTCACAGTCGTGGTTCATTGCGTTTTCCTGTCTTATAGGGTTAGGGTTAGGTATTCCAAAAAGATAATCATCTGGAAAGGTTAATAAAATACAGCTTTATGTTTGGTAAGAAAGGCAAACACGGGAAAATTGAATTAACCGAGAAATGCATGGGGGGGGGGTGGCACATCTTTACCTTTACCCATACCCATACATACAATACTACATGGGTGCTCCTGGGAAATTAAAAAAAATCCAGCAGAGTGCAGGGACAGCGCACACACACACTTTACTACCGGTACTCTTTTTTCACCCCTCTAGACTAGTGCTACAATCCTCTGAATTTAGCAAATGTTTATATAGGCCCTTTTTATTGTACAAGCATGTGTGTGTGTAAGAAAATCGTTGCTTCTCAAATTCTCATAATCCGGCGATGCCTGCTCTAGGCAATATAAAAATCCTTCAATTCAGGACATCCTGCGAGGGATAATCAATGAAACCAGCTCAGAATCAGAGCACAAAATATATGTCTAACTTTTTAAAATAGGATCATCTAGGTATCCTAAGAGGTCTCACAGGCCTGGAATCCAATGCGTCAGATGGGAGATTTGAGCGACACAGATCTGCACATCTGTCATCTGTGTGACACACTGGTCTGAAATCCAATGCGTCAGGTGGGAGATTTGAGTGTCATAGATCTGCACATCTGTGTGACACACTAGTCTGAAATCCAATGCGTCAGGTGGGAGATTTGAGCGACATAGATCTGCACATCTGTATATAAGAATTATGACCTGAGCCTCAGGACGTAAACTGCTCTCACAAGCTAACTTCTTCTTCGATCGCTCAGTTTCCTGTCATATGAGTGCAGATGCGTCATGCTGCTGCTTTGCGCCTAAGAAATAGTTAGGCCCAGCATGTCCTACTTCGGCTGGAGAAAAGCTTTGTAAGAATGTCTTGAAAAATGGCAGGAGAATGAACTAACAAAGGCAGAAAGATAGTAGATGACAGTAAAGCAAAGGGAAAAGGCTTACCCTATTTTACGGACTATAAGGCGATACTTTTTTTCTCCCCCCAGACCCCTGCGCCTTATAATGTGACTGATAGTATAGTAAGAAACTATAACAAAATCCAAATTTTGGGTAAAATTTGGGGGGTGCGCCTTATAATCAGGTGTGCCTTATAGTCCGTAAAGTATGGTAGTCAAATAGAGTGAGATTAGAGGAAGTTACAAGCACTTATCTTCTAGAAGGTTGGGGAACTAATTTGTACGAAAGACTTACTTGCTTAGCAGCTAGCGCCAGGTCTGGCTGAGCGATGTTCTCTGGGTGCTTGAAAAGGTTGGTTATCGCCCTAGCTCGCATATTCTGTGACACTGCAAAAACAACAACACCACCTTCAATAATGTATGACAAGATGACAAAGCCATTATACATGGGTGAAAGGAAAAACATTTGATCAATCCTGAAATGGCACGTTTTCTGAATCTAAAATGTTGACATTAAAAAATAAATTTCAATGTGTGTGTGTGCCTGTGTACAGGATGGGTGGGGACAGTGTTAGAATTGCATGATGAAAAGATGGTGCGAACGATCCTGGAGGCAATACCCGGAGGCAGTGCAACACCAGTAAAGTCCCGAATTTTTAACAATACAGATATACATGTATGAAATGACTAAAAGTGTTAGAATTGCATCTCTATCATCTTGCTTAAATCTGCCATCTATTTTGGCAAAATACGTTTGATTTTATAAGACCATGGATCCGGATGACAAGATGGCCAATCCTGAAGACTTTCTATCAGCTTTTTCAATCCTGGTTTCAGGAGCATGCCTGGACTACTTTCACCGTTGCATAAACTCTGTACTCCCAGCTAATAATGAAAATCAGGGGAGATAATATTCAACTCTTGGATTATTGTGGATTTTTTGTGTTAACCCATTTCCCGCATAAGTGCATTGGTATGGGAATACCCAGTAGTTTAATATTTTACAATAAACTGTCCTAGATGAGATTTCCCCCCCACCAAACTTTGGTTAAAATCCATCCATTATCTTCAAAATAATCAGTCACTGTGTCTTTGTATTAATTATTTAAATATGATTTACAAGGATTACATTAATATGGTTTAAAAAGACATCACGGGCAGTATCTAAAAACTCTAAGGAACCATTCTGCCAAATTTCATTAAGGTTGGTTCATTAGTTAAAGGCTCAAGTGGAAGAAAATGTTGTCACATATACATACAGACACGGGACATATACAACCCTCGTTCCCACTCTAATGTAATTCTGTTCTTACTGAACTAGGAGTTCAAACATAAATAATAATAACATTACACATAGCACTTTACCTCAAATGAGCGCAAAGCGCTTTACAGCCAAGTGTTCAACAATAAGCAGACAACAAGAGTAGTATTCAAGAATGACAGTCAGCAACAACGCATGCACATAGCAGCACACACAGACACCCCCACATACACACACATGTGCGCATGCACACATATATAGACACAGACTCGACCTTTATCTCATATTCAGTAAATCATAGACATTAGGTTGCATGGACACACAGACAGCTGCACACACACACACTTACTCTCCAGAAAATACACACATACATACACACACATGTATGCATGCACACACACAGACACCACACATACAGACACACACGTAGGGTGGAATTTTTACTTAGGGAATGAAATCATTTGTTCTTTGAATGAAGGCTAAAAATGCTGAATTTTCTTTTTCAACGTACAAAAGTTGGATGCAAGGCATGAAAATGTTACACTTTCATTGCTTTTGTTTTATTAATTATTTGCTTTATCCTAAGTTTATCCTTTTTTTTTTAAAAACTACGAACAAGCACACGCTTTTTAGGGGGTGGGGGTGGGGGGAGATAAATCATGTTTCTTTTTCAGACTGAAGGCTTAAATAAAAATGCTGAAATAGATTTTTTTTTTTTTACTGTAGATACTGTATTATAAATACAATAGCTCCCCATGGGGATACCAGGGGGTCTTTCGTAAAAAAATAGTTCCCCCATCTTCTGGAAGTTCTGTGCTTGTAACTTCCTCTAATCTGTCACTCTCTTTGACTCTGCCTTTTCACTTTGCTTTCTATCATCTACTATCTTTCTGACTTATTGACCCATTCTCCTGCCTTAATTGGGATACCGGGGGGTCTTTTGCATAAATAGTTCCCCCACCTTCTGGAAGTTCTGTGCTTGTAACTTCCTTTAATCTGTCACTCTCTTTGACTCTGCCTTTTTTCCTTTGCTTACTGTCGTCTACTATCTACTATCTTTCTGCCTTACCGGTCCATTCTCCTGCCTTTTTTCACGAAACACTTTCAAAAACAATTTCTTCCAGCTGAAGTCGGACTTGCTGGGCCTAACTATTTCTTAGTTAGGCGCATAATGGCAGCATGACGCATCTGCGCTCATAATTGACAGGAAACTGTCTGAGCGATCGAAGAAGAAGAAGACCCATTCTCCTGCCTTTCTAAAAAAAATCTTCAAAATAATATTTCTCCCTTTCAGCCAAGGGTCCTTGGCTATTCACTGTGTCTACAGTACATGTGATGCAAGTTAAATTGACCCATGGCCAATATTAAAATGATGCGTCTGTGCCCGATGGAAGCTTTCTTTACCAGTGGCAGTTCTCCCTACACACCGTAAATAATTGTTGGTTGTTGTCACTCCACGGGTGGAGTGAATGTGTGGGTGGCTCCACGAATGGAGTGAAGTCCCCTGAAGTCGGAGTATGGCCACCATTGTGGCGGGGCCCTTTAAAAGCAGCCATACACGTAATCTTCCCACCCAAGACTATGAGAATTGTTCACATGGCACTGGGTGTGCCCCAGAGCGTTTAAGCTGGGGAACGAAAACAACAACATATTTCTCCCTTGAGCTCCTCCGAAATTGGAATGTGTCGGCTGTATGCAGCGGGGAGACCAGTGAAAACTGAAAACCAGACACATATCTACCTTACCCATTACGACCATATGGCCTGGGAACGCAGAAGAAGAAGAAGAAATACAATAAATCCATTTAAGATAGTGCACACAAACAATGCTGACAACTGTCTTCACTCACGCGCCTTGTTCTTTTGTTCCATGTAGAGATCCAGTATGAAGCGCATCAACATGCAGGGGGACAGATCAAACTGTAACAGAGAAACAAATAGCTACGCATTATTAACATATCTGTGCATGGTGCATTAGGTTAACATATTTGTTTTGGATTCATCATCATAGTTCATGTTCAACACTCCAACTAAATCCATATATACTGCAACACTTTTTTCAAAATTGTTACACTTCTTTCTAATCACATATTTTTTACAACAAAATAAAAAGTGTATATCATCTTCTATATAAAAAACACCCCACATTGGACAAGGATAAATCATAGATAAATAAATATATCATCAGGCATCAGAACAGTCTGAAGTCCAAACCTCTGAAAACTGCGGTAAAAGGGCCATCAAGGCCATAGACTGAAGAGGAACAACACTGAAATCAGTTCCCAACAACACCACCAAAAAAGGCTTAACCCTTTCACCGCCAGCCATATTTCAGCCAAAAATTCCATTACATTTACCTGGGATAGAGAACAAAATCCATCTGCAGTATTGGGGATTCTTCTGTGACATATATAAAATAAGGTCTATCCTTACTTCCCAAAACTAAGACAATAGGGTCTTTGGATAATAGACCCCTAATTTGATGCCTTTTAGTGACATAGGTGTTAATTCACTGTGGTGCTAAAATGCGACTTTGGCGGTGAAAGGGTTAATGCAGTGATAGACCACTTTAAAATGGATGATTTTAGTACTTAACAGAAAAGATAGCACTGAAGAGAAAGGCAAAACCTCTCATAAGAGAAGCCAATCCTCTGTCAGAAATTCTTAATCCTCTGACTGAAATTAGCACATCCTGACAATTCTGATGCCTGAATTCATCATCATGAAACCATTGTTTATGTGCTTTCAAGCCTATAGACATAGTTCTAGACCTAAACCTGGCCAGACATATTCTATGCCATCTATTGTTTACAACTGTTAGATATTTCTCAGCTTCAAATACATCCTTAAAGCTATAATACCAATCATACTAACCTGAATTTTCAAATTTGGAATGCTAATTTTGCTGACAGGAAGCAATAATTCTGTCTTTAGATTCAATAATAAATCCATCCTCACTTCCCACCCCCTGACATAGCCATACAATTCCAAACCCAGGTGTAGTTAAAATTCTTTTCACATATTTTCCTTTCCTTTTTCATGTTCGTTTAATAACATTTGATAGGCCTGTCTACTAAGTCTGGATATAGGTAGTTTTAACAACTTCAGCCAGTATTTTATACACTTAACATAGGTTCCAGCATACAGAGGCAGACCTGTTTACCCATATAATGAACAAACTGGAATTTGCCACAGAAAAACCCGGAATTTGAGAAAACCCCCACAGAATTCACGTCGGTACACGACTCGCGATAAAACACTGATTTAAGGTATCTTGCGAGCGCACTGTGTGCACACACTCACAGGTGTGTTGAAAATTAAAAAATACAACCACTCTCTTGGCTATTTTTGTGCCTTTAACTTGGATTGATGGATGAATGGTGTGCAAATAATAAAAGAATAATCATCCAAAGTCATTTAGACACCGACACCTTTCGAATTATAGGGGTAATTTGTTTAAAATAAAGGTAATCGAGTCAAGTCTTTGATCGGTAGCAAGATCGGTTCCGCGAACATCGGCGTAGATTTTCAATATTGTGATTTTTTGGCTCAATGTTGCCAGAAAAGCTTTATTAGTACCTTCAGTCATTACTTCTTAGTCAATTTTAGTATAAAACAAGCTGGAAAAAGCAAAATACCTAGACATGTCCACGATCGGACAGAGAAAATCACTCAGCTGCGGATCGGCGGCCGCCAAGTTGCAACTCGGCGCCATCGCGATCAATTTTCACTTCATTTTCCGTTGAAAAGTTCAAAATTCTCACATCATTGTATTTTCCAGTGATAATATAATCTAAATTGACTCATTTCAAGCCCTAATTACAATCTCTACCATAAAAAAAAACTGCCTGGAAAGCTCTTCGAATCGACAGTAAAAGCCTGGCCGCCATTTGCATGAAGCTCAGACCCCGAAATAAAACAATTATTTCACCCTTTTAACCAATGAAAATGCAGCATTTAATGCATGTGACGTCAAGCACAACCCCTTTTCTGATGACGTAGTGTGTTAGGTACACAAGTATTCAACGATTGGCCGCTTAAGAGTACCGGTATGATGAAAGCTCGCGTCTCCAAGGTTTCGGTCAACCCTTGCGTCTTTTCATACGAACGGAAACAAATAATAGACGTTTTTTTCGAAATCCCGGAATTTTCAGCGTTCACCCGGAATTTACTATTTTACCCAGAATTTTTGCAAATTCCCGGAATAATTCCGGCAAAACCGGAAGGGTAAACAGGTCTGCAGAGGGTACCTTCCTGTTTCTCCATATACTATTGTGCACTCACTGTCTCACAGTCACACAACGACACACACTTGGATACATGCACATCAATCGGTAACACACATACACACAAACCTACCTCTGCTGCCATATTGAGAACAACATTCTGTTCTCCCTTTTGCACTCTTTCAAAAAACCTGCAAAAAAAGAAATATTTTGGGAATTGGATGAGTCAAAAAGTATGAACAAGTTATGTCATATGAAACTAATGAAGTCTGAATAAAGCTCATAACAAATTAAAAGTCAAAATTAATACCCAAAATAAAAGGTTTAACCCTTTCAACGCTAGCCATTCCTCAGCCAAAATTTACCATTAGCCTTACTTAGAAAAGATTTCGTCTGCAATATTGGGGATTCCTCTTTGACATGCATAAAATAGGGTCTATCCTTACCTCTCAAAATTAAGAACATAAGGTCACTGGATACCAGACCCTCATTGTGATGCCTTTTAGTGACATGGGTGTTAAATCATTGTGGTGCCAAGAGGCGACAGTGGCGATGAAAGAGTTAATAACAAAAAAACACAGCGCAAAACAAATCACGACATTTCGGGTTCAACCCGTTGTCCAGTGCTAAAAATAGATATAACATAGTGACATACATGACGTAAAGACGTAATTTCTGTAATGATGTAACTGAACCCAGCAGTCATCTTCGTTTCTTCACATTCTAAATAAAGCAAAACAAACATGGGAAACCTATTTTGAGTGAATATAAGAAAACAGCTTAGTAAACATATTCTCAATCTCCCTAACTGTTTAGATTCAAGTTTGAATTTCCATTAAATGTTTTGTTACAAGAATCTGTCCTCAAATATAACACTGTATTGCCAAAACATGTCTGTCAACTAAAAAGTATTGGAATAACCTCTCTGCACAAATCAAGCTTGCACCAAACCTTAACCAGTTTAAAAACCTCTTGGACAAAGACCCTAAATTGACAGAATTGAGATACCAACATGACTGATTGAGTCATCAAAAAACGTCACAGCTGTGCCCAATACTACAAAAACTAAATTGAAAGGGCACTTGAGAGGCCGCGAGGCCTAGTTGCCCTCATTACCCTGACCTGACCTGACCTGATTGAGTCATCAAAAACCATCACAGCTGTGCCCAATACTACAAAAACTAAATTGAAAGGGCACTTGAGAGGCCGTGAGGCCTAGTTGCCCTCATTACGCTGACCCTGACCTGAAAAGGAATTCCAGAGTACATTCATCACCAATGAACATACACAAAGTTCCAGGTCACCTTTCTCACACAAGAACATTTTTTAAAGTTTTATCCATGGGCAAACATGATATGGATAATAAAAGACAAATATACACTTTGAAGTCATCATTGCATAATATTCAATATACAGTGGAATCCGCTTTATCGGCCTTCGGATAATTGGCCAAAGCCGCTTAATCTGCCAATTTCCTAATATACGGAATTTTTTCTTCTTAAGCATGTGTTATTTTGTTCGTTTTTACGGCCAAAGCTGAAATCTTCAATTTCGCTTTATTGACCACTTTTTCTCTCTAATTTTTCCTCTTTACCCCCCCCCCCCCCCTTTTTTTTGAGAGGGAGAACAACAGACAAACTGACAACACGCTTTTGACGTTTACATGGTTGAGTGTGAAGTTGGAAGGTGAGCTGTTGTCAATTGAAAGACCCTGCATGGCGTTAAAATCATTCAAGAAAACAAAATCATTGTCTTTTACTCGTGCTTTTGTCAAGTTGTAGGATTAATATAAAGTGTTCACATACAGTACACATACACTGTACTGTATGAACTCTTGTGTTTTGACAGATTTTATTCATTTCAATTTGTCTCTCACACTGGAAGTCACTTCACACTAAGAACTGACAGCTGACAGGATGGCTCGTTTAAGCGAGAGATTTTAATGAATCTACATGTACATCTGTAATCAAAATAAAATTGTTGTTTTTAACATAGCGATTTGTCTTTAATTACATGTACAGTGTATGTATTCAGACTCAAAACACACATCACAAAAACGGAAAGAATTTGAATTTGAACTGCAACATTTAATTTTGACGTCATTGCTTTTGACTTGCATAATTGCACCATACAGTATCTCGATGCTCGTTTTATCGGCCGATTCGCTTTATCGGCCACATTTTTCCTGGTCCCAAAAGTGGCCGATAAAGCGGATTCCACTGTATATTATAATACTTTGAAAAGCAGGAACAATCACAAGCACGAAAAAACAACAACTCATGTTTACCATAAGTTGAGCAGGGACACCAAGATTGAAAAACAAATTTGACAAAGTGGCAAGATCATCAAATAAATGCATGAAATACATCAATGTTAGTACTATCATTCAATGTCTGTTCAATCCACTTACGTTTCATAATATTTTGTCCTTCTGTCCTCTCTGTTATGAACACCAAACGATCGTTTCAATAAGCTCTGAAAACAAAGAACATCATGAACATGTCAAACATTGTATACGTTGTGCCAAATCCGCGGAATCAGCAGTAATTTTGCCTATTCGGCAGTCATTTTGCCTATTTCCATGTAATCGGCAAATCGTTGCCCATTTCACGTATTGAGCAACGATTTGCTGAATCTGTGGAAAGAGTGATTTTTCTTGCATATTTCACAGAATAGGCAGCCGATTACACGGAATCGGCAATTTTGCCTATTCCGCGAAATAGGCAAGTTTTAAATAAGCCAATCTCATTTTCGCACCTGTCAATACTGTATTGTTATAATCATATTTTTGTGGTACGGCAAAGTGTTGATAGGATGAATAAATGTACCTAAGATTCATTTTAAACATAGATCAACATAATGAACATTTAATAGGAAATTGGGGTGATATGTTAAACACAACTCACAAGTCTACAGATTTGACTAAACCCTGAAGCTAACACTAGTAACAGTAATCACACTGGGCCTAGTTCAGCATGAATTCATAGTCACAATTTCTATTCACATCCACAGTATTGTTTCTGTGAAATTGTGACAAATTCTCTCTCTCTCTCTGAATCTGTATTTGGCTACGCTGAGCTGTCCCACTGGACACTTACACAGCATTGTGTTTTACGACAGAATGACAAATAAAAGCAAAACTAAAATCAACAGAAAAACAAAGAAACTAAAAATGGAAGTCTCCCCAGCGTTTCATGGTTCAGGTCCAAGCAGGATACCAAGCAAGGCAAGGCAAACGTTTTATTCCATACCCACTTGGGGCACAGAAATATAAAACAAAGCACACACATAGTTAAACAATCGAACATCAAAACAGAGTGGTGTATATACCATGAAAAACGACAAGTAGATATCTAAGACAAATATACCTATACCATTATTACAAAAAACAAAACATGTGACATTTTGTCCATTCAAATCATAGAAAAGAACTGTTTATAACTGTAACAAAGTGTTTAAGTTCATCAAAAGTTTCTTATTTTTCGAGGAAAACAAAGCATTAAATTCATACGCATTTGGTCACAAAAAAAAGTACTGCGAAAGATATTTATTTATTTCAGTATTAAAGAAAGGACAGACAAACAAATAATGGAACTCATCTGCCACATCATGTACATTACACTTTTCACAGATTCTTTCACTTCTGGGTATATTATCGTAGCGCAATTTATTTACTGGCAAGTTATTATTAGTTGTTCCAAATTTTAGAATGGTAAACACATAATTCTGTGGAAGTACTAAGTAGCATGGAGCGTGTGCGCGAGTGAGTGTGCGTGCGCCCACGGACGCGCTTCCGAGCAGGTGTGTGTTGTGCGAGTGTGTTCTGTGTGGGTATATGTGCTTGCATGTGTATGAGTGTATGTGTGCGCAGGAGAGATTGTGTTTTCGGCTAGAGAGGGGGGGGGGGGAGTGAGTGTATGCGAGTATGTGTCTGCGAGTGTGAGTACACGTGAGTGTTCTGTGTATGTGTGTTTGTGTGTGTCTCTGTGTGCGTGTGTGCGTGTGCATGTGTTTGTTCAAATTAGTGTATGTTTGAGTAAGTTTGTGTGAGTTTCAGTGAGAATGTGTCTTCCGTGTGTTTGATGAAATGTGTGTGGGTCTGTGTGTGTATGTCTGTGTGCAAGAACGTGTTCACTTGCGTGCATGCACGTACGTGCGTGTGTGTCTGTCGCGCGTGTGTTTCAATACTGACTGTAAAGCACTTTGTGCTCGATAAAAAGCGCTATATAAGTATCCATTTATTATTATTATTATTGATGGAAAGCTAAAAAAAACAAAAACAGTTTTGTTGCCATTCTTTCCAACAAATTCAATTGTGGATATTGCCGTTTTTAAAGGTGCACCCGAGACAATAATGAAACTTGGTCAAAACACTTCTTTTGGTGAATAAACCTTTTCTTACTTACTCTTTTGGCAAATTTCTAATATATGCCCTTTTTTAATAATCCTTTAAAAGACGTGATAAGACACCTGAATGACACAGACATACCATTTTCGAAGGGGTGAGGAGGGAGCTATTTCCTTTGTTGTGAGCGAAACTCCTTTGGGCTAACTGAAACTGTATAAAATGTAGACTTGTATTAAGCTGTATTATGGAAATTTCATGTAAACGATTTGGCCTAATTAAAGCGACTCAGGTGTCCATTTGAAAAAAGAAGGCACACGGCTTGTCTTTCATTGAAAAATTCCCACTTCCAGCACATCCACCAAGGAGAAATATCCAATGCCGCCGATATGACAGTTTGATTTCGAGAAAAACCGGAGCAAAGTGAGTGTTGTGATCTCTGTAAAGCGTTTTTTCCTAGTGATCTTGATGTCTTTCAAAAAACGTATCTATCCGGGTGTCCCTTTAACCTTGATGCAATTTTGTAAAACATTCAATCAACTCTGTGAAAAAGAAAAGTCTTACCTGCAGCTCCAGTGTGTAAATACTGATCAACGTTTCTTCTGAGACACTGAAACAAGCAGATCAATTCAATTCATCAAATGCACCATCAAACAATAAGATTACTGCAGTTACCATTTAACTAACTTATAATACAGTGGAACCTCCCTTCAGGGCTCCCAGTCATCCCGCAAAACAAGGGGTCCCAGGGACTCCTTCACTTACAGTTTAAAGGGTCCTAGAGGCGGGATAGAGGGTCCCAGTGGCATTGTGAATGGCAAAAATAATTTTCCTAATGCATCCCTGGGACCCCCTGCTCATTCTTTTAGAGGGTCCTTTAGAATTTTAGAGCTTCATAGACCCCCAAATGGGGGTCCCTGTCCCTTGTAAGACCTCCCATTATAAGACTCCCTCCCATATAAGACCTACTTTTCTGAGACATTGCCCTTCTTTGTAAGTATTAAAATTACCTAACTTATAATAATAATAGTAAATAATTAATAATGCTTATATAGCGCATAATCTTGCAAAGCAACTCAATGCGCTTTTCACTCACCATTCGTACAAACATTTCTAACAAACTGGCCCACGCATCCTCACCATACATCTCTATGAAAATGAATACATTAGAGAATGCATTGCATATAATCATAACACAACACACCAACACCCACGTCCCTTCAACACCACCACCCCAACCATCCCCCCACTCCCCCCACCCCATCCCCCACCCCTGCCCCCACCCCCCACCCCATACACACACACGCGCACGCGCACACGCGCACGCGCACGCGCGCACGCGCACGCGCACGCGTTAACCTCATACTCAACGTCTTCAATGAGCTGGAAAACAAGAGTGGGGAAAGGATCATAAACATTGCAGAGAGAAAGCTTTCCTGAAGAAGTGGGTCTTTAGTTGGGACTTGAAGGAAGGAAGAGTGGACTGGTTACGGGTATGGTCAGGGAGAGAATTCCAAACGTTTGGTGCAACAAAACTAAACGCCCTCTCACCCGAAGATTTCAAGGACCGCTTAGGAACTTTAAGAAGTTTCTGGGAAGAAGAACGGAGATTACGAGAGCTTTGGTAGGTGCAGAGAGAAGAAGAGAGGTACTGAGGAAGAGTTTTGTCAAAGTGACGAAAAGCGAGAGTAGCCATCTTGAACTGCCAGCGGAATTTGACAGGAAGCCAGTGGAGCTCAGCCAAAAGAGGTGTGATAAACACGTGAAAACAGTTCCATTTTTTAAAATTCAAACTCAAAATCTCATATATGCCTAATTCTAGTTTCGAAAACTTGACAATGTAATCTGTAGTGTTAAAAAAAGAACAAAGAATAAACTAGAGTGATTATGACAATACGAACCCCCTCCATCGCCGTGATGCACCACCACACAAAATTTGAAGTAATTCTGGTTCATGAGATACATCTCAGGAATTAAATATATAGCCCCGCAAAGAAGGACATATCGGCTATCAAGGTCAGACTTCAAGGTCAAGGTCAAGGTCAGCACAACCATGACGTGCGTGTGTGTCTGTTGTGCGTGTGTGTGCGTGTGCAGTGCCACGGTGTGCGTGTGTGAGTGTTTCGGATCACTGCTGATTGTAAAGCGCTTTGTGCTCGATAAAAAGCGCTATGTAAGTGTCCGTTTATTATTATTATATGATTATTATAGGAACCTTCCTGTTCACGATGTCGACCACTCTGCCAAATTTGATGGAAATCTGTCCTGTAGTGTGTTTTTAAAATCAATACATCGACAAACAGTACCACAGACAGACCCGTCACAAGACCCGTCCCCTGACCGGGTAAAACAAAATGTAACAGTAGTTAGAAAAGCAGGAAGCCGTTGACCTTTAACACATTAATTTGGAAATGACATAGAGACAGACAGACAGACAGACAAAGCGATTCCAGGACCCCTACCCCCTACCTAGAAAAGCAGGGATGATAAACAGCGGGGCCGTTTTGGTTGTTGTAGGGCCGTTTTCCTTATTGACAGTAGGGCTGTTTTGGTTTTCCGAGTAGGCCGTTTTGGTAGGATAAGGGCTGTTTTCGTATTTTGAGTAGGGCCGTTTTCCTTATTGACAGTAGGGCCGTTTTGGTTCTCCGAGTAGGGACGTTTTCGTAGGACAAGGGCCGTTTTCTCCGGTAACCGGTCTGAGAAAATATAATGCTTTACGCCCTCTTTGGCCTTTCGGCCATGTGGGGCATTGGGATTTTACTTGGGGATAGAGTAACCGGTCTGAGCAGGTCAATCCCTCCTTTTACCAACTCGTCCACTTGCCCACTCGACCCTCAATCCCTGATCATTCGTCCACTGGTCTACTGGAAAATAAACGTGCAGGTCTTCTTCTTCTTCTTCTTCTTCTTAGGCAGCCAACTTCATAAAGTGGTAGTACAAAAGAAGAATAGGAATAGAGTGGAAAGCATTCTGCATGACAGACAGAAGCCGTGGCTCTATCCGTATCAATGATGATCATTAGTGATAGTATGCATTACTGTCTGTATGTCTCTGTTTCTCTGTGTGATTTGTTTGTCTGCCTATCTGTTTCTGTTTATTTGTGAAAATTAGAGTTTACTTCGAGCACGAGGGACAAACCAGCGGCAACCATAGCGTCAAAGGGGAGTAAACCAGGATGCGAATGAGCGACTTGCAAACATTTCGTGGTTTTTTTTTAGAGAAATGAAGGGTAATTACAAGTGGCCACAAACTGATCGAACTTTGCAAAATGTGACATAAATATAAAGGACGACAACTTTAGAATGACGCAGTGTGTTCTTTGTCATGTCTGTCTACTCAAACTCACGACTGAGGCGACGGCAAATTAGCTTCCTGTTTGTCCCCACTCGGTTAGGCGAGATCATTCACACACACCTTGAGATTACCCCCCGTGATTATTTCAGAACAATTCCTAATTACAATCTCTCTCAGACAGACAGACAAAAACAAGGACGTGGAGAGAGAGAGAGAGAGAGAGAGAGAGAGAGAGAGAGAGAGAGAGAGAGAGAGAGAGAGAGAGAGAGAGAGAGAGAGAGAGAGAGAGAGAGAGAGAGAGAGAGAGAGAGAGAAGACAGACAGAGAGACGGAGTGTGTGTGTGGGGGGGGGGGGGGAGGCAGAGAGACACAGAGAGAGGGAGGGGCACATACACAAGAGAGAGTATAAGCATACACAGAACGGACAGAATACAGAGACAGGGTAAGACGGGGGAGAAGAGAGACACGCAGAAACTACGGATAGATAGAGAGGGCAGAGAGATAGAGAGAGAGAGAGAGAGAGAGAGAGAGAGAGAGAGAGAGAGAGAGAGAGAGAGAGAGAGAGAGAGAGAGAGAGAGAGAGAGAGAGAGAGAGAGAGAGAGAGAGAGAGAGTGAGAGAGAGAGAGAGAGAGCGAGACAGAGAGAGAGAGAGAGAGAGAGAGAGAGAGAGAGAGAGAGAGAGAGAGAGAGAGAGAGAGAGAACTCAGAAACTTTATTTTACCAGAAAAAGGTTTTAGACCCCTCCCTTATAAGACCTCATTTGGGATGATTTTTTAAGGTCTTATAAGGGAGGTTCCACTGTAGTAACTTTTATACAGACATTTTATATGTGTTGGGGATCTCTTCTTCTTCTTCGTTCGCTCAGACAGTTTCCTGCCATATGAGCGTAGATGCTTCATGCTGCCGTTATGCGCCTAATTAGGTCTAAAAGTAGCTTTGGTAGGATAGGATTTTATTGTTTGTTAATTTTTTGTAAATTCCAGCCTGGGACCTTGACCGCAAAAGTGAGAATTAAATCAAAGTGTTGATTGTGACAACGGTTATATTTATAGGCAAAGAAGTAGATTAACATCCCCTCCTCCTTTTCTCGATTCTTTCTTTTTTTCAATTTTGTTTTTCTTATTGCAGATTGAACACTTAAACCTCTGTCGTTTTCTGTATTTAATGTTAACTCATTCAAGTCGTTCCACCCATATATGGCCGGAATTAATATAAAGCTGTCAATTTGATGAATCTGTTTCAAGGGAAGTAAATCTATGTGCACACCACACTTTGGTTGCTTCAAAACTCGCTTTGCTCCCTTAGACTACATTTTTGCCTCTTACTATGTGTTTGTAGTGGATTGAAGTGGG
The DNA here is from genome assembly GCA_017654935.2 of Phymorhynchus buccinoides. Classification (NCBI taxonomy): domain Eukaryota; kingdom Metazoa; phylum Mollusca; class Gastropoda; order Neogastropoda; family Raphitomidae; genus Phymorhynchus; species Phymorhynchus buccinoides. The sequence continues at coordinate 55,827,278 of CM065684.1, forward strand.
GTAACTAATTGCTGCAGAGTTTTTCTATATATAAAGTCTATATAATATAAAAAAAAGTCTGATCTACCACTTCCTTATGTCTAAACCTGAAGTAAAAACCTGTAATCTTCATTCATTTATCTTTTTTTTTTGGAATATATGTTTTGTTTGTGAGTTTTTTCCAATAATTCAAAATAATTGCGATACAAATGACTTAATTTTCATCCATTTAATTTGAAAACATTTAAAATATGCATTCGCTAATAGTAATACTGTAATAGCACAATAAAAAAGCAAGACAAAAAAAATTGCAGTGAAACAAGACATTGAGAGGGGTGTTGAAATCTGCATCTTAGCCGGGTGTCGCGTGAAATATCTCTCCCATGAAATGACGCCCTTTCCTCATTCAAATTGTTTGCTGCTTGGGAAGGATTCTCCCCTGAACACATTCAGAGGTGTCTGGGGGCATACAGGAAGAGCAGAGGATTGATTACTAAACAGTAAAATACTGAGGTCAGTGATATTTTTAAAAAAATTAAAAAAACTTTGCCTGCATAGCCATAGCAGGCATGAGATTGAGAAATTGTGATTTAGGCTGAAAAGCATCAGAAAAAGGCTGAAAAAAGAATGCAATGAACCAAGATGTTGAGGGGGGTTGTTGATCTGCATCTTAATCTAGCAAGGTTCAAAACTGAATGCCCCCTCCCCCCAAAAAAATAATCAAAAAATCGAAACTAGAGTGTTAAGATGCTAGATTTCCAGCTGCGTGGCAGCATTGCGTGGCAGCATATCTAGCGTTAAGATGCTAGATCTCCAGCTGCGCGGCAGCATATCTAGCGTTAAGATGCTAGATCTCCAGCTGTGGGGCAGCATATCTAGCGTTAAGATGCTAGATCTCCAGCTGCGTGGCAGCATATCTAGCGTTAAGATGCTAGATCTCCAGCTGCGCAGCAGCATATCTAGCGTTAAGATGTTAGATCTCCAGCTGTGGGGCAGCATATCTAGCGTTAAGATGCTAGATCTCCAGCTGTGGGGCAGCATATCTAGCATTGAGATGCTAGATCTCCAGCTGTGCGGCAGCATATCTAGCGTTAAGATGCTAGATCTCCAGCTGTGGGGCAGCATATATAGCGTTAAGATGCTAGATCTCCAGCTGTGGGGCAGCATATATAGCGTTAAGATGCTAGATCTCCAGCTGCGTGGCAGCATATCTAGCGTTAAGATGCTAGATCTCCAGCTGTGTGGCAGCATATCTAGCGTTAAGATGCTAGATCTCCAGCTGCGCGGCAGCATATCTAGCGTTAAGATGCTAGATCTCCAGCTGTGGGGCAGCATATATAGCGTTAAGATGCTAGATCTCCAGCTGTGGGGCAGCATATCTAGCATTGAGATGCTAGAGCTCCAGCTGTGCGGCAGCATATCTAGCGTTAAGATGCTAGATCTCCAGCTGTGCGGCAGCATATCTAGCGTTAAGATGCTAGATCTCCAGCTGTGGGGCAGCATATCTAGCGTTAAGATGCTAGATCTCCAGCTGTGCGGCAGCATATCTAGCATTGAGATGCTAGATCTCCAGCTGTGCGGCAGCATATCTAGCGTTAAGATGCTAGATCTCCAGCTGTGTTGGCAGCACATCTAGCATTGAGATGCTAGATCTCCAGCTGTGTGGCAGCATATCTAGCGTTAAGATGCTAGATCTCCAGCTGTGCGGCAGCATATCTAGCATTGAGATGCTAGATCTCCAGCTGTGCGGCAGCATATCTAGCATTGAGATGCTAGATCTCCAGCTGTGCGGCAGCATATCTAGCGTTAAGATGCTAGATCTCCAGCTGTGCGGCAGCATATCTAGCATTGAGATGCTAGATCTCCAGCTGTGCGGCAGCATATCTAGCGTTAAGATGCTAGATCTCCAGCTGTGCGGCAGCATATCTAGCGTTAAGATGCTAGATCTCCAGCTGTGGGGCAGCATATCTAGCGTTAAGATGCTAGATCTCCAGCTGTGGGGCAGCATATCTAGCGTTAAGATGCTAGATCTCCAGCTGTGCGGCAGCATATCTAGCGTTAAGATGCTAGATCTCTAGCCGCACAGCAGCATTTTCAGCTGCACTGTTTTGCCTCGTGGCTGATTTAACCCTTTCACCGCCAGCCATATTTCAGCCAAAAATGTCCATTAAATTTACCTGGGTAGAGAACAAAGTCCATCTGCAGTATTGGGGATTCTTCTGTGACAGATATAAAATAAGGTCTACCCTTACTTCCCAAAACTAAGACAATAGGGTCTTTGGATAATAGACCCCAATCTGATGCCTTTTAGTGACATAGGTGTTAAATCACTGTGGTGCTAAAATGCGACTTTGGCGGTGAAAGGGTTAAGAATCTTTATTATTCTTCTACTAATAATGTCCACCTGCCGTAACTGGCATTTACTGTTATGTACTGGGGTTCAAAGCATAACGCTGTGGGAAAAAAAAAAAAAGCTAGACAGATACATGGGTGCTCCTGGGAAATAAAAAAAAATCCTGCAAGGGGCGGCCGCGGCCCAGTGCAGGAGCAGCACACACATGTGATGGTGCATGGGAAAAACCTACATAAGTCACTCAGAATGTGTTTGAGCAAAAGCCAAACAATTAATGAAAAATAGTCAAGAACCTCAAAATATTAATTTTCTAATTAGGATATATTTAACCGGTACGTATATTTTTATGTATTCTACCAGTATCCACAACTTGAAAGACAATTTTGAATGATTTCTTTGTTTATTTGATTGTTTTCTAAATCAAGTCAATAGAAACAAAGAGGCAAAATTGTATCTAGTTCTATGCCCGATTTCTGCAAATGAATGATCTATTTCGAATGCCAAACTTCAAATAATTATAAAATAAAAACTAGACAAGATAACTCAATTCGGTTTTCTGTGTATTAACAAGGAATCTTTGCTCCACCATGAAAAAATTAAAATCTCAATTTATGCCCAAATTCCATTATTGGCATTATGTCTGTTTTCCCCATGCACTGTCACATGATTTACCGCTCTTTTTTCACCCCTCTAGACTAGTACAAGTGCTACATTCCTTTGAATATAGCAAATGCTTATATCAGGCCCTTTTTATTGTACAAGTTTGTGTGTGTGTGTAAGAAAATCGTTGTTTCTCAAATTCTCATAATCCAGCGACGCAGGCTCTAGGCAATTTAAAAAATCCTGCAATTCAGGACATCCTTATCCATGTAGATAAGAGGGCATGCACAGCTGAGCACCCCTGGCTAGCACGAGAACGCCCGGCCACACAGAAAAAAAGGGGGTAGTGAGTTTTTATGTTGGGAGCTTCAGTACCTTCGAGGGGGGACTGGACGGTTTCTGGTGGTAGCAGTGTTTCCCATAGCGCACATTTGTGCATCCCTGAAGCACTAAAATTATAGAGACTCTTACATTTCAGTTTTTCACAGACCAAGACAGCTTAATCTCTTACTCAAGTCAATGAGGCTGCTAACCTGAAGGTCCTCAGTATTATCAGAAGAGCAGAAGGCACTGAAACTGAGTCTTCATTTGAAGAAAAATGGAGGGGGGAATGTGACGTTTCTTTTCTTTTCAATAAACAAAAACTCTTTCCAAATATATGCCTACCTCTACATTGATTGAACTGTTGTCCGTTTTGGAAGAGAAACATGACGCTATGGAAGGCGTCTTCTTCACAGCGGGAGACTTCTACTTTCTTATTCTTCTTACGCTTGTACGTCTACTCGGGCTGGGTGATGTCACTTTGATCTCTGTGCGAAATTTTGAAATCACTTCGACATACTGTGTAGAAGGTATAACTTTTATTTTCACCTTATCAAGACTCGTAAATATACGGAAAATTCTTCTTATATTGGGGAACAAACTTCTGGTAGGCCTGACTTTTCGACAGCGCGATTTTCTTTGACGCCATCTTGGCAAGAAGAGAAAGTTTTTAGTATTTACGCATGCGCAGAATATGGTTTCCGGGTTGGAAAAGATGGATCGCCATTAAAAACCTGCACCCACGGCGATACTCGATTTTAAGCGCTTTTTTTTTGGGGGGGGAACGGAATTTCTTCTTTAAATCGGAAAAGCAGAATCGCAGCCACAAAACGGAAACATTCTGGGGAAAAAGCGATGGTTGGCAGCTATGTGAATGTATTACTAGTAATACTACTAATACTAGTATTAGGTGCAAATTTCATATTAGATGATAAACAATTCCAGTGAGTAGCAACTCTGTGTGAATAAGGCCCCCCCCAAAAAAGTTGTGGTTACGGTATTCCTACCTACCCTATTTTTTTTGCCGACCCTATGATTTTGATTTTTCCTTGTCAAAAAAAAAGAAAGAAAGAGAGATAGCCATACGCTCATATTTCTGAAAATATGAGGGTAATCAGCACTTTCATAGTTTCAAAGCATCTTGGATCGTGGATGTTTTTCGGGACATTCATGTACTGATGTAGGAAAGGAAAACATTATCACTTGCCAAGGTGGTTCACCTATCTTAGCTGAACCTTTCGAACTAGAGTTTTTAACACCACTCGGCAAGACAGAAATGTTAATTTTCTTGTATTATTACCATCAACTGAGCAAGACAGAAAATTGTAAAGCCTTAATCAAATTAATGTCATTAACATCAAGACATCAATTTCAAATTCTATGTGTCATTACCATCAAGGCATCAAATTTTAACTCCAAATGCGCTCTCCAAATCCGTTGTGTATATTACTATATACATAATATAGCCTTCATAGGCTCCTACAACGTAATGAATCCAGATCCAGATCTCAAAGAGCTGGAACTGGAAGTAAAGAACTTACAATTTTGTTGAGAAAGAGAAAGTTTTATTTCTTTGGGTTGTTTACTTTAAATTACTACAAAGATTTTCATGACACACACCATGTAGGCCTATATAATATGTACACACAGTGACACACACCCCAAGAGAGTAAGAGTGAGTGAGAGAGTGAGATCTTGTGTTTTGTCAAATTTGACCTTAAAAAAAAAAAAAAAGTTAGGTTCTACCTTACCTATCTACCCTATTTTTGGGGCCATGTTAGTTGTTACCTTAACCACAACTATATATTTTTGGGCCTAAGAAAAAAATCTTAGTTTTATTATTTTACAATACTTAATTAAGTTAATACAAATTTTACTCTCAGAATTTCTGGTGTTAGTAACATGTGAAACACAAAAGATGGAATCAATTGAAATATTTATATTATCTATGCCATTGAACATTTTCAGGACTAGGAGGGTCACTCCTTGGCTTTAGTACTATAGTAGCACTCAGTAGTAGTAGTAGTATAAGTAGGGACAAAACAAGCTGTGAAGCTTTTTAGGAGTCCCATCATTTTAATTAAACATTGGCAGGTATTGTTTTGGTCAAGGTTTGTACGGTTAAAAAAAATGTTCCTATGAAAATAAATAATCAAAAATCAAAGCTTCTAAATATACTAATAAATTTTGGAAATTCATCAAGACGATTTTTGAAGATGTTAGTTGCTACTTTGTTTCATGCTTGTTATGTTATAAATGTATTGTATATACATTTTTTAATAACCCGGACAAAACTAACAAACATTTGTTTCAATTGTCTAACGAATTGAGAACCCGTAACACTAACAGTGATCTAAAAATACTAACCCAATACAGTACAAGAGACTAGAACTAATATGAGGAAAAAACTTTTTTTCTAATAGAGTCACTCAGCACTGGAACAATCTCCCTGCACAAACTAAACTTGCTTCCAACATTAACCATTTCAAAAACCTCCTAGATAGTGACCCCAAAAGTAATGTATTTAAATACAATTATGATTAAGACGACAATGATAGTTCAAAAAGCGCCACAGCTATGCCAATCTGATTGATGAACAAAGCCACAATAACAAACAATCAAAAGATAGGGCACATCAAGAGGCCGCGAGGCCTGGCTGCCCTGGAGATCTGACCTGTTAGTATTTGGTGCACATTTTAACTCAAAAGGAAATTCATTCCACACGTTAGCAACTGTTACTGAAAACATTTTTTTCTAATATTAGTATTACACCTGCTCCGCCGCGGCTGGTAAAAATCACACAAACGAAATAGCCACGTGCGATAAAAAAACGAACAAAGACTGTCACTAAAGTAAAACCTTTTAGTTTACTAGTTTTAGGCTACTTACTGTCCAAAACCATTTGCCTCTGCAGTTTTGCGAAGATCTCGTCTTGATGTGCAATTGCGGACGATTTTGTTAAGTTGTTTGTATTCCGAATATTTCATTTTGAAAGGGTTTCTTTTTTGTTTACTACTGTGCTAAGCCCAAGTCAGTAACCTCGTGCTTCCCAAATGGCGAAAAGAAGAGTTCAAATTTGCCGGAAGACGGAAGTGAATTTTGTAAGGGAGATAAGGTTCACAACTCTCAAATCTCAATCTAAAACAAATCATGAGAGTTATCTCGCCATAACATACGCGTGTAAAAATAGTATGTCGATGCCGTGTACGCACGCTTGCCCTCACCCCCTGCCCCCCCCCCCCCCCCCCCCCCCCCCCCCTCTCTCTCTCTCTCTCTCTCTCTCTCTCTAAAATTCAATCAATCAATCTCTCTCTCATCTCTCTCTCTCTCTCTCTCTCTCTCTCTCTCTCTCTCTCTCTCTCTCTCTCTCTCTCTCCCCCCCCCCCTCTCTCTTTCTCTCTCTCTGTGTGTGAATGAATGAATTAACTTTTCTTTTTGAGCGGATAAGAATAGATTAAGCAACGATGCTTATTTTTTTTATATACTACCCATGCAGTCCTCATGAAAATAGAAAAAAGAAGAAAAGGGAACACAACATAAATAAAAGAACACCCATACAAGAAAACAATAGGCCTAGTTATTGTGTGACGAAAATAATGGTAACAGCAATAAAATATATCCCATCCTTCTTTTTAGACACACACACACATACACACACACACACACACACACACACACACACACATCATGAGAGCGCGCGCACTTCAAAATTACCACAATGTGTTCAAGCTTTTGAGATTTTATTCGCATCTCTTCTTTAGGAAATTCTGTTTAGCATAGCATTCTGCTAAATAAATTACAATGCATAATCAGAAAACTATGTGATTAGGTCTATAATTACATTATAGGGCTTATAATCTACTAGGGGAAGACGGGGTAAAAAGCGCATGGGCGGGTAAGAAGCCCACCCCAATTATCTCATGAAATAAAGAAAATGTCAGTCAATTTGCCCATGAGACGAATGCTAGACATTAACGCTCGTCTCACGGGCAAAATGAAACTGAAATTTGCTTCATTTCATGAGATAATTGGGGTGGGCTTCTTACCCGCCCATGCGCTTTTTACCCTGTCTTCCCCTATGGTTAAATAATGACACACGTTAAATAGTTACTATGAACTCCTCATTTTTAATATAAATGAAACCATGCATTGGGGAACACGGGGTAAAAAGCGCATGGGCGGGTAAGAAGCCCATGCCAATTATCTCATGAAATAAAGACAATTTCAGTCAAATTTGCCCATGAGACGAATGCTAAACATTAACACTCGTCTCATGGGCAAAATGTGACTGAAATTTGCTTAATTTCATGAGATAATTGGCATGGGCTTCTTACCCGCCCATGGGCTTTTTACCCCGTCTTCACCTATCTATGCAAATAAGTTTCATGGCACTTGTTTTCTGTCCCCTAACAAGAAGCAAAGACCCCGACTCAACACATCCGCCGACTTCGATCGTAACGGGCGTCTATCCAACTACTGCAACACTGATATATGTGAGGCAAGAAGCTGATGAATAACACTGTCTAAATGAATCTGATGAAATCCTACCAGTTTCGTTTACTGCATAATTTGCGGTGTGCCACTATTCGCCTACGCGAGTTTCGCCTACGCACGTTTAATCGAACTGATAAGTAGATTAATATCGCCTAAAATGATTTTTTATTTTAAAGTAGGCCTACAATGCTTTAACCCTTTCGCCGCCAGCCATTTTCCAGCCAAAAACTACCATTAAACTTGTCTGGGTAGAAAGACAAATGATCTGCAATATTGGGAATTCCTGTGTGTCATGTACAACATTAGGCCTATCCTTGCCTCCCAAAATCAAGAACATAGGGTTTTCGGATAACAGGTCCTGATTCGATGCCCTTTAGTGACATGGGAATTAAACCATTGTGGTGCAAAAATGCGACATTGGCGGTGAAAGGGTTAAACTTGAAATTTTTAGTTAGTGTTTGCCAACCCTGTCGTTACGATGCGTCTAGCATTTCCAAACTTAATGATTTTTATGTAGTACTACATATAGATATAGTTTCCCAGAGGGAGACGAAAAGAATGAATGAACGAACAAAACTTTTTTTTTCATTGAGGGAAAAAGAGTATGCGCACAATAGGCTTTTTTTTACATCTTGCCCTCAAACAAACATGCAAAAAATTATTTAAATATTCAACACAAAAGTAATGAGGCGTGCACAAATTTAGGAGTGTGATTTTTTTATGGGCGTGCACGCTGACGTCATTATGACGTCATCGTAGCTACTAAACACATAATTCTTACAAGATCAGCGGAGCATAGACAGTGAAAAATCACCTCCCCAAATACAAAGGCGATCAAGCAATTAACTGATTTTCTGTGATTTTTTTTACCCTTTTATCGCCAATGTCACATTTATGCACCACAATGGTTTAACACCCATGTCACTAAAAGGCATCACACCAGGGTCTGTTATCCGAAGACTATTTTCAAACTTTTGGGAGGCAAGGATAGGCCTAATTTTATACATGTCACAGAGGAATTCCCAATATTGCAGATAGTTTCATTTTCTCTACCCAGACAAGTTTAATTGTATTTTTGGGGCTGAAAAATGGCTGGCGGCGAAAGGGTTAAAGTATACCCATGATTTTGTGCAGTCATACTGTAGGCTACAACCTAACACGACACAAACTGGACCAAGACTGTAGTCAACTAAACTGATAGTGAGCAAATGTGTAGATGTGTACTAGATCATAATTATAATGCCTGGAATGATGATTGTTTCTGACCTTTCCCAAAACATTTATCAATCATTATTTTCATCAGTGTTGTTTTAAATCATAGATACCAGCTCTCTGCATCAATTGATCTAAGCAGATATTATTATTATTATGAACATGTATACGCCTAATCAAATGAATGCCCTAGGTGCTTACAATAAATGTATAATTTAAAACGCCCCCCCCTCCCTCCACACACACACACACACACACACAGTCACACACACACACACGTGCGCGTGCGTGCACAGACCAGATCAGGAAAGGACTTGTTAAATGATGAATTTTCAGATGGCGTTTGAATGTGGGCAGAGAAGGTGAGTGTCTGAGAGAGTGGGCCAACTGATTCAAAGTGATAGGAGCTTGATAAGCGAAAGAACGTTGGCCAAAGGTTTTAGTGCGGGCATGTAGGGATGCGATAGAGGCGGGTGTCAGATGAGGAGCGCATAGCTCGAGATGGAGTATAGAGGTGAAACATATCAGTGAGCTATTCAGGGCAGGAGGACTCGATATATTTGAAGCAGAGAGAAGCAATCTTGTAGGATATTCATTGCTGAACAGGGAGCCAGTGGAGAGAGCACAGCAAATTAAGGAGAGCAGATGATTGATAGGGTGTGGTTTGAGAGTAAACTATTTGTCTAAATGGCATCACCCCCCCCCCACCCCCCCCCCCCCCCCCCCCTCCGGATACATCACCCTGCCATTCTCCCCCGGACATTTCCCCCCTGGGTATTTGCCACCCTGTTCATCCCCCCCCCCCCCCCCGGTCACTTGCCCCCTGGTACTTTTGCCCCCCAGACACTTGCCCCCCCCCCCCCCCCCCCATTCACGGCAGACATCCCCCCCCTGGACATCCACCACCCCACTTCTGTATGTATGTATGTATGTGTGTGTGTGTGTGTGTGTGTGTGTGTGTGTGTGTGTGTGTGTGTGTGTGTGTGTGTGTGTGTGTGTGTGTGTGTGTGTGTGTGTGTGTGTCCTATGTCTATGTCTCTGTCTACCTGTCCATCCGTCTGTCTGTCTGTCTCTCTCTCTCACACTTGCCCCCGAGTGTGTGTGTGCGTGCGTGTGTGTGTGCGTGTGTGTGTGCGTGTGTGTGTGCGTGTGCGTGTTGTGTGTGTGTGTGCGTGCGTGCGCGCGTGCGCGTGCGTGTGTATGTATGTCTGTGAGCGCACGTGCGTGCATATGTGTGTAGCTGTGTATGTGTGTGTGCATGCATGTGTGTGTACACACGCATGTGCACACACACACACACACTCGGGGACAAGTAAGAGCCTGAGAGAGTGAGAGAGAGACAGACAGACGGGACAAGTAGAAAGAGACATAGACAGACCACAGAGACACACACACACAAACATACACACACACACACACACACACACACACACACACACACACACACACACACACACACACACACACACACACACACACACACACACACACAAAGGCCCAGAGGGGAAATGTCCGCAGTGAATGGGTGGCAAGTATTAGGGGGGCAAAAGTACCAGGGGGCGAGTGACCGGGGGGGGGGTGGGGGGGGCAGGGGGGAAGTGTCCAGGGGGGGGGCGCGGGGGGGAGGGGCGGAGTGGCCTAGAACCTGTTTAAATGTACATTTATGTTTAATGTCTTTAATTAATATTTTATATTTTGATATATCTCATATTATTTTACATGGTGGAAGACAAGTTTCCATGTACATGTGCGTTGTATAATGCCAATGGACAATAAAGTGACTTATGATTTATGACTTATGGAGTTACATGGTCATATTTAGAAGAGCAGAAGATGAGGCGGGCAGCATGATTTTGAACTTTTTAAAATTTGTTGATGAGGTGAGAGACAAAAGTACATTACAGTAATCAAGGCAGGATACTACAAAGGCACAGACAAAAGCTTTAGTGTCTCTTGAAAGGAGATATTATGTGGAGGTGCTTTGATCGGGTGCGGTATTATTAAGGTTCACACTGCCATGAACGTTGTTTTGAATAATTCAGTTTGTCTAGACAGACTTCACTCTTGTTTAAAAATACTGTATTGGTCCATATTGAATTGGACGTTGTTTCAAGCTATGCCGTTAGTGTGCGCATTTTCCTTAGCGATGTTTGAATGTACTTCATTGGTACAAACAGACATGAATAACGTTTCATCTGGTCAATCAGAAAATCATTATTGCTTCAAGAGTTTCAGTTGGTCCAGGCGTAAACCAGATTTGTTTCAAGCTTTTCCATGGGCCCAAGCAGACATTATAGTTCAAACTGCTTCCTTGACCTATGCAGGTATTAAGTTTTGTTTTTAAAGTTACTTAATTTAATTGGTCCATACATACACTAATTTTGTTTCAAGCTGCGCCATTGGTTCAGAGCGCGGCTCACCACTTCTTCAGGTAGGGAAGGGAAATAAGTGCAGTATTTGTCGACAATGGCCTGGTCTCCATCTAGAGTAGTGGTCTCCATCTCTCCCCCCTCCACCTCCACCATCAGTTTGTTGCTGACCAAAATCACTGCTTTTTTGTTAGGGTAGGCCATAGCTCTCACTGAGTGGTGAAATGGTGTGAGGCCCGGCACAGTGAACACTTTGTCAAAGCCTGTATCAAAATCGGACAAGTCGTTTGATGGTTTCAACTCAAAGGAATAAAACCTTTTCCAACGACCCTCACCAACATTCACCATTTCTTCAAGAGGATTGTTGCCCTTGACTTTGTCGGTACCATGAATACGTACATAAAATCCTTTCTTTAGAATGTACTTGTACTCCAAAAAGGAATCAACAAACGCTGGAGACTCCTCTTTGAAGTTGAGATCTATGGCTCTGAATGTAGCAAATCCAACTCCGCAGTCCACCAAATGAATGTCGCCTTTTTTCTCCAGATCATAGATGATGACGATGAGGTGGTCATCAGTTGAGGTGACCCCTGAAGCATTGAGCCGAGCATCAAACCCAATCCCTCTAAGCAGGCCCCAGGTGAAGGCATTGATATTATAGCATAGTCCACCGATGCCCGCTTCACATTCTTCTTTGATTTGTTCCACGGAGGGCCGTTTTCTTTGCTCAGGTGGTGTAGCCATCAGCGTCACACTCTGGAAAGGAACGTGGGCCTGGATTGACTTCAAAATTTCCTCCAGCAGGGCTTTTCGGTCGTTGTGGTCATGGAAACGTTGCTGCACGTGCTGGATTCCCCAGTTGTCCTCTAGGAAGGATACGGCCTCCTGTGTGCTGAACATGGTGGCTGGCATGAAGAGCGAATCACTGTGGAGAACACAAAAACAAGAATAGAACTGACAAATGCAAAACCTCTGTCTAAAGATGTGGCTCAGTTTGAATTGAGTGAAAGCCTACTAGATGGCGTAGAGGCCCAACAAAACCCCCCACAAAAACAAAACAAAAACAAACGACAATTACCACCAAACACCCCTTCCCCCAAAACAACAACAACGACAACACACACACCTCCACCACCACCACCAAAACAAACAATGAGGTAAGGAGAGGGTAACATAAAATACTGTAAACAAGGGCATCGCTGAGCGGCAGATATGTCCTTTCCTGGTTACACCATGTACCTCCCCTGCCCCTCACATCTTAGCCCCCACATGTAACTGCAAAAATCTCCTTGCATCCTTTGAGTGATATGCCTTTGAGTGATATGTCTATGAACCCTTGACTAGAGTGCATATCCTTTACTGCAGTGCACATCCTTAATCGCTGGGGTGCACACCCTTAACGCTGAGACATGTTTGCCGCTCGGCAACATTTAAATACCACAAGTTGAACTTCCAGTTCAAGGATTATCTTCTTCACTGATATGTATGTGAAGCAGAACAACAACCGGAGTAATGATATGTTATAATAATTATATAAATTCCCATTTCAAGGCTGACCCTGTGAACCCTTAGTTATGATTTTCCGGTAAAACTTATGTTGCTTTCTTCCGCGTACACGTGTTAATGTATCTAAGCATTGTCTTATTTTGTTGAACAAATTAGGCAATTGCATCTCTGGCATCTCTGATAGTCATCATTGTGAGAGAACGACCCTTGGTTCTCATAATGTTTGGTGTTTTCATTTGAATCATAAGTGTATCTGTTGTTACCTACTGGTTGTTGTCTTACTGGGCTGGGGTTTTAAAGCCATGTTACTGAACTATGTGTTGCTGGCCTAACTGCTGCGTCCCTTGACAAATTAATTCAGTTTTATTGTTGAAGACTGGATGTCAGTCATGATTAAATGTCTGCGTTGGTTTTTAAACAAGATTGTATTCATAAACAAACATTTGATATGATAGGAGCAATCGCATAGTTAGAGAACACAAGCTAAAACTTGTACTGGGTGCTCAAACATCTACAGTATATAGCATTAATTGCAATAATTATTGCAAGATAAAACACTGGCTCGGTTGTGATAGGCACGTTATTACTAAGCTAGTCAGTCATATGTAAGGCGTGTGAATGTGCAATGCACTATACTATTATTCTAACAGAAGTTTGTTGTATTGCCTTAATCAAATGAAAGTTTTACCTCTAGCGTTCTTTATTTGAACATTTACTCCAACTTTAAAGTCTAGGTTTACACTGTCTCAGTCAGCCTTACATATTGACAAAGGGGTGATAGAACTAGGCATACAAGTAATGTGATGCCATGCCTGCCCGTTGCAATGTCAACGCCGGTCTTGTAGAAACTAGAGTTGATAACCGGTTCAAAATACGAACCGGTTTAAACCGGTTTCCCCATTCGAACCGGTTTTATAGGACCGGCTTTTTAACCAGTACTCGCATCACTAGTTTCACCTATGCAAACACATATTTATTTGTCAGAATATTCACACACACGCACGCACGCGCACACACACACACAATAAAGAAACGTATGACTTATGACACACACAGTGACACACACTCAACTCAACACTCAGTCAAAGTCAAAGCCATACACCACCACAAACTAGAAACAGCTATTCTTGGTTTACAAACACCCAATCTGCGCTGAGAATCAGTGTTGTTTTTTCGAAAAGAATGCGTTATTCTATGAAAAAACTTACTTTCAGTTTGCAGTTAAAAAAAACCCGGTTCACAGCAACTCGAACCGGTTTTACGAACCGCGAAAGTTTAGCACCGGTTTTTCGGTTCAAACCGTTTTTTCCCCCCCCCACCTCTAGTAGAAACCGACTTACTCAGCATACTCAGTGTAACATACAGGTTTATCATCATGAGTCACACACACACACACACACCACACACACACACACACACACACACACACACACACACACACACACACGCACTGTCGCAGCCAAAAAAGTCGCTCAGTCAAATAAATCGCCCGGCTACTATGAGAGTGTGTATTTGCGACATTTTGCGACATTGAGCATGAATCACAAATTTCAATTTTTTTCTAGGGTTAGGGTTAGGGTTAGGTAAATGGTTCAAGTACAGAAAAAGTGAAATTTCTGGTTGTCGCAAATACACACTCTCATAGTAGCGGGCGATTTATTTGACTGAGCGACTTTTTTTTACTGCGACACGCACGCACACACACACACACACACACACACACACACACACGCACGCGCACACGCACGCGCGCGCACACACACACACACACACACACACACACACACACACACACACACACAACACCACCACCACACACACACTCACCACCATCACGCAAATGTGTAATTAAGACACCGCTTGACCACTATAGTGCTTGACTACCACCATAACATTTATGCAAGCTCAAATTTGCAATATTTTGTTTTAGCACAGATAGAATTTGACAGCATGGCCTTGAGTTTACTCCCCGATAAAGGTTTAAAATTAAACCCCAAGGGTGGCAAGGTCACAGAGTGTTGGCCGCTATCTTGACCTTATAAAGTCCAACGTTTAATCTGGATGGAATGTTATTCGCGTAGGTGATCATGGTCAGATGGTAAACTAATAATTCGCACAATACATTCAAGTAAAATTTGACCACAAACTCTTTGAGGATTTCGTTGTAGGCCTACGTTTAAACAGACAGACAAAAGTGACAGTACATGGGGGAAACAGACATATATCATGGAATTGTCATCAGCATAAAAGAACAACAACATAATGGACTGTTGGCATTTTAAATTATGGAGCAAATATTCCTTGTTAACGAATAGACCCTACACAGGAAACCGAATTGAGTTATCTTGTCTAGTATAATTATTTGAACAAACAAATAAATCATTCAAAATTGTCTGTCATTTTGTGTGTACTGGTAGAATACATAAAAATAGACATAAGTATGCCCTAAATAGGTGGTATTTGGGATTGTTGACAGTAATGACACTAATAATAAAAAGGCTCTTGCTCAAAAACATTCTGAGCGACTTTATGCTGTTTTGTCCCATACTGTAGTCTGTCCTACTGTCCTAAACAATATAGCAAGAACACAAAACGGGTTTACCCACCACTCAATGAAAGAAAGAAAACAAATAAAGCAAAGTCGACGTGTGTGTCAAGCTACTATCTGCTGAGAGAGAGAGAGAGAGAGAGAGAGAGAGAGAGGAGAGAGAGAGAGAGAGAGAGAGAGAGAGAGAGGGAGAGAGAGAGAGAGAGAGAGAGAGAGAGAGAATCTGACAGTTTTATTGTCATCACCATAAAAGGTCTCAAGAGACAGAAAGAGAGAGAGAGAGAGAGAGAGAGAGAGAATACGAAATACTATTGCTTTATTGAGGGTGAAAAGGATAAGCTACAATAGCTTCTTTGCACCTGGCCCTCTCACTCACACACTCACATCATGCAAGCAAAGAAAAATGGACATAAAAACAATCAAGTCAAGAAAATGAAACAAAAATTGGCACATGAAATAATTGACAGAGAATCAAATTGGGAAAAAAAGCAAACATGGATAATAATGAGCAATGGTGAACTTGAATTGGTGGTTTGAATTGATTACGAAAAAAAAAGAAGACAATTCTGAGACAAATGACAATTCTTCAGAAATAATAGCACTTTTTGGGGGGGGGAATATTTTTTTATGAGAGAGAGAGAGAGAGAGAGAGAGAGAGAGAGAGAGAGGAGAGAGAGAGAGAGAGAGAGAGAGAGAGAGAGAGAGAGAGAGAGAGAGAGAGATTGTTGGAGAGAGAGAGAGAGAGAGAGAGAGAGAGAGAGAGAGAGAGAGAGATTGAAAACGAAAATCCTCTACTACATTTTTTCTCTGCAAATCCCCTTAACATGTGTATAATTTGTATCAGAGAGAGAGAGAGAGAGAGAGAGAGGAGAGAGAGAGAGATAGAGAGAGAGAGAGAGAGAGAGAGAGAGAGAGAGAGAGAGAGAGAGAGAGAGAGAGAGAGAGAGAGAGAGAGAGTTTCCCACAGGAATCATTTCACTAGATAGTCGTAAAGCCAAGCTACTATCTGCTGAAAACCTTAGTATTACTACTAACCCATGAAAAGACTACTATTTTTTTCCCAGCAGTTAGTAGTAATACGACTAACTGCTGAAAAAAATAGTAGTCTTTTCATGGGTTAGTAGTATTAGTAAGGTTTTCAGCAGATAGTAGCTTGACACAACTGACCTTGTCAATCCTTTCCGCATTCGAAGCAGACGACAGCGTTTGTGTTCTTAAGGGGAGGCGATGCAAAATGAATGACTGGCTTAAGACACTTCTCCCCTCCCTTGGAAACGCCTCTCGATCTTTAGTATCTTCTTGGTGTACTGGATGTGACAGAAAGTAAATGGGGTTTTTCAGTGTTTGGTTGGCCATGTTGGCCAAAACACATCTTCAATTTATCAGCCTGGGTTGTATGGAGAGGAGCCTGTCATTTGTCTCAACACTACCATTACACACAGCTTCAGGAAAAAATGCAGCCCAAAGAACCTTTACTACCAACATGTCATCTTTCCAAGCTCACTCCCCAGTGGCCCACCATCAAGTTATGCGTTAGCAAGCTGCATGTGAACCAGATCCTCCACATCCTGACCCTCTTGGTTGTGGTAGTAAGCAGGTGAATTAGTTCAATGAGCCTAGGCAATTGGATTGAGTCCTCAGCTAGCATTTCCATTTCCAAAGGATGTTCCCTGTCTTGTTAGCTGCACTAGCTTACTAAGAAACACCACAGTTTAGTACATGTGCAATAGAAAGAGTCTCGTGTGTACAACATGCTTGCAAAGTGAATGAAGTGATTCTGAAATGATTCAGCCCGGCCCCCATCGGATTTCAAATCAGCAATGAAAACTGAGATGAAAAATGCAAAGAAAAAAACCTTTATGATGCATTTCAAGGTGTCAGCTTTGGTACCCCAGATCAACTATTAGGCCGGGTTCACATTAGACGCGTAAGTGCCGTACGGAAAACCCTAAATAAGTGAAAGAAACAAGGATAAAAGTTTACGCATATAGGGGAAATTCGGACACGTGCGCAAATCTGTTCCCTTCTTTGTTTCACTTATTTATGGATTGCGCACGGGTTTCCGCATGGGATATCCGCTTATGTGTGTACACGGCCTTACTATAGCTATCTCTACCTTGGCCCTTTATTCAAATGGCTTTTATCACTGGTTGAAATAGCCTGTACAAAGGGCCAATAGTAAGTGAAAGCTGTTCTATAAATGAAATTCTACAGGACTGGAATGTCATGGTACAGCTCTCATTTACTATTGGCCCTTTCTACAGGCTAATGTCAACCAGTGATAAAAGCCATTTGAGTAAAAGGCCAAGGTAGAGATAGCTATAGTCGTGGAAGACTGACTCTCAAACGAGGGGGCCCTATAAGGAACAAGAAAATAGACGTGAATGTCGTACAATGAGAGAGAGATCAAATCAAATCAAATAGGTTTTTATTGCCATTAGCATACATAAGCCTTTATGGCAAGGGGATACTGTCAAATAACATATATCATTTTTGGGTAAAGGTCAAGATGTGCCACCCCCCCTACCTATCTCGGTGAATTCTATTTTTCCGTTATTGCCTTTCTTACCATACATAAAGCTGTATTTTAGGAACATTTTTACCTAATAACCTTTTTGGAATACTAACCCTAACCCTAACCCTAGCCCTAACCCTAACCCTACCCCCCACTCTATAAGACGGAAAAACGCAACGAACCACAACTGTGACAAATCGCGGTGTACTGCAGTACATAGTGGGGGGTAGGGTTAGGTTTAGGGCTAGGGTTAGGGTTAGGGTTAGTATTCCAAAAAGGTTATTAGCTGAATATGTTCCTAAAATACAGCTTTATGTATGGTAAGAAAGGCAAAAACGGAAAAATAGAATTAACCGAGAAATGCAGGGGGGGGGGGGGGGGGGGGGGGCACATCTTTACCTTTGTAAATAAAGAAAATCAGTCTATTCTTAATGAAGGAAACAATAATGCAAAAAAGACCACTATTTAGAAATATAATAAATAAAATAAAATAAAATTATTCAGTGAGCAATCTTTCTCGTAACGCTTCCTCCTCTCTTTTCACCTGCTCTTTTCTTTCACCCCCCCCCCCCCTCCCTCTTCTCCCACATGTATACAAAACCATCCGTCCACATTTGTAATTAACCAAACATAATGTAATTCTTTATACACTAAAAGTACATAGCAAATTCTTGACGCGCTTACAATATATAAAAAGGTGGTTATAAATAGAGAATTATTATTATAAAATGAGAGAGAGAGAGAGAGAGAGAGAGAGAGAGAGAGAGAGAGAGAGAGAGCGTCGCACGTGCTTTTGCAGTTCTTGGGACACAATATTCAGCAGCTTTTTTTTCATTCTCGCATAGCCTCTCCTTATCAAAAACAGCTCACGCATTTCACTACAACATCGTCTGCGTCAAGAGTAGCAACGAAATCAGGTAAGCTGTCAAAATACTTTGCCTTTTTCTTTGATGTTCGCTTAGCAGGTGACACTTTCGTTTTGTTTTCGTCTGTTTATTTGTTTGTTAAAAAAATGTATAGAACAGATATGAACATATTTGAATGAAACTGATTATTGAGTAATCCCCCAAACCAACTCTGACAAAAGTAATAAGGGACGGCAAAGGGGACTGAAGATAATACATTATCAACCCCCTCCAATAATCTCCATAAAATATTTTCAATGAATTTCAGCATTTTGCCTTGCTCGGACAGGCAATAGGGTTGGGTTAGAGGTATGCTAATAAAATGGAAGAACGATGCGCATTGAAAATCGAGAACATTAGGGGGGGGGGGGGGGGGGGGGGCCGCTAAGCTACTACACATTTGTCAAGATATCCTGGGAAAGGTGCAGTTTCACTATCCCCTCCAAATCTTCTTATTGGTTTTTTTAAAACAAAGAAACAATGGTAAGGGTTATGACTAGGGTAGTTTATTGGCACTCGTTTCTGACATCAAATTATCTCCCTTTCGGGCGAAAGTGTGGATATAGCCAGTTTACTTTCACGAAAGGATGGGAATGTCTCATATGACTTCGGTCAAGAAGACGTTACACATAAACTCGTCCGAAAGGAAAGAACAATACGTGAAATTCAGCAAATAAATACTGTCACAGAAAACAAAACAGATTTTGGTGTTACTTTCGATCGCGAATTATTTTTTGATTCTCACTTGCAGACAGTGGTGTGCCTTGCGGCAATATTCACATTTATATATGACAGAAAAGTGCACAGCCGATTGTGTTTTTTCAGTCAACAGATTGCTTGCCCTATGAGCAGAAATGTGATTTTTGATGCCCGACTTCGGACCTCGACTGCATAATAAATAATAGTATCATAAAATTAAACTGATGATGTGGATACTCAACGGTCAAAGAAGAAGAAGTCTCTTCCTGGACGATTGGCCATCTTCTCCATTTCGGCAGAGGGTGCAGAGAGCAGATTTTCATTGACTTTTGGATAGGCAATGGTTCGTTTCAGCCTGTTCTTTACTTTTTATTAATTTTTATTTTTGATCAAAGTCAGGGTCAAAAATACTTTATTTATCTCGCTTAGATAAATTACGAAGTGGTTTCATGTGATCACAGTATAAGCATGACAACAGAACGCAGCATTCCTGTTCACATAAAAAAAATTTAAAGTTAGTAAATGGAGCTCAGACCAAGTCAAGCTTTACAAAAATCAAAATAGACATTTAATATAATGCTAGTAACTTTCACTCCTTTCAATCAAATTCATTATTCAACATTCAACCACCTCTACGTATCTCCTGTCTTGTCCTTATTTTGCCTTTGTTCTTTCTCCCCACCCCACCCTCCAATTACATACATAAGAGCCAGGATAACAGCATAACAGTAAGTGGGATTTGTTGTGTGTTCTCCACAGCGACTTGCTCTTAAATCCAGCCGCCATGTTCAGCACACAGGAGGCCGTTTCCTTCCTGCAGGACACCTGGGGAGTGCAGCGCGTGCAGCAACGTTTCTATGACGACAACAACCGAAAAGCCCTGCTGGACGAGATAGTGAAGTCAATCCAGGCCCACGTGCCTTTCCAGAGTGTGACCCTGATGGCTGTACCTCCTGAGCAAAGAAAACGGCCCTCCGTGGAACAAATCAAACGAGAATGCATGACAGGAATCGGTGGACTATGCTACAACACGAATGTCTTCACCTGGGGCCTGCTGCAAGGGGTTGGATTCGATGCTCTGCTCTGCGCCTCCTCAGTTGTCTCGCCTGGTGACCACGTCGTTGTCATCGTCTGCGATTTGCAAAACGAAGGCGATGTTCATTTAGTTGAGTGTGGGTTTGGGTTCCCCACGTTCAGAGCCATAGATCTCATGTTCTACAAAGAGTCTCCGGTGTTTGTGGATTCGTTTCTGGAGTACAAGTACGTCACTGATAAGGAAGGGCGGTATGCACGCATGCACGGCGCCGACAAAATTAAAGTGAAAATCATAGAAGCGAAATTTGTTGCTGATGAAGGTTCATGGAGTAGGTTTTATTCTTTCAAGTTGAATCTGACCAAAAATGTGTCAGAGTTAGATGCAGGCTTTGATAAAGTGCTCACAGTGCTTTCCCTTCACTCGCCTATGGCTCTGGCTTACCCAGATGGAAAAGCAGTGATTTTGGTGAATGACAAACTGATGGTGGAGACAGAGGGAGGAGAGATGGAGACCACTGTTCTGGATGGAGACCAGGCCATTGTCGACAAATACCACAGTTATTTCCCTTCCCTGCCTGAAGATGTGGTGCGACGTGCCCTGAATGAATGGCGCAGCTTGAAACAACAGTGATGTGTGTTCGGCCCAATGGAATAGCTTGAAACAACAGTGATGTGTGTTTGACCCAATGGAATAGCTTGAAACAACAGTGATGTGTGTTTGGACCAATGGAATAGCTTGAAACAACAGTGATGTGTGTTTGGACCAATGGAATAGCTGGAAACAATAATGATGTGGGTTTGGACCAATAGAATAGCTTGAAGCAGCATTGATGTGGGTTTGGACTAATGGAAGAACTTGACACAACAGTAACGTATGTTTTGACCAATGGAAGAGCTTGAAATAAAAATAATTTGTTTGGACGAATGGAATAGTTTGAAACAAAAGGAACGTGTGCCTGGACTTACAGGGCACCCTGATGGATGATTTTGGCAAGAAACGCGTCGAGATCACCAGAAAGACAGCCTTTTCAAGGATCAGAACACTCATTTTGCTCTGGTTTCCTAGAAATCAAACCGTCATAACGGCGATTCCTCCTTGGCGGAGTTGCCAGAGAGAGAAGCCATTTTGGATGGGATGGGTGGAGGCCACTGAGAGTGGTTGAAGCTTTTTCTTCTTTGTAGTGCAGTAAAAACAATATGGAGCTATTTCCTTTGTTGTGAGCGAAACTTCTTTTGGTAAACTGTATAAGAAGTGCATAAAAAGGCTTGTATTGTGGAAATTTCCGTGCAAACGATTTGGTCTAACTCAGGCGGCCATTAGAAAAGAGAAGGCACTTGACTTCCAGCACCTCCGCCAAGGAGGAATCGCCTATTTGACGGTTTGATTTCTAGGAAACCAGAGCAAAGTGAGTGTTGCGATCTCTGTAAAGGGTGATTTTCTGGTGATCTTGACGTGTTTCTTTCAAAAACTTAATCCGTCAGGGTGCTCCTTTAAGGAAATAGCTTGGCACTGCATTTGCAAATCAATGGATACGGGAATTGTGTCTGTTAAAACAAAATAGTAATTTGAAACGCAGACAGATACACTTGCTGCCACACATAGACATGTGTGTGTTTACACCTTGTATGTGCTCACATGCAAGCAGATATACAGGTGCACAAACACATACTCAAACACACTTGCTCACTCTCACACACTCTCTTTCTTACACATTATCGCTCTCTCTCACCCACACCCATATCCACACAAACTCGCATGCGCAATTGCACACAATCACATTATTAATTGAACTAAAAACATCAAAACGCTACACTCACACAAGCACGTGAAGGTGAAATAAACAATAAACACGGTGAATAAAACCAAATTTTAGTCTTCAAAAAGACTTTGACGAGGTGAATAAACACATACTCAAACACACTTGCTCACTCTCACACACACTCATTATTACTCACTAAATTGAACATTGGGGAACATTTTTGTAATAGTTTTTTTTTAAAACTTTACCTTACCTTTATTCAATATACGTCTACATGTTTTGCCTTCAAACATTTTGTGCGTTTACTGTTTGTATCTTTGCACTTGTATGTTTCCTTGTTGTACATATTCTAGAATGACTAAACAAAAACGCAACCCACAAATCGCAAAAGTGTTTTTTTCTGCCTCAAAAGAGATTTTTCTCAAAATATGAAACCATGGACAATTATTTTCTGGAGCATTCCAAGGCATCTTGGAAAAGCAAACTGTTATAACTTCTCATGTATTGAGTCTTCTTCATAAACCTGCAAATTCAAAATGTCAGCTTGATCATTACCAATTTTATCAGCGATTTTGAGGGTTGCAATATTTTTTGGTCACCCTGCACTTTTTGTTCCCTTCTTTTCCAAATGCCAGCTTCATCATTACAAATGTTATGCATGATTTTGAGGATTACATTTGTGTAGTCACTTTTCGTTTCTTTGTTATTTGTATGTCTACATGTTGTACTTTTCTTTTTGCGCTTAAAGACCCACCACGTCACGTGTCGAAATCATGGTTTTCACGTG
The DNA here is from genome assembly GCA_017654935.2 of Phymorhynchus buccinoides. Taxonomy (NCBI): domain Eukaryota; kingdom Metazoa; phylum Mollusca; class Gastropoda; order Neogastropoda; family Raphitomidae; genus Phymorhynchus; species Phymorhynchus buccinoides. The sequence continues at coordinate 55,850,361 of CM065684.1, forward strand.
TTTTCCCTCTTATAGCTGGTAAGAAATCTTAAGAAATCTTCCAAGCATAAGAGGGAATATGACACGTGACGTGGGGGTCTTTAATATTTTGTACCAATATTTTTTGTTCTTCGTGCTATGTACGTTTTTGCTCCTTAACTTTATATTTTGTACCCTTCACTCACTATTAATAGACGTTAAATCTTTGTAGCGCTCCTACCCTCTTTCTTTCATTGGACATGCATACGGTACATTCTGGTGATTTTATATTCTTTTGAACAGATGTATTTTTTGGTCTTGATTTGGAGTCGTGTATTCATTAACATTTATTGGAATCGTGTTTGAATCTAGGTCTGATTATATTGGGTATGCACTTTGGACATTGTAGATGCGTATTTGAATTATGATTTAAAGAATTAGTTTCTTTTTGTCTTTGTCTGATTCTCTCTATGTCTCTGTCTCTCTCTGTCTCTCTCTCTCTATGTCTCTGTCTCTCTCTCTCTCTCTGTATGTGTGCGCGCGCGTTTGTGCATACATTTGTGTGTGTGTGTGTGTGTGTGTGTGTGTGTGTGTGTGTGTGTGTGTGTGTGTGTGTGTGTGTGTGTGTGTGTGTGTGTGTGTGTGTGTGTGTGTGTGTGTGTATGAGAGTGAGTGAGTGTGTGTGTGTGTGTGTGTGTGTGTGTGTGTGTGTGTGTGTGTGTGCATGCTAGCACACTACAGCATGCATGAAGACGAAATTGTAGTCAAATTGTTGAAACATTATCACAAACCCACACGTAAGCATAACACCTATAACTAACTGCAATAGAAAGTTTCTCTGTGGCATTGCACTCCTTATGACCCCTACTATAAGTATGCACAGAACAAGTTATAAAGTTGAGAGTGCTCAGATAATAGTGTAATTAGACAACTACTGACGTCATTATCCCCCAAAAGGATACATCCTTCAAAAACCAAAAAAGCTAATCATTTCGAATTCTACGTTATGTAGTAGTTATAGACAAACAGAGACAGACAGAAACATGCATATACACATTGACCCCCCTACTCCCCTGCTCTCTCTCTCTCTATCTGACTCTCTGCCCCTGTGTCTGTCTTTCTGTCTTTCACTGCTTTCTCAAGCCCCACCCAAATGCTCTTTCTCTTTGTGTATCTGTCTCTGTCTGTGTCTCTGTCTGTGTATCTCTCTCTCTCTCTCTCTCTCTCTCTCTCTCTCTCTCTCTCTCTCTCTCTCTCTCATCTCTCTCTCTCTCTCTCAACCTTCTCTCTCTCTCTCTCTCTCTCTCTCTCTCTCTCTCTCTCTCTCTCACGTTCACACGCCCTACTAAACTCTCCCCTCCCTTCTCTCTCTGTCTGTCTGTTTTTCTCTCTCTTCCCATTGTCTATCTCTTTTCTTCTTCTTCTTCTCTATCACACACTTCACTAAGCTCTTCGTCACAACATAGTGCACGTGATACTCTAGACACCATGTGGCAGGGTGTGTCTTCAGCGGCTCAGATATTAGCTGCAAAGCTTTGAGGCGTGGCAGAAGCGGAGAAAAGGACATAAGGTCCCATTGCTCAAATGCATCGATGTGTGGCGTTTTACAGCTTAGCTTAGCACAGGCTTTAGCGCTCCGATGTTAGCTGCAAACTCCGAAGCATGGCAGAAGAACAAGACAAGAACGTGACGTAGGGAAGTGCTGCTTAACGAGGCACCCTGACGGATGTGTTTTTGCAAGAAACATGTCGAGGTCGCCAGAAAGACAGCCTTTTCAAGGATCGGAACACTCACTTTGCTCTGGTTTCCTAGAAATGAAACCGTCAAAACGGCGGAGGTGTCGGAGAAATAAGCCATTTTGGACGGGGTGGGTGGAGGACACTGAGAGTGGTTGAAACTGTTTCTTCTTTCTAGTGCATTAAAAAAAAAAAAGCTATTTCATTTATTGTGAGCGAAACTCCTTTTGGTAAACTGTATAACAATTGTATAAAAAGGCTTGTATTGTGGACATTTCGTGCAAACGATTTGGTCTAACTCAGGCGGCCATTAGAAAAGACATGCCTTCTCTTTCACTGAAAGAATCTGACTTCCAGCATCTCCGACAAGGAGGAATCGCCGATTTGATGGTTTGATTTCCATGAAACCAGAGCAAAGTGAGTGTTGCGATCTCTGTAAAGGGTGTTTTCTTGGTGATCTGGATGTGTTTCTTGCATAAACGTATCCGTCAGGGTGCCCCTTTAAACATATCGGCGTGTGGCGTTTTATTGCCTAATGTTTATGTGAATGATTAAGGTCTCTATACACGTGAACCTTTTTCACTCTTTCACCATGGCGATACAGTGATATGCAAGTCTACTATGAGTGGCTATCACTGTCTTGCCATGGGGAAAGGGTGAAAAATGTTCACGTTTATGGAGACCTTTTTGACTCGCTATACTAGGAGGCTCGGTGTGAAAGAGATGTTCACAGCTTGGGATTAATATTGACCTTGATGGACACTCAAAGCTTATTCTTGATGGAAGATAATGGACATGTGTGACGTAAATGTCATCATAATGATCTATCTCATGACACCAATTAATGTTTTCTGTGATTTTACCATAATCTCCACATTGCAAAGCATAACGAGTGCCTTTCGTAGTCATCATTAAAATGCCGCAGCTAGCGGTGCGATCGTTGTCAGATCTTCCTAAATCCCATCTTTGTTTTCGACGATTCATTTAAAGAAAAGGAAAGTGATGATCACCAATTTAAAAGCAATAGTTTATCTCTGTTTTAACAAGCGTTTTCTATCTCAGTAACGTTGCCGTACAAGTACTTTAGGGGAGCAGTTTACTTGCGCAGAACGTTTTGCTGCCATAAACCAACCCAGAACTGACGACTTTCAAGACAACAGAACATTTCACACACATAGCAGCAGCAGTAGCAGTCAAATCAAAGTCTAGAAGCACATTGTTTAGCACATACACACACACAGTGGCAGTATCTGCGAGCTATATACAAGAAGTTATGTAAACAAAGTCCTTGTCATGACTGCAACAAATGGTTCCACTGGTGTCAACAACAAAACAGATTCTACATAGTCAATAATAAACGTAGAAAACGTGCATGTAGTATTTCGACTTTTGAGGGAACTGGTATGTGTGATGACAAAACTTACACACATTAATATTCTCAGATGAGAGCAAGAAAGTGTTTGTGCGAAAAATCTCGGAAATTATTGATCATCTGATTCGAACACACGTTTGCGTCTCTAAACTCCTTCGCAAATGTAGTTTTGAATACGAACACTTGATTTTAAGACGACAAAACATCAAAGGGAAGCAACTAAGCCTTATGATTTATTTTCGATATTTTCGTCGTCCCAAATCTTCTGAGGGAGTGTTATTATGTAATGCACGGGTTATCTTCTAAAATCA
>CM065684.1:55863737-55921237 GCA_017654935.2 Phymorhynchus buccinoides
GCTTTGATTTTTTAGAAACAGAAAAATTGTACATCGTCAAAGAAAATTCTTTCGATATTACAAACGCTGTCTTTTCTGCGGTTGGGTAAGTTTTGTTAGGTGTTTTAATCTTCAGAATTGCTAGTGCTGAATTGGAATGTTTGAGGAAACAAAAAGTAATATACTAATTCTGACTCATTGAACTAATAAAACACACGAACTTATTTTATGTAGCTGACGGTGATTTTGGACGTGCTCGAAAAAGAAGTTTAAAAAATGTAAACGTTAAATGTGAATAAGAATTGTTCGGAAATAATTAAGGGGAGTAATTTCATGGTGTGTGGGAGTGATCTTGCCTAATTCGATCGGTCAAACAGGGGAAGTTACTCTACCATCTTGTAGATCTCCAGCTTTCGCCTCGTGTGCTTGAATAGACAGTCAGCACTTAGAACACCGTGCGTCATTCTAAACGTGATGTCATTTATATTTTTATCAGTTTGTGAGTACTGGCCACCCCTCATTTTTGTAAACAACTCTAATTTTCACGAAGTGCTCTCCCTTAGTTTTTTTCTCTCCGAAAATCGTCTATTACTTAACCACTAAAATACATGTATGTTATTTTCCCCAGGTGACAACAAAGAAACGTCCCAGCTGCGGCGTTACTGTGTGGGGTACTTTTCTATCTACAGCACCGGTAGACACCTGCTGGTGGTCTTCAAGTCTGATGAAAGCTACGAGGCTAGCGGGTTCAAACTCAGATACGTGGCCATCCTGAAAAACCCACCCACGGCCAAAACGACTGTCGCTTCGAGTAAGTAGGCTAAGGAGTAGTGGCAAGGGGTGATCATTATTTACATCTTTCTCTGCCAGTTTAAGGGGTACGAGGTTGTCAAAACTATTTATTTCCTTTATTTCAGTCTTTCTTTCCTGTCTACTTTTTTTTTTATCTCCTTCCCCCCTCTGTCTTTCTCTCCACTACCTCCTCTTTATGTATCTCCCTGCATCTCATTGCGTCTCTACTTGTCTTGTCTCTGTCTCCCGATCTCTATCTGTCTCTCTATCTCGGTTTGTCTGTCGTTTGTGTAAGTCTGTCTCTCACTCTTGCTATCTTTTGTTGTAGGCCTCATCTCTGCTGCTACTACTACTTCTACTGCTCCTGATACTATTTCTACCCCTGCCTGACCACAATACGACCATGATACTGATAGGCCTAATGTTAGATGATGATGATGAATATGATGATGAATATGATGATGATGATGATGATAGCGATGACGGTGATGATGTTGATGACGTTGACTCCAATAACCACAAAGACATCAACGATGTTGTAATCAATTATATCATTTTGATGGTGATCAATGTTGCCGTTGTTGTTATCATAATGCTCGTTTTCCATTTTTTGTTTACATTTTTTAAATTTATGATATCGCATCTTCTCTTCATCATAAACACTTAACAGCTAACACTCTCTCTTCTTTCTTTATGAACAAAGCACAAAATTGTCACAACTAACAATCCTTCTTTATTTTCTTTGTTCGAGAAATCAAAAACGTGTAACAGGCCTAACTAACTAATCTTTCTTTCTTCCCTTTCTTCAATAAACCACACAAAAATAACCCCTCTTCTGTTTTCTTTCTTCCACCAACAAACCAACCTCCCCACAAACAGCCACAGTCAAAGCGGACAAGAAAGACGACAAGAACTGGGTGAACACAGGGGCCCTCATCGGCGGAGTGGTGGGCGGGGTGTGCTTCGTCATCGTGCTGGGCATCATCTGTGGCCGCTGCGTGGGACGAGGCGAACTCAGGCAACCCCCGGCTCACCGCGCCGCCGCGTTCTACCACAGCCACGCCCCGCCCATATCCCCGCTGCACGAGCCGGGCGAGGGAGGAGGGGGTACGATCTCCACAGCCGTGCACATGATGCAGGGCAACAACACGGTCTTCATGGTGTCTCAGGCTATGGGGACTAACCTCTCCCCGACGCGGTTCCAGTCGCAGTTTAGCGGCGTGACCAACATGGCGTTTGACAGCAGCGGGGAGTCCGGCCCGATGGGAGTGTCAGCGACCATGACGAGTATTATCGGCCCTCCCCCGCCTTGCTACACCGACACCATGCTCGTGACGCATCCCCCAAAGATTCCACCCTCTCCAAACCATACGACATCAACGTCTAGTGGGTTAGTGCCCCCGCCGTTGCACGCTCCAAGAAATCTAGGAGGTGGTTCTTCAGATATGGAGCAGCCTGGACCATCTGGAGGAGTTCCAGTAACTCAGCAGCCTGTACATTCCGTTTGTATTGAACTTTCGCCTTCTGAGATATCTGAACGTCCTCAGCCGTCGCAAGCTTTGCTGTCTGAGGGTGAAGTCTCACAGCAGTCAATGGTATCGCCAACTCTGGCGGGAGTTGCACAAGAAGCAGAAAATTCGTGTCCTCAATCTAATGAAGTAACTCGAGTGTTCCCAGCTCAAAGAGAAGTGGGGTCTTCTGAGACGGGAAGAATGTCAGGGCGAGCTCAAGCTAGTGCCTCTGAAACAGAAGCATTGCAACGATCAGATTGCCAGACATCTACTGAAACTGAAGTCCGTACACAGCCAGGAATACATGCCTCTGAGCTGGATACTTCACAACAACAATCAGGAGCATCACCAACTGCAGAAGCCACCTCACAACAAACAGGAGCTGCTCCTCCTGAAGCAGAAGTCTCACAACAACCAACGATTCATCCCACCACAGAATCCTCTCAACCATCAGGAGCTCATTGTGGAGAGACTATTGTTAACTCAGAGGCACCTCCTGAGCCACAAGTTCCTGGACCATCCAATGGTGCTGGCAATCCTGAGGAGTCACTTGTCTTGCCATCTCCACCCTCAAACACTGAAGACTGTTCAGCTGCAGCTGCCGAAGCTCACATTGAACAAAATGATCAGAAATCTGGAGAAAGGTCACCCTCACCTCAAGCTGCATCAAATGCAGATTCATCTGGTCAAAAAGAAATCAACGAGTTGGCACAGATTTCAGAATTGAACGAAGAGGGTACATCAAAACAAAATACCACAGAAAATCCAGAACATCAGAAAGAGGCGCTAACGCAATCTGAGATACCTGCCAGCTCTGGTAATGTTGATGCCCAGGAAGAATCGACATCAGCTGCAGTAGAGACATCCAGAGAGCAGGGTGAAGACAGGAGCAACGTTTCACAAATGCCATCTTCAGCACTGATACAGGGCCACGCTAGTGAACATACTGTAGATGGAGACACTAAAACAGAACATCTGGAAAACAACAAAAAGGAAGAAACTGACTTGGATGATGTTTTCGTGGCCGAAAATTCCACCGTTGAAACAGAAAATGAAAATGTTGACAAACACGTAATACCGCTACAGCCCAACTGCTCAGTTTCTGCTGGAGGCGTTTTGCCTTTTTACGAAGTCTCATCGCTAGCCCCAGAAATACAACAAGGGACGCCTCTTCTGACACAAAACCCAAGCTGTATTGTTAAGTCTACCCCATTGCCAGAATCGAGTCATGAAAGCCCGAATGAAGCACAAAAATATTGTTCGGTGGACCCAGAACGTTCAACAGTGAATCATGAGCAACACTTGAACACTGAAGAATGTTCCAGTCCAGCTTCAAACCAACCAACCCATCCTTCCGCACATGAGGAATTACCTTATTCAGATTCAGAAAATGTTCAACCCACTCAAAACCTTTCCACTGTGGACACACTTGATTCTCATTCTGTCATAAAATCTCCTTCAATTCCACGAATCGAATCTCCAACTCCTCTGCTGGAAGAAATGTCGTCTGATGGCAATTTGGGCGGAAGCGGGGCAGACTATACGCACGGCGACTGTTCACGGGATGAAATTTCTGGAGCGCCTTCATACGGGTCACTCTCACAACACTCCAGTCCTTTGATGAGTGAAAGGCAGCTGAGGAATTCAGCCAGTTTGCAGGAAATCCCTAAACAGGTGCAAGTCATCAAGAGAGAGACACTGCAGAGAGCGGATAGTCAGTGAGTGATTGCAAGAATGGAATGTTATACTGCATATTTATTTTGTTGAATCCGAATATATATAGGCTTTCAGTTTTTATTTTCAAAGAGAATTCGTGGATATTTGATGGTAGAGACTGACTGGAACGACGTGAGTGTCATGTAAGGGCAATTCATTCCTTTCTGCGCTTTGCAGACGTGAGATTAAAAATGTAGTCATAGTTTGTAACAGCATCATCGACATATTGGTGACTTTTCCAATTGAACTTGAATAAGCAGTTCAGAATTGTGAAGGCTTTGTGATATGTAAAACTTCGGCTTCGTTCAGTGACAGAGGAAATTCAAGCTCACGCTTATTATCGCTAACCTGTTGAAACAATGTTGAAGATAAAATCTCAGTCACGCAACAGGAATTATGCGATATAATTGATTAATGCTCTAAGTTCGATAATTATCAAAACAGGGTGATGCTGTTGAAGCCTCGCATATTCGCTATTGAAGCCTCGCATATTGCCCTTTTTTCATCATACATCTCAGCGTGTGTCCCAATTTTCATAATGCAGAAGAGCAAAATAACGAAAATGAGAAACAATAACAGACAACAAAACAAAACTAACAAACAACAACAACACAACACAATCGCAGAAAGATGATGATGTGTACATCTTTATTTGTTTCCTATTTGTGTATTTTGTGCCTTGTTGTTTTGTTTGTTCTTTATTTTCATAGGTTTTGTTCAGTGAAAGAAGGCCAAAATAATCACGGGCGTTGAAAATGTTTCGGCCTATTGAGATGGAAGGCGTAAAGAAAGCAGGTCTGCCAGGAAGAAGAAGAAGAAAAAGAAGAAAACTGATTGCAAATTTCATTGTTACAATCGATATAATTGTCACTTTATACTATATTCATTTCTATTTTGTAACATACCAAACATACATACGTTTTTTTGGTATGGCTATACATAGATTATCGCTCTATGTATTTTACGTTGTGATATTACTTTTTTGGGTGTGTTTTAACAAACTGAGATAGCAAAAACACGTGCATTTTTGGATATCCTTTTCGTCCCTTTTCAATGCTACCTTCAGTTTGACACTGGGGTAGATTCTGATTTGTTCTTTATTATTACGGGCATATTACAATTGTTCATTTTTTGTACTAAGTGTTAGAAAAACAACAACCAAGAAAGAAGACTTTAACAAAGGAAAGGTGGAGTATTGGCGGAAGGCTGAAAATCTAACAAAACTTGTTTATTGAATTGCATGTTTACATGCGTGCGTACGTGCGCGCGCATATATGTGTGTGTGTGTGTATGTGCGCGCGCGCACACGCACGCGTGTCTCTCTGTGAGAAAGGATTTGTCCTATAAAGGGACGGATGAATCATGATACTTCTGATTTTTGACAGATTTTCAAATAGCTTATTGTCTAGACTGCTCGGATTTTGTGCCCCTTTTATCTCTTTAAAGTTTTGTGCTATGCACATGTTCAATTTTACATATTATACATTTTTCTGTTAAATACTCTGTAAATAATGCAAATGTTATGAAGTGATATATCTATTTTACGTCGTATGTGCAATTGCTCAGTACAATGTGCTTGTACATGTTCGCAGGCCTTGTACGTACGCGATCCTCTCTCTCTCCCTCTCTCTCTCTCTCCCCCCCTCTCTCTCTCTCTCTCTCTCTCTCTCTCTCTCTCTCTCTCTCTCTCTCTCTCTCTCTCTCTCTCTCTCTCTCTCTCTCTCTCTCTCTCTCTCTCTCTCTCTCTCTCTCTCTCTCTCTCTCTCTCTCTCTCTCTCTCAAGTATTATAACAACTCTTGTATTTGTCGTTTGAATCTCTTAATGGCATGTAAAAATGAGAAAACTATTGTGAACTTGGCTATGTATGTCTACAAAGCCCAGAAAAGGCTACAGTTAACGATTTTGTAATAGGCTTGAATTGTCTTCGGTTTTATGTTTGTACAAGTAATTAATTCAATGCTTCGTGATTATTGTTGTTTGTGTATTTATATCAACATGCATTGTATTATTTGACACGCCTTCAGTGAAGGGCCTAGGCCTGAACTGAATAAACATTCGCATTCGCATTCTCTCTCTCTCTCTCTCTCTCTCTCTCTCTCTCTCTCTCTCTCTCTCTCTCTCTCTCTCTCTCTCTCTCTCTCTCTCTCTCTCTCTCTCTCTCTCTCTCTCCTTTCAGTCTGTCATTCTTGTCTGTCTCTCTCAGTTTTCTCTTTCTCTTTTTCTATTGTCTTTATCTGCCTCTCACTTATGTGTATCCGTCTGTCAGTCTGTCTTCAGTCTCTCTTCCTCTCTGTTTCTCTGTTTCTCCACGGTGTCTCTATGTTTCTGTCTTTTGTTGTCACTATCTCTAACTTTCTCTCCTTTCCCCTAAGCTTATTTTGTTTTATTTCCCCCCCCCCCCCCACCCTCCCTCTCCCTCTCCTCTCTCTCTCTCTCTCTCTCTCTCTCTCTCTCTCTCTCTCTCTCTCTCTCTCTCTCTCACAGTAAAGGCCTGTCTTCTTCCTTTGTGCAAAATCACATTTTATTTTATTTGTTAAATGTTATTCCTGTGTTTCGAGTACCATTTTTGTGTATACCTGGGCCTAGTTTAAGTAGATGTAACAGCAACAGAGTTGTAAAACTTTTGAGCTAACACGGGCGAACATTTTGCTTAAAACTTTAATTATTGCGATTGTAAATCCCTTAAGGGCCAGCCACACGTCCACTAAAATAGCACAACTGTACGATACGATTCGAGCACGTGGTCTCTAAGAACAAATGTGATCGGCACATCGAGACCACGTGATCGAATCGTATCGTACAGTAATGCGATTTTAGTGGACGTGTGGCTGGCCCTTTGGAGCTTGTTCTGAGGCGGTGTATAAGCGCTTTATACACACCCATGTCTATAACTCAATATAACCTCATCTTTATTGCTGCTATTGTTTTATCTATGCTATTCTGATATTAGTTTTCTAAAGATTTTCATTTTGTGTTGGCCATTATGCTTCTTTTCTGCCGAAGACATATCCACCATTTGTATGGTTATATAAGCCGTCTTATAATCAATTGTGAAGATGTTGTTGTTGAGTGGGGGTTTTGCGTCCTCATGGCGGAAAACCCTTAGGGACAAGTTGTTCTGGTGCTGGGTCGATGTGGAGATGGCCGCAAAGCGGTTGATGGTCATGCCAAATTTTGAAGCCATAATAACTATGTTTTCAACCAAATTGTATTTGTTTGTTAACATGTGAATCACGTTTAGTATGGTGTAAGCATTTTTAAAGTGTGAGTCATTTCTCATTTTTGTGTTATTTTGAGCTAAACGAGGCAGAACTCATTTTATGTGGGTTTGTTGTTACACGAATTATGTTGTCAAAGATTCTGTGTTTTATATAATATAAAGACCTACTATGAACCTCATTTGCTTCAAGTTCAAGTTCAAGTTTCGCTGAACAGACGCGCGTGCACGCGAACGCGTGTCTGTGAGTATGTGTATATCATGCATGCCCGTGTATTTGCCCGTGCATACAAGTACACGCGTGCGTGCGTGTGTGTGCATATTTGTGTTTGTGTGTGTGTGCATACAAGCATACGCACGTGTGTGTGTGTGTGTGTGTGGATGTGTGTGCACGCCATGTGTATAATTATGGGCTTCTCATATGTATAACATGCTTTAATCTTATATATATTTTCGAAATCTGTCTGTCTGTCTGTCTGTGTGTCCCTTATGCACGGCCACAGTTCTCAACCGATCGACACCAAATTTGGTATCAAGCATCCTTGGCACCCTCCGAAGGTCATGCCGTCCTTACTGTTCGGAAACCTCCGCCAAGGGGTCGTGGGGAGGGGGGGACCACACGCAGCTCGGATTTACTAACAGCAAGTGCGTATGAGCTGTGAGCGTGGGGGGGGGGGGGGTGGGTGGGAGGGGGGGGGATGGGAGGGGGGGAAAGGGGGTTGAGGGGAGGAGGGAGGCTGGGGGGGTCTGGAGGGGGGAGGGGTGGGATTGTCGGGTGTGTGTGTGTGGGGGGGTGTTCAGGGGGGTGGGCTGGAGGGGGCCACAGTTCTCAACCGATCGACACCAAATTTGGTATCAAGCATCCTTGGCACCCTCGGAAGGTCATGCCGTCCTTACTTTTCGGAAACCTCCGCCAAGGGGTCGTGGGGAGGGGGGGGGGGGGGACCACACACAGCTCCACACACACTTGCGGTTAGTAAATCCGAGCTGTTCGGGTTTGTTTCCTTTTTTTGTTTGTTTGTTCTTTTCTGTCTGTCCCAAGGATCTCCTGAACCGCTTCCAATTTTGTGTGGTGGTGTGTCCCCATGAGAGGAAGGCATCTGTGCAAAACTTTTTGCTGTCCTGACCTTGACGTTGGTGTATGACATTGAAAACCGAAAATAGTTAAGGGGCCATAACTTCCACACCACAGGTCCTAGAGTCTTGAAACTTGGCATGGATGTACTTTCGCTTATGGCCGTTCTGATGATGGCTTACCAATGAAGGTCAAGGTCAAGGTCAGGGAGATCTGTATGCCTTGAAAGTGGTAGGGGTCTAATGATTGGGTTTTACTGTCCCACGCATATCTCCCAAACTGCTTTACCGAATCGTTTCCAGTTTTGTGTGGTGGCGTGTCACCATAAGAGAAGGCATCCGTGCATAAATTATCGCCGTCATGACCTTCACCGTGGTGTATGACCTTGAAAACCGAAAATCTTTAAGGGGCTATAACGTCCACACCGTTGGTCTTAGGGACTTCAAACTTGGCATGTAGGTACTTTGGCTTATGGTTGTTCTGATGATTGCATACCGATCAAGGTCAAGGTCAAGGTCATGGAGATCGGTAGGCATTGAAAGTGGTAGGGGTCAAAAAATTGTATTTTCAGCCACAAAAGTAAAAATATAATATTTTGCGGACCCGACGAAACAGGTACCGGTACTTGGCGTTACCTGTACAAGGCGTTACCGGTACTAGGCGTTACCGGTACGGGGCGTTACGCTAGTGTATCATATAATATAATAATAGTTTCTTTGTAATGAACAGAATTATCTGCCTATTGAAACGTTTTTAGTTTATTTTTCAATTAAACGAATTCATGAAATCTGATCTTTTGTTTTCATGTGGGCCTTCTCGGTTCTCTTGCAAAGTTAGAAAAAAAAGTGTTGCTCTTTTTCATTTTATTTGTTGTTTTGTGGTCAATACCTGTGTCCTTATTTTGTGTTTCTGTGGTGCTCTGAAACCGATCTTGGAGACGTCTTCGGTGGATGATCTTGACATGTCTTGGGCGTGATCATGCTTAGAGCATCAGGTCAAAGTTTCTCAGAAACACTCATCGTGAGTATCCAATATTCCATCAGATGGTATTCTGCTGAAAAGTTCCATCTATGGCTCTGGCTGCTTGCTTTATGCTTCAGCCAGATCTCAGAGCCACAGAATCTGCTTGTCAATCATCTTTGACAAGTCATGGCTTTTTGGAGGTGAGTGATAGAGAGAAAAAAGCTGACAACTGCACTTTTTATGGCCAACCTGCCAGTTTCTCACGTGCAAAACGTGAATTTCTATTTTCTCATTTTGAACACTATTTTTAGCTGTTTGTGTTTCGGACCAAGTGAGTTGTCGCTCAATCACCGTAATGGCTAGACGCATGGTGAGTAGCTCCACACATAGCTTTGACCCCAGGGAGCACAACATTTTACCGTTTTGCACGTTTTACTGGAAAAATCCACAATTCACTATTTGCAGAATTAACGCCTCTCGGTATACATTGGAAAGGGAATGAGGGCTGAACGAGTCCCTGTCCGTATGTATGTGTGCGTCCAAGTATGACCAAAACGTGTTCCAGTTCATAATGCCTAAACCTCTGAACCGATCGTAACGAAACTTGGTACAATAGTTTCTTAGATCCGGCAGTTGCGGCATGCGATGTCAGATTCACAGAATGGCATGCCATATCAACGTGTTCCAAGTGACAACATTTTGAATATTTCGAATACACTGACTATGGATTTAAATAAAAGTAGATAGAGTGAAAAGATGTCACCCAATGATATTTTGTTGTGATATATCAAATTTCTGAATAATGCTGCACTGATTCAGGACATTTGTTAAAACACGCGCGCCAGCTAAGTTTAATGGTATTTTTGGGCTAAAACATGGCTGGCGGCAAAAGGGTAAAACCAAACTATAAGTGGTGTTGTCATTCCAAAGAGACACTGGCTCGCTTTGTACTAGTAACTCCCTCTGACCTTTCACTTCTTTTTGTTTGTGGCTCAAGCCACAAACCTATAACTCACTTTGTCGGTCGGTCGGTCTGTCGTTCCAAAATTGTCGCACTTCAAATCGAGGCTACACTTCTGGCCGCTCTTTAAAATGATGTATTTTAAAAGCGTACAAAATAATAAACATACGTAATACAGACACTACAACAGACACGACGAGTATGCGGTGCTTCTTTCGATGAGTATAAGTAGGATACATAGTTTTAAATGTTTTCCAAAAGATATAAAAAGTTACGAAATGGTGCAGAGATAACATTCTGGGACGGTATTCATGTCGAGATAGCATGAGACTTAGCATGATGCTAACATAGAAGCTCTTCCAATGTCCTATAGGATTTAATAGGACTTTTGGAAGAGCTTCTAAGTTAGCATCATGCTAAGTCTCATGCTATCTCGACATGAATACCGTCCCTGGTTTACAGATTAAAATTATTGAAAAGCCAGGGGAGGTAACTCATGATTGGAGTGGTAAAAATAGACCGCGTGCCAGAAACTATTGCGATTTCGCGCTTGTTTTCTTTTACTCCAACATTTTCCTTTTCTCGTTGTCATCTACTTTTTTCTTTTTGGCCGTATCGACCCATTCTCGTGCTTTTTGCTTAAAACCCCCAAATATTCCTAATAATGTTCTCCTATGAGCTCCTCTGAAATCGGAATGCGTCGCCTGAATGCAACGGGGACACCGGTGGAAACTGAAAACCGGATACAGACGTACCTCATCTATTATCGTCGTATGTCCAGGGAACTCAGAAGAAGAAGAACTAAACTAATTACATATCTGTATTGTTAAAAATTCGGGACTTTACTGGTGTTGCACTGCCTCCGGGCATTGCCTCCAGGATCGTTCCCACCATCTTTATATTTGATAGTGTCCCATAATATGTATCTGTTCCAGACCGGAGGACGTTAAGCAGATTTCATGCAAGAACTAAACTGTTATGAAAGAAACAATATCATAGTCATGTAATAGTCAACAAGAAACAAATAGCTAAAACAGTAAAGTTCACCCCTTTCTTACCATAAATCTAATTAACAAGAGCACTAAGGAAAACGCAGATCTGGGACATGTCTGCCGCTCGGCGACCATTCTGTTTTGTGTTTAGCTTTTATCTATGGTTGTCATTGTGCTTACATAATAATATATATTTCAATCTACACATTCTTGTGTTTGTGTGAAACGTGCTGTCTTGACTTGTATGTCACAGTATATCCTTACACACCAGTTGACTTTGCATCGGCATAAATAAAGTCATCGATGATCAGATGATGGTGTGAAAAATCAATTCTGTATTTTTGTTATTCATTATGTTTTTGGATGTGTGTGTGTTATATTATATAGCATCTTGTGATTCTCTCTCCGTCTCAAAACTAATCATGATCATATTTCATGTTGACGTCATTTGCCACTCAGCCGTATCTATCGAATGTACGGTACGTATCCAGCAATGAATCAGCTACAATAACTCAAGCTCACGTGCCTCCTTCGATTTAGGAGAGTAATTTGAGACCTTCTCGTTGTCAAGGAGACTCTCTGTGTGTGTCTCTCTCTGTCTGTCTCTCTCTCTCTGTCCGTGCGCGCGCGCGCGTGTGTGTGTGTGTGTGTGTGTTTCACACTCTATCTTGGACTCTGTCTCCCTGTGTGTCTCTCTCTGTATATCTGTGTCTTTCTCTCTCTCTCTCTCTCTCCCCTTTCTCGATGCGTTTACGATATAGACATACCAAATACCCCCCCCCCCCCCCCCCCCCCCCCCCCCCTGTTATCATGTTTACGACCCTCAGTCTCAAAGTCTACTTGTTTCAGTTTTACGACAATGAGGTGATCTGAACTCGATCTTTTGTTGGTCAGTGAACATTTTCGATGCAAACATTTCAGGGAGGGTGGGTGGGTGGGGTTGGGGGGGGGGGGGGGGGGGTAAAATACAAGATATCCGAGGAGAAACCCCCAAAGACGAAGGTCAAATCGAAGGGTGCATGCCAAAAGGCATTATTACAAGAGGAATAAAGTGGGATGATGGTACCTTGTGTTAAAGGGGCACCCTGACGGATGAGGTTTTGTAAGAAGCACGTCTAGATCACAGGAAAACACCCTTTACAGAGATTGCAACACTCACTTTGCTCTGATTTCCTAGAAATCAAACCGTCAAATCGGCGATTCCTCCTTGGCGGAGGTGCTGGAAGTCAAATTCTTTCACCCAAAGAGAAGGCGTGTGCCGTCTCTTTTCTAATGGCCGCCAAATCGTTTGCACGAAATTTTCGCAATACAAGCCTTTTTGTTATTTATTTTGTTTTTAAACAGTTTATCTAAAGGAGTTTCGCTCACAACAAAGGTAATAGTCCTCTTTTTTTTTTTTTTACTGCACTACAAAAAAAGAAAACGCTTCAACCACAATGAGTGACCTCCACCCACCCCGTCCAAAATGGCTACTCTCTCCGGCATCTCCGCCAAGGAGGAATCGCCGTTTTGACGGTTCAATTCTAGGAAACCAGAGCAAAGTGGGTGTTCCTAACCTTGAAAATACTGTATTTCTGGTGATCTTGACGTGTTTGTTGCAAAAACGCATCCGTCAGGGTCCACCTTTAAATACACCTTTAATGACGTGGCAACTCTGCCTGCCATATGACATTATGCTGTTTCAACAATATCAAGAAGTCTGATCAATGGAACGGATATAGGTGATAGGCTTCAATGTTTATACACTCAAGTCAGGTGACTTTTTTCAGATGTGTCAGCAAGTTATTTAGTTTCAGAAAAAAAGTTTTTTTAACGCATGGAAATTGCAGTGAAAACACGCAGTCGTTGTTTAGTCATTCCATGTTTGAAAGAATCATTGATGGATATGCAAGAAAAGCTTTTTTTAATGCATCGGAAAATGCAATGAAAACAGTTTGTGTTTTTAATCATTCCATAGTATTGTGCAAGAAAAGGTTTTAACGCATGAAAAAAATACAATGAAAATACAGTTTCCATGTTTCATTATTTCATGCTTTAAGGAATCATTGATCAGAAAAATGCAATCAAAACACGCAGTTTTTGTTTAATCATTCTATGTTTGAAAGAATCATTGATCAATATACAAGAAAGGCTTATTTTCAACATACTATGGAAAAATGGAATTAAAACACGCAGTTTTTGTTTGTGGCTCAAGCCACAAACCTATAACTCACTTTGTCGGTCGGTCGGTCGGTCTGTCTGTCTGTCGGTCGGTCCAAAATTGTCGCACATTTTGACAAAATGTCGCACTTCAAATCGAGGCTACACTTCAAATTGAGGCCGCACTTTAAAATGATGTATTTTAAAAGCGTACAAAATAATAAACATATGTAATACAGACACTACAACAGACACGACGAGTATGCGGTGCTTCTTTTGATGAGTATAAGTAGGATACATAGTTTTAAATGTTTTCCAAAAGATATAAAAAGTTACGAAAGGGTGCAGAGATAACATTCTGGGACGGTATTCACGTTGAGATAGCATGAGACTTAGCATGATGCTAACTTAGAAGCTCTTCCAATGTCCTATAGGATTTAATAGGACTTTTGGAAGAGCTTCTAAGTTAGCATCATGCTAAGTCTCATGCTATCTCGACATGAATACCGTCCCAGAGTTTACAGATTAAAATTATTGAAAAGCCAGGGGAGGTGACTCATGATTGGAGTGGTAAAAATAGACCGCGTGCCACAAACTATTGCGATTTCGCGCTTGTTGTTTAACCATTCCATGTTTTAAAGAAGCATTTCAATATACAAGACAAGCTTTTTAGCGCATAGAAACATACCAGTGCTTGTTTTTAATCATTCCATGTATTAAATAATCATTGATAAATATGATAGGAAAGCTTTTTAACGCATGGGAAAATGCACTGAAAACATACAGTTTTTGTTTAACCATTCCATGTTTTAAAGAATCATTGATAAATATGATAGGAAAGCTTTTTAACGCATGGGAAAATGCACTGAAAACATACAGTTGTTGTTTAATCATTCCATGTTTTAATACATGGAATGGTTTCTTTTTAAAAAGAGTTTATTTTCATTGCATTTTTTCTGTGTTAAAAAGCTTATCTTGTATGGCTCCCCCCCACCTGCGTGCGCATCTCGACCCTTCCAACGGAAGTGTCGCCATCTTAGTCAGATTTGTGTGTAAACAGCATCGATCGGGCATTTTTCAAACAAAGTTACTGACTAAGATGGCGGTCTCGCATAATAAGGCGCGCTCCTTGTGGCCGGATATTACGACACGTGGGTACAAGCCATATTGAAATGCTTCTTTTCCATAATAATAATTTTATAAGCTTTTCTCGTATCAATGCTTCTTTAAAACATAGAATGATTTTTTTTACGTGCACGTTTTCATTGCATTTTTCGGATCAATGATTCTTTAAATCATGGAATAATTTAAAACGGAAACAGTGTATTTCAAAACGCGTTGAGTTTATTTCAAAACGCGTTGGTGTGTGTCGACACGTTTTGAAATAAAACCGCGATTTGAAATAAATTCACCGAAATCTTTGTGTAGACCCATTCAGGACAAAAACCCACTGGACAAAACACTACCCCTGCAGGACAAAAGCCCACTGGACAAAACACCACCCATGAAGGACTTAGTATTTACATTTCTTTCTGTGCCGAAAACAGAACATTTTAGAGCATGTGAAATGGCATATTTCATGAAATGGGCAAAATGGTTTGCCCAATTCGTGAAGTGGATAATATAATTATATCAATTGTTTTTAAAGACCCACTATGTCACGTGTCAAAATCATGGTTTTCACGTGTTTTCCCTCTTATATCTGGTAAGAAATCTTAAGACATTTTCAAAGCATAAGAGGGAATGTGACACGTGACGTGGGGGGTCTTTAAGTACCCAATCACACAGGTATTAAGGTTGATTCAACAGCAACACATGTGTCTAAATTGTATTTTCACTGAATGCTACTTTGGGGCATCTCTGAGCTACATGCTTAATAGGAATTGTTCGGAAATAATTAAGGGAAGTAATTTTATGGTGTGTGGGAGTGATCTTGCCTAATTCAATCGGTCAAACAAGGGAAGTTACTCTACCATCAGGTAGATCCCCAGCTCTCGCCTCGTGTGTTTGAGCAGACATACAGCACTTAGAACACCGTGCGGCAGTCTAATTTGATGTAATTTATATTTTGACGTCACATTTTGCCAGTGTTATCAGTTCGTGGCCACTGGCCACCCCTAATGTTTACCAAAAAAATGTTTGCTAGTCGCTGACTCGCATCCTGCTGTTTCAACCTCCGACGCCATTGTTGCTATGATATTTGACCGAGTAATGGAGGTAAACAACTCTAATTTTCACGAAGTGCTCTCCCCACATTTGTTTTCCTCCGAAAATCGTCTATTTAAAGTTTTATTAAAATAACTATAAGTATGCAAGAATTGTAAACTCATCTACAGTGTGGTTTCTTATTTATTTGAATCAGTTCTAGATCCCTGTGTGCCTTTGAATGAAAAATAGTATTACTCACAGTTGTTTCTCAAATGAAAATTTGCATATTGACAATTTCACCATTTTGCTCATTTCATGAAGCGGGCAATTTCGCAGATTAGGCATTACATATGCATGTCATGAGCCATACCGAATGTCTCTGAGCACACTATTCCTGTATTGCATAAGAAATCAGGTCCTGGGCTACATTTATATAGATATAGTTCGATCACAAAGTGTCAAAAAATAAAGAAGAAATTTCAATGATTTTATTCAACAGCGTCTGACAATTATTTTGCTGGATTCGTTTTAAAAGATAAGTCAACACAGGTTGTAAATCTGCCTTGTACACAACTTAGGTAAAATGTATGATACAAGTAAAAACATGACTTTAAAAGAAATTGTACAAAAACAAAACCGTAAGAAAACAAAATACTGTGCGTATGATACAAAACGGTGATCTAAGATTAACGAAAAAGCATTACAAATGACAGAATACAAAAATAAAAACAAATCGTGCATACACAGAACAATGGCATAATAATGGATAAAAAGGAACAAAACTCTCCAAGCGATGCTGAGTAAATAACAGGAGTGCTGACTGGAATATTATTAACTTGAATTTGGTGTTAAATTTGGGGGGTGCGCCTTATAGTCCGAAATATATGGCAAGTCATCAGTCTTTTGTAAGAGTTTTCTCTCAAGTTGTCACTCACATTGATCGTTTTGTAGTGAAAGAGAATGGAATAATATACTATGGACAGTTTTCCAGTGTCTCTCTCTCTCTCTCTCATCACCTAACATCTTTATCCTTCTCAAATAACGTTTTCCAGTGTCCAGTGTCTCTCTCTCTCATCACCTAACATCTTTATCCTTCTCAAATAAATTTTCCAGTGTCCAGTGTCTCTCTCTCTCATCACCTAAAATCTTTATCCTTCTCAAATAACGTTTTCCAGTGTCCAGTGTCTCTCTCTCTCATCACCTAACATCTTTATCCTTCTCAAATAACGTTTTCCAGTGTCCAGTGTCTCTCTCTCTCATCACCTAAAATATTTATCCTTCTCAAATAAATTTTCCAGTGTCCAGTGTGTCTCTCTCTCTCTCTCATCGCCTAAAATCTTTATCCTTCTCAAATCGAGTTTTCCAGTGTCCAGTGTTCAGTGTCTCTCTCTCTCACCACCTAACATCTTTATCCTTCTCAAATGAATTTTCCAGTGTCCAGTGTCTCTCTCTCTCTCATCACCTAACATCTTTATCCTTCTCAAATAAAGTTTTCCAGTTTCCAGTGTCTCTCTCTCTCTTTCTCTCTCTCATAGCCTAAAATCTTTATCCTTCTCAAATAAAGTTTTCCAGTATCCAGTCTCTCTCTCTCTGTGGAAGTTCTGTATGAAATTGATGAAGACCTAGTGTAGGGGTTAAAGCTGGTCCTTAAGTTTTTGCCAGTAACGTATATTCACAGAATCTGTTATGAAAACAATAATGAATCAACTAAAATGGGCACACAAATTTAACCCGTATCATTACACAGTTGAGGGCCTTTGCAGAAGAACACAACAAAATGTATGTGCATGAAGACAAAAATAATTCTGCGAGCACTGTCTTATCCCTCTTTGTTGGATTAAAGAGATGTACAGACAGTTTTAAACAAACACTTTCACTTTCATGAATAAGTACTAGGTAGTCAGCAGACTCCAAAATGTGTACCGTAATTCGCGGACTATAACCCGCAACTTTTTTTGGGACAACCCCCCCCCCCCCCCCCCCCCCCCCTGCGGCTAGTACAGTGCTGCGGCCTAAACATTACCGAAAGTGAAAGTAAACTCAACTCAGTGGCATCCTTGATTCAGACCTTTGATCTGTTGCCTTGTTCACGGTTGATGACAAAAAAATCACCTTGATTTCGGTATATTTTTCACAAAATGACGATCTTTTTCGCGGTCCGACACTTTCGTTTTGGCAGTCAACACACCTGCGATCAACTCTAGATTCAACCGGAAGCAGACATCGTGCATCGACGCGGCTTGTGCGTTACTTTTTTAATTTGATAAAGTAGGGGGTGCGGCTTATATCACGAAGCGGCTAATTTACGCCCCCCCCCCCCCAAGTGGTTTTGTATGGTGAAACCGTAGTGTAGGCAGATCTGACTCACTCATACTCCCATATATTGACACACAGACATACACACGGACAGAGACATTCACATACATGGATACACACTTACACAGAGATAGACAGACAGAACTCAAGGAATTTATCTGGTAAAGCAAAAAAAGTCTTGGTAATGATTTTCAGATTTATTACCACTTTATTTCAACATTTAAAGCGAAACATCAAGGAACTCTTTTTTTAATCACTAAACATTATTTTGCAAGCCATCTTTTCCTCTTATCATTCACCCCCCCCCCCCCCCCCCCAATGCAAACATACACTGTAAGTATGCAAATATACTAACAAAGATCAAGTATCAAATGTTGCATTCAATACCAATCAAGAGAAGAATCTCACACACACCCTTCCACCCCCCACCTCCCAAATAAGCAGAAGTTTCCACTTAAAAAAACATGTGCATGTATGTGCACACACACACACACATAACTGAACAATCCGCATCATGCCTAGCTTTTTTCAAGAATCATATCACATCAAATTAACAGGATAGAATCCTAAATAATAATAATGAACATTTATGGCGTTTAACCTTAAAAAAATCCCTCAGCCCTTATAATCATTAAAAACAAAAAAATATGAAATGAAAAAATGAAAATAAAAATAAATACAACACACATGACATACACTTCCATAAACATGTGCGCGTGCACACACACATACGCACGCCCAGGTGCACGCGAGCATGCATGAGCACACACACACTGGTTACATTACACTAAGATCATATCACACAAGCGCTTGCCATTCCCAAAATGAAGCAAAAATGATACTCGTTGCCTTTCATTCAATGATCACTCCACCTAGCTGGAAACCAGAAGGTACTGCAGTGGAACCTCCCTTAGAAGACCCCATCTTGGATGCGTTTTGAAGGTCTTATAAGGGAGGTTCCAGGTTCCTTAGAAGACCCCATCTTGGATGCTTATTGAAGGTCTTATAAGGGAGGTTCCAGGTTCCTTATAAGACCTCATTTTGGATGATGTTTGAAGGTCTTATTGGCCACTGCAACAACCATGCTTTGCTAGAATGACTGCCCTTGGTATATGCTTGAGTACTGACCAAACAAGGGAATAACTCACCAATAACCCTATTTGAGGTCACCCTTTCGCAAGAGTGAATGCCCTTTTCAGTACTGACCAGCAAGGGCTTCACTCTCACTATCAAGGGCGTTAATAACCCTATGAATGAATTAATATTGCATTTAACATCCTCTCGGTCCAGCGGTCACGTGGGACAATAACCCTAGTTGCAGTGGCCAATAAGGTCTTGTGTTCCATTACGATTCATTCATTACCGTATTTTACAGATTTTAAAGCGATACTTTTTTTTTCTCCATAGACTGAGACCCCTGCGCCTTATAATGTGACAGATTAATATAGTAAGAAAATAGAGTAACAAGGTTTCAAGGTTTTATTGGGTAAAGGTCAAGATGTGCCACCCCCCCTACATTTCTCGGTTAATTGTATTTTTCCGTTTTTGCCTTTCTTACCATACATACAGCTGTATTTTAGGAACATTTTTAGCTAATAACCTTTTTTGAATACTAACCCTATCCCTAACCCTACCCCCCACCCTATAAGAAGGAAAAACGCAACGAACCACAACTGTGACAAATCGCGGTGTACTGCAGTACATAGTGGGGGGTAGGGTTAGGTTTAGGGCTAGGGTTAGTATTCCAAAAAGGTTATTAGCTAAAAATGTTCCTAAAATACAGCTTTGTACTGCAGTACACATAGTGGGGGTAGGGTTAGGTTTAGGGCTAGGGTTAGTATTCCAAAAATGTTATTAGCTAAAAATGTTCCTAAAATACAGCTTTATGGATGGTAAGAAAGGCAAAAATACAATTAAGCGAGAAATGCGGGGGGGGGGGGGGGGGGGGGGGGGGGGGGGGGGGGGCACATCTTTACCTTTTTATTGTTTCTAAAGAAAGCCTCTTGGGGGTATATGGGAAAAAAAGGACAACAAAGCAAACATTGAAATACAAAAAACAGACACAATAAACAGACAGATAAACCTTCAACAACAAGAACCAATACAAAAACAACGAAGGAGAAAACCCCCCACAATTATACACACACACTTAACAAAAACAAAGTCTGAATGTTGTGTTAAACTTGGGAATGCGCCCCAATGTGACTGATACAGTAAGAAAGTAAGAGTAACAAAATCTGAATGTTGTGTTAAGTTTGGGGTTCATGCGCCTTACAATGTGACTGATAATATAGTAAGAAAGTAGAGTAACAAAATCTGTATTTTGTGTTAAGTTTGGGGTTCATGAACCTTACAATGTGACTGATAATATAGTAAGAAAATAGAGTAACAAAATCTGTATTTTGTGTTAAGTTTGGGGTCCGTGGTGCCTTATGTGACTGATAATATAGTAAGAAAGTGGAGTAACAAAATCTGTATTTTGTGTTACATTTGGGGTTCATGAACCTTATAATGTGACTATTAATATAGTAAGAAAGTAGAGCAACAAAATTTGAATTTGGTGTTAAATTTGGGGGGTGCGCCTTATAGTCCGAAATATATGGCAAGTCATCAGTCTTTTGTAAGAGTTTTCTCTCAAGTTGTCACTCACATTGATCGTTTGTAGTGAAAGAGAATGGAATAATATACTATGGACAGAATTGCCCCTGGGTTATGTAACAAGTTGTACTTGCAACCACTTTAAACTGAAATTGTATATTAACTCGACGGCGAAAACAATACGAAGCCTTCTGAAATGGATACAAATTTCTGAACGTTGAAAGAAAAAACCCATATCAATTATGTTGGCAAGCCCATAGAGAAAACAGACACACACACAAATTATGTGCATACACATGCGAGCGCGCACACACACACACACAGTAAAACAATTAGCACTGAAACTTGTTTTCTGCAGAATAACAGTGACAAAACTAAATGAGTTTCAGTTGAACATCAATGAGAAAGAAAGAGGGGGGGAGGAGAGAGAGAGAGAGAGAGAGAGAGAGACACGATACGGTATGTTTTACTTCAGACAGGCCACAGCCCCATTAGAAGGGGTGAGAATACAAAAGCACATGAAATAAATGCATAAAAAATAAGTCCAAAGAACCAAACAAATTAATAATATAACAAAGTGCTTATAATAATTCACTATGTCTCTTGAATGCTCTATAAAGAAATATTGCTAATACATGTTCGTTCTTACACAACATATTAAGTCGGACTAATCTAAATTCTGATGGTCTGTGGTAATATTTCTGAGAGATAAATTTAGCTCTAAGATCATGAAGCACTGGACATTCAAAAACAAAGTGAACTTCATTTTCAATCGACTGACCACACAACATACATGATTGAGTTTTAGATCTATCATTATTATATCTGTGAGTGGACAGCAATGTTGTACACTCCAAACCTGAACTGTATTAAAGCGTGTCTGGCAAAACTCGACTATAGATAAATAAGATTCTTTCAAATTATCAGATTTAAACAATCTGTACAACGAAAATTGACTTCTGTCTTCAATATGACTATGCCAATTCTGCCCCAAACAATCAATTAGTCTTTGTTTAAAGCATGCTAAGAAACATTTATCATAGCCAACTCCCTGGTTATCCCACACAAATGAAAAACCATAACTACATTTAAGACAATGACGAATGCAAGAAACCCAGTTTTTCTTACCCTTTAAATCAAGTTTATGTAACATTCTATATGCTTGGCGCAGGCAGTCCGTGTTCATCCATTTGCACCAAGTTCAACCAATACCAAATACATTTAACATATGAATTTAAATATAATGGATACCTCCCCAGACATTATATTACTTGGAGTTCTCCTGTCAACACGCAGAAACATCTTCAAAGCAAACAGTTGTAATTTTTCAATCTGACACCCAGCTTGTAACCCCCAAATTTCAGCACCGTATTGAACAACTGGTTGAGCTTGTTTATCAAACAGTTTCAAAAATACATCAGTAGAGCAAAACTTTCAAACTTTCCAAACCACCACCAGACCTGCCTACTTGGAATTTTCCCAATCAGTAGCCCAGCCATCAATTTTCAGTAGCATGGCAAATTTTTTCGTAGCATCCACAAACGACGGCTATCAATTTGTTCTCTTCCTGAGCCGAAACATACTGTTTATGTTTCGCCGATTGAACGTGTTGACGGTTGTCTCTACCGCCATGATTCACAGAGAAGTCTGCATGGCAGAGGTTGCAGTGAGCATGGTTCGCACCAAGTCGACTTCTGACGATGCAAGGCCACTCCTCCGTGTAAGCTATTTTGAAAACTTGTGCATCAGGCCGATGTTTTTTCTTAGAACAAGATTATGTGCCAGATGATTTTCGTTTTCTGGTTTGGGTTCGTTTTTTTTCGTTGGAAACATCTCCCGAATCGCTACTGCTGCTGGAGTCCGCCATTTTTTTCAGAGAAAGTAATAAGAACGTATGCACAGTCACTGATAAAAATGGAAGTGACTAAGGTTATCGCGCGTGACACGGCGTCTGCTCTTAGAAACAGACAAAAAACTGGGAACGGCATAAGCAAAAATAAAATTTTCTCTGTAGCAATGTTAAGGTTGCCGAAGCTCCGTAGCAAAGCTTTATTTTTCGTAGCTGCTACGGCCAAATCGTAGCAGTAGGCAGGTCTGCACAACCTCTCACGTGTTGCTAAATAACAACTGCAAGGACAACTTTCTTGCTAACACTGAGTGAAGTACATGCTGGGAGGTGTTTGGACTGAATTTCCTCAATATATCCCCACTCCCACCCAATATATGCACACTAACAAAGAGAGAGACAGAGAGAGAGAGAGAGAGAGAGAGAGAGAGAGAGAGAGAGAGAGAGAGAGAGAGAGAGAGAGAGAGAGTCTGACAGTTTTATTGTCATCACCATAAAAGGTCTCAGAGACAGAAAGAGAGAGAGAAATACGAAATATGAATGTTTTATGGAGGGTGAAAAGGATAAGCTACAATAGCTTCTTTGCACCTGGCCCTCTCACTCACACCAAGCAAAGAAAAATGGACATAAAAACAATCTAGTCAAGAAAATGAAACAAAAATTGGCACATGAAATAATTGACAGAGAATGAAATTGGGAAAAAAAAGCAAGCATGGATAATAATGAGCAATGCTGAACTTGAATTGGTGGTTTGAATTGATTACGAAAAAAGAAGACAATTCTGAAACAAATGACAATTCTTCAGATTAATAGCACTTTTAGGGGGGGGGGGAGGAATATATTTTTTTTATGAGAGAGAGAGAGAGAGAGAGAGAGAGAGACAGAGGAATCCTCTACTACATTTTTCTGCAACCCCCTTAACATGTGCATAATTTGTATCACAATACCTCTTTAAGGGCTCGGCACACGCTGCAACTTTTGCTAATTGTACCTGCAACTTTGTGGTTGCAACAGTTGTATGCAACATACAACAAGGTTGTAGGGTTGCAGTTGTATGTTGTAGGGCGATAGAAAACGATCCTAGTTTTTCATCGGAGTTGCAACATGTTGTAGGTTGCAGCCAATCAAAGCGTCGATTCATATCACGTGGTTTTTGCATCACAATGGCGGAGGAGACAGGTGCGAAAACAGCAAACTTATTGAATTAATTCGCAATTTTCCATGCATTTGGGATGTCCATTGTGCCGATTACATGGCTCGAGAAGCCAAAATCTCGCCCACATTGTTCTTCGTGAGCTCTGATCCGACAAAATAACAACAGTAGCAGCAATGATCAGATCGTCGTGCTCATTTTCATCGCGCTCGGAGGAAGCCATTTTGGTAGAATGTAAACCAAAGGAAGTCACGGAATGTCTCGCGAGAATGTTCCATATATGGCACGGGATTGCAAGGGTGTTGCATCAAAGATGCAGCGTGTGCCGCAAGCTCCGCGATTTTAACTGCAACTTATTGTATGCAATTAGTTGTATCAACTAAAAAGTTGCAGCGTGTGCCGAGCCCTTTACAAATATTCCGTCTTTCATGAAATCAACAAGGCAGGCAGCTGACCAAGTCTTTGAAAGAAAAGACTCTTTAGTGTCCCTATTATTTGTGTGTGTGTGTGTGTGTGTCAGGGTTCGTACAGCAATTTCATGATCAAATTCCCTGACCCCAAACTCGTTTTCCAGTCTGCTTCGCGGATAACGATAACACGGTTGTCTCCCTCTGATTATTTGGGTACAGAGCCATTTTAAGACTGTAGCAAACGAAATTGTAATGCCGGTAAGGGCGATCGATCGCAAAGATCTCCGACAAGTATTTTTGTTTTTTATCTCATTTTTTAACCCATGATATTTTAAAGCGCTGATTATCTTTTTGATGTGTATATGATCAAATTCCCTGACTTTGAGCAGAAATTTTATTTTCGATGACTTTTAAGAGATTGGAAAACATTTGTCTAAATTCCCTGACTTTTCCAGTTTTCCCTGACGTGTATGAACCCTGGTGTGTGTGTGTGTGTGTGTGTGTGTGTGTGTGTGTGTGCGTGTGCGTGTGTGTGCGCGCGTGTGTGCTTCTCTTTTTCTTTATTAATCACTCAGGAAGTTTCCTGTCATATGAGTGCAGATGTGTCATGCTGCTGTTATGCACCTAACCAAAAATCAGTTAGGCCCAGCACGTCCGACATATCCTACTCCGGCTGGAAAAAATCTTTATAAGAATTTCTAGAACAAAGGCAGGAGGAGAATGGACCAGTCAGGCAGAACAATAGTAGACGGCAGTAAGCAAAGGGAAAAGGCAGAGTCAAAGAGAGTCACAGATTAGAGGAAGTTACAAGCACATAACTTTCAGAAGGTGGGGAACTATTTGGACGAAAGACCCGACGGTATCCCCACATGGAGAGACTTGTGGCAGGGTCAGGGTTGTCCAGCTCCCCTTATGGAGAGTATGTATGTATGTTTTTGGAGAGTATGTATGTATGTATGTATGTATGTATGTATGTATGTATGTATGTATTAAGTAGAAATAAAACTCGAATAGTCAGTGTGGTTTTGACTTTTGCTTTTTATGTATATATATATATATATAACTACATGTATGTCAGAAAATCAGAAACGTGCCGTTCAAATCATCAAGAATTACAGCTAGGTGGAGGAACAACGCATGTGTTCAATACCAACGTGTGTGCGAGTGTTACATTTTGTTTGAAATTTCTGGACAATGATGCATATTTGTAGATTTTTTTTTACAAAATTTGCAATAAAGTAATCGATATGTATGTAAGTGTTGTGGTGTGTGAGTGCGTGAGAATGTGTGTGGAAAACAAAAAACAACAACACACAAACAAAAACAGGGGGGGGGGGGGGGGGGAGGGAAAAAAGGGAGAAAACCTAATGGCAGAGCGGAGGTCACCATTTGACCTGAATGGTGTCCCCTGACTCCACGGAATAGAACGACAGTTGTCGAAGCTCGTTGTCGAACATGATCTCTGGGCCTTGCATCTGGAAACAATGACACCACAAAAAACATCCTACAGACAATGACCAGATTAGAGATTAGAGAGACAGACAAACACTGATGACAGAGACAGAAAGAGTGACAGGGAAAGAGAAAGAGAAGCAGAGGGTAGAGTGTGTGTGTGTGTGTGAGCGGGGCAGAGAGAGTGTGCATGTGAGCGGGGCAGAGAGAGTGTGCATGTATTACAGGTTTTTACTTCAGGTTTAGACATAGTGAAGTGGTAGATCAGACTTTTTTTTAATATATAGACTTTACATAGAAAAACTCTCTACACCAATTGGTTTCCCCACAACAAAAGCAAAGTCTGAGGCAAAATTGTGGTCAAAGGGAGTGAAGCGAGTTTAGAAGTGACTAATGTATGGTGTGCACAGATTTACTTCCCATGAAGCAAATTGACAGCTATCTATGAATTCCAGACATATATGGCCGGAACGACTTGAATAAGTTAAAGGTATCCCACTATGTTGTGAACTTCCACTTGCATTGCTATGCACAAACCCAGTTCAAATGCAGTTTATAAGAGGGGATTTCAAGGGACGGTTAACGTCTGTCTGATTTTAACTCTTCTAGCACCATGTATGTTTTGACGTTCTTGGTTGTCCGTTGCATCTCAACCGACAAGAGGGGGGTTAGCTATTTTATTGACTGCACTATGCATTGCCTTAACGGAAAAATCACTAACACAGGCTCTAAAAACACACAGCAGGGCACTTGGCAGTGAATGTCTTTGCATTTGGTGAGAGTGTAGGGTGATGTACTGGGCGAATGTATTCGCCCATGGTGCTAGAAGAGTTAACTCATTTCCCAACGATTTTGAATTATTCAAAAAAACTCACAAATCACTCCAGCCATACACACAAACGAAACATACATTAACAAAAGGAGAAATTAAAGATTACGGGTTTTATTTCAGGTTCAGACATAGGGTAAAGGTAGATCAGACTTTTTTTTATATATACACTTTATATAGAAAAACTCTCTACATCGATTGGTTTCCCCACAACAAACCACTACAAAAGCAACGTTTGAGGCAATATTGTGGTCTAAGGGAACGAAAAGAGTTTAGAAGTGACCAAGGAATGGTTTGCACACAGATTTACACTCCCTTGAAGCAATTGCATCAAATTGACAGCTATCTATTAATTTTGTAGTTTGTGTCATCCTTAAATACTATTTTTGTTGTCTACTTGTTGATGAATTGATTGTAAAGCGCTTTGGGCTCAGTTGAGGTAAAGCGCAATATACATGTACTATTATTATTATCAATTCCGAACATATAAGGCCGGAACGACTTGAATGAGTGAAAGGGTTTTCCAGCACCCTTTGGCCAGGCTGAAATGACGGGGGTTTGCATGGGTTGACAAGTGGAGGAGGAAGCCCTGCGTCTCTCACCTTCTGGCTGATGTAGGACAGGGTGAAGTCTGTGCTCGGTCTGTACAGCCTCTGTATCAACGTCCTCAGCTTCTGCACAGACATGGTGGCTGAAACAAACAGAATGACAATCACAGCAAAACGTTACAGCCTTTGTATCAACGTCCTCAGCTTCTGCACAGACATGGTGGCTGAAACACACAGAGTGACAATCACAGCAAAACGTTACAGCCTCTGTATCAACGTCCTCAGCTTCTGCACAGACATGGTGGCTGAAACACACAGAGTGACAATCACAGCAAAACGTTACAGCCTCTGTATGAACGTCCTCAGCTTCTGCACAGACATGGTGGCTGAAACACACAGAGTGACAATCACAGCAAAACGTTACAGCCTCTGTATCAACGTCCTCAGCTTCTGCACAGACATGGTGGCTGAAACACACAGAGTGACAATCACAGCAAAACGTTACAGCCTCTGTATCAACGTCCTCAGCTTCTGCACAGACATGGTGGCTGAAACACACAGAGTGACAATCACAGCAAAACGTCACAGCCTCTGTATCAACGTCCTCAGCTTCTGCACAGACATGGTGGCTGAAACACACAGAGTGACAATCACAGCAAAATGTTACCGCCTCTGTATCAATGTCCTCAGCTTCTGCACAGACATGGTGGCTGAAACACACAGAGTGACAATCACAGCAAAATGTTACAGCCTCCACATCAATGTCCTCAGCTTCTGCACAGACATGGTGGCTGAGACACACAGAGTGACAATCACAGCAAAATGTTACAGCCTCCATATCAATGTCCTCAGCTTCTGCACAGACATGGTGGCTGAAACACACAGAGTGACAATCACAGCAAAACGTTACAGCCTCTGTATCAACGTCCTCAGCTTCTGCACAGACATGGTGGCTGAAACACACACAGCGACAATCACAGCAAAATGTTACAGCCTCCATATCAATGTCCTCAGCTTCTGCACAGACATGGTGGCTGAAACACACAGAGTGACAATCACAGCAAAACGTTACAGCCTCTGTATCAACGTCCTCAGCTTCTGCACAGACATGGTGGCTGAAACACACACAGCGACAATCACAGCAAAACATTACAGCCTCTGTATCAACTTCCTCAGCTTCTGCACAGACATGGTGGCTAAAACACACACAGCGACAATCACAGCAAAATGTTACAGCCTCCTGTATATCAATGTCCTCAGCTTCTGCACAGACATGGTGGCTGAAACACACAGTGACAATCACAGCAAAATGTTACAGCCTCTGTATATCAATGTCCTCAGCTTCTACACAGACATGGTGGCTGAAACACACAGAGTGACAATCACAGCAAAATGTTACAGCCTCTGTATCAACGTCCTCAGCTTCTGCACAGACATGGTGGCTGAAACACACACAGCGACAATCACACCAAAACGTTACAGCCTCTGTATCAACGTCCTCAGCTTCTACACAGACATCGTGGCTGAAACACACACAGCGACAATCACAGCAAAATGTTACAGCCTCCATATCAATGTCCTCAGCTTCTGCACAGACATGGTGGCTGAAACACACAGAGTGACAATCACAGCAAAACGTTACAGCCTCTGTATCAACGTCCTCAGCTTCTGCACAGACATGGTGGCTGAAACACACACAGCGACAATCACAGCAAAACATTACAGCCTCTGTATCAACTTCCTCAGCTTCTGCACAGACATGGTGGCTGAAACACACACAGCGACAATCACAGCAAAATGTTACAGCCTCTGTATATCAATGTCCTCAGCTTCTACACAGACATGGTGGCTGAAACACACAGTGACAATCACAGCAAAACGTTACAGCCTCTGTATCAACGTCCTCAGCTTCTACACAGACATTGTGGCTGAAACACAGAGTGACAATCACAGCAAAACGTTACAGCCTCTGTATCAACGTCCTCAGCTTCTGCACAGACATGGTGGCTGAAACACAGACTGACAATCACAGCAAAACGTTACAGCCTCTGTATCAACGTCCTCAGCTTCTGCACAGACATGGTGGCTGAAACACACAGAGTGACAATCACAGCAAAGCGTTACAGCCTCGGTCTTCTGTTGCATAATACCCACTGCCATTTTCCTCCACGTTTAATCTGTTTAAAAATCATTACAAACAAGAAACGCATTTGATCGCATAAATCTCACAGAGAGAGAGAGAGAGAGAAAGGGGAGAGAGAGAGAGAGAGAGAGAGAGAGAGAGAGAGAGAGAGAGAGAGAGAGAGAGAGAGAGAGAGAGAGAGAGAGAGAGAGAGAGAGAGAAGGAGGAAGAGAGAGAGAGAGAGATAGAGAAAGGAGAAGGCAGGAGAGAGAGAGAGAGAGAGAGAGAGAGAGAGAGAGAGAGGATGAGAGAGAGAGAGAGAGAAGGAGAAGAAGAGAGAGAGAGAGAGATAGAGAAAAGGAGAAGGCAGGAGAGAGAGAGAGAGAGAGAAAAGAGAGAAGGCAGGAGAGAGAGAGAGAGAGAGAGAGAGAGAGAAGGAGAAGGAAGGAGAGAGAGAGAGAGAGAGAGAGAGAGAGAGAGAGAGAGAGAGAGAGAGAGAGAGAGAGAGAGAGAGACATCATGTGGCTCTTCTAACCTGGCAGCTTCTTTTCCAGCGTCCCTTTCTCTGGGTTCTGTGGACTGAAGATCTTCAGCGCTGGGCATCGTCAAGGAAAGTAGTTTAAGTACACAGACTATGCAGCCATCCCAATGCTTTCTGCTACAACAAATACAGACAACCAGCGGCTGAGACCGCTTTCTCCAACTTCGTAAAGCAACTCACAATGCTTGACTAAGAACAGGACCTCAGATTATCTTTGATTCATATACCGGGTACATATTCCCCTCTGCATGCATCATGTGGGGCCTGGGTGTCCCT
Source organism: Phymorhynchus buccinoides (assembly GCA_017654935.2). Classification (NCBI taxonomy): domain Eukaryota; kingdom Metazoa; phylum Mollusca; class Gastropoda; order Neogastropoda; family Raphitomidae; genus Phymorhynchus; species Phymorhynchus buccinoides. The sequence continues at coordinate 55,893,323 of CM065684.1, forward strand.
GGCTGAACCAAGTAAACTTAACTCATTCAAGTCGTTCCGGACATATATGTCTGGTTAATAGATAGCTGTCAATTTGATGCATTTTCTTCAAGGGAAGTGAATCTGTACGCACACCATACCTAGGTCACTTCTAAACTCGCTTCGTTCCCTTAGACCACAACTTTGCCTTTGTAGTGGTTTGTTGTGGGGGAACCAATCGATGTAGAGGGTTTTTCTATATAAAGTCTATATAAAAATATTAAGTGAAAAAATCAAAACAACAACAAAACTTTGACGAGACGTTTCGCTGCATTGCTTTTTCAATCTACATTCTAAGTTACAAGAATGAATGAACTTGACGTACTGTGGGGAAATGTCATCATGCTGATGACAAATTCACACAATGACGTCAAGCTCTAAATAACACATTCCCTTCCCTTAAATTAAAGACCTCACATATCAAAAAGTTAAGAAAAAATAAACATGTGCTTGTACATACACACGTGCTAACATACAATTTGTTTCACTCTATGTTGCTCTCTCTCTCTCTCTCTCTCTCTCACACACACACGCACTATCTGTCTCTCTCTCTGTTTCACATTCTCTCTCTCTTTATCTCACACACACACACATAAAAAACACACATACACACACGCACGCATATACACACATGCACACGCACATACACACCCACCCACACACGCACTATCCGTCTGTACCTCTCTGTCTCACTCTCTCTCTCTTTATCTGACTTTCTAATGTGGAAACTGGCTCACTGTCCGTTGTGCAGGATCTCCAGCATCAACCAACTGCCCCATAATGTACGTCAACTGCACAATGGGGCTCAGTACATGAGCCGCATGCATATTGTAGATGAAATGTCTTTTGTGGAGACTGGATGGTGTCAAACATTGGCCCATATAGTCAAAGGGTATTGAGGCCCTGGGGGTACAATGTTTTGAGCTTGATGATCCAAAATTGCTCTCTGTTGTGTCTGTGAGCATGGATGTCTGTGAGGATCTGCTCAATGGGCATGCACTTCATGTCTTGCAGCGTGTGGTTTTGTGAGTTGAAGTGCTTGGTGATGTGAGTGCCCATGTTCTTTGCAATGTAGGACCTATGAAGGTAAAACCGGGTTCGCAGTGCGTTATGTTTCACCCACATACTGAGCCCCCTGACAGCGTTGACAATAGAGCAGGTAGATGATGTTGGAAGGCCTGCAAATCATGCTGTGGCGGACAGTGAACCGTTCTCCTGTGGTGGAGCTGGAGAAGGACTTGTATTGTGGAAATTTGTATTGTGCAAACGATTTGGTCTAAACTCAGGCGGCCATTAGAAAAGAGAAGGCACATACCTTCTCTTTCACTGAAAGAATTTGACTTCCAGCACCTGCGCCAAGGAGGAATCTCCAATTTTGACTTCTAGGAAACTAGAGCAAAGTGAGCGTTGCGATCTTTGTAAAGTGTGTTTTCATGATGATCTTGATGTGTTTCTTGCAAAAACTCATCCATCAGGGTGCCCCTTTAAATATAATTCTAAACAACAAATGCTTATCTATTATCTAATATCTTTCTCAAATCCTATCTCATCCCTTGCTGCGCATATTCGCATTTGAACCCCTGTATCAATCAATCAATAATTGCAGATAAACGGCAGATGGACATTACTGGAAGAAGAAGAGAAGAAAAGAAACAACCATGATTGTGCTTATTTCACAACAAAACAATAAATAAGGATACTGATGAGGGAGTCTTTTAAAGACTTGGTCTGCTGAGTCATCTCAGAATCCTCTGGGGCTCCCCACTCTGAACAGAATAACAGATAATCAAACGCATTGGTCTCAATACCTGTTAACATTTTTCACTTTCCTCCCATGGCAACACAGTGATATGTAAGTGATCTTATGACTGGCTATCATTGTGTTGCCATGGGGAAATAATGAAAAATGTTAACATATTTTGAAAACTTAAGAGATAACCCAGCTAAGTCAAAAACAGGTACCACAAAAAAATCGCATAGTTCACAAAAAACGTTTGATCCCAATTGAGCACATAACAACATACACATATGCATGTGCTTGTGTGTGCACACAAACACACACTGCACACACAACTGTCCATGACTAGAAAATAATACAAATATAAGAACACACAAAATACACATACAATCAAACCAAAGTGAAGAGGGTTTTCTAGTTTACCAAACAGCTCCGCATTAGCTTGCATGTGCACACAAGCACAGAGAAACACACACACAGGCAATCTCTGCTGCTGCAAAGTACTGTACTTTTCAGACTATAAGGCAGTACTTTTCCCCCCGGACTGAGACCCCTGCACCTTATACAGTTAACCCTTTCACCGCCAATGTCGCATTTATGCACCACAATGGTTTAACACCCATGTCGCTAATAGGCATCAAATCATGGCCTGTTATCCGAATACCCTTTTTTTCTTAATTTTAGGAGGTAAGAAACAACCATGATTGTGCTTATTTCACACAAGGACAGGTCTAATGTTATACATATCACAGAAAAAATCACAATATTGCAAATAATTTTTGTCCGCTACCCAGTCAAGTTTAATGGTTATTTTTTGCTAACAAATGGCTGGCGGTGAAAGGGTTAAAGCATGACTAACAACATTGTAAATTATAAAAACAAAACCTAAATTTTATGTAAAATCTGAGGGGTGCATACCATATTTTTGACTATAAGGCGCTACTTTTTTTTCCCCAGACTGAGACCCCTGCGCCTTTACGTATGACTGATAAAATAGTAAGAAATTATAATAATAAAACCTGAATTTCATGTAAAATTTGGAGGAGGTGGGTGCTTTATTCGAAAAATACAGTACTTATAAAACTGGGACTGAAAGGAAAAAAGAAAGAAACTAAAAACAAACTGGTCAGCTGCAACTCACTCTGAACTAGCTCCTGGAAGCGGGGATGTGACGAGCAGAATTGCTTGCTGGGATTGTTTTTGGCGGGGTCCTGGCTCCCCCCGCTCTTCAGCCAGTCCGGGCCGTAGCGCTTCAGGTAGTCGATCTCCGCACCCTTCCTCTCCTGTTCGCGCACCTGCAGCATCATTTATCCCTATTGAATGACAATGGAAATCACAGAATCGTAACACATGCACCTGCAGCATCATTTATCCCTACTGAATGACAACGGAAATCACAGAATCGTAACACATGCACCTACAGCAGGTGCGCATGTGTGTCTAATTACTGAATAACTGTCTAATAACCAAATCCTGTCACAATTATCATGAAGAAACAAAAAGAAAGGGAAGAGGATGACAATATAATTGAATATGACAAGGAGGAAGAGAAAAAGTAGAAGTGGAATAAGAATAAAGTGGAGGCGGAGGCCATAGGACGACAGTACGGACATATTAGAGATGACATTTATTGTACCAACTGTAGCCCACCCTGAAAAAAAAGAGGAAAGAGAGGAGAGGGTGGGAGAAGGACGAGGAAGAAGAAAAAGATGAACACTGGACTACTGTGATACATCGCGTCATTTAGGTGATTTTGTGATGATAATCTTCCAGCTCTCCAAGATCATTTTCCCCAGAGAACGAAGAAGAAAAAGGAGGAGAAGACTACTGTAACACAGTTCTGTTACATTTCACTGTTTGGGTGATTTTGGAAATGATAATTTCTCGCAACTCTGGCTCTCCAAGAGTTTTTTTCCTTCCAGAGGACGAAAAAGAAAAACAATGAGAAGGAGAAGAAGAAGGAAGAGGAGGACGAAGACGACTACTGTACCACAGTTGTGTTGAAGAAGAAAAACAATGAGAAGGAGAAGAAGGAAGAGGAGGAAGAAGATGACTACTGTACCACAGTTGTGTTGAAGAAGAAAAACAATAAGAAGAAGAAGAAGAAGAAGGAAGAGGAGGACGAAGACGACTACTGTACCACAGTTGTGTTGAAGAAGAAAAACAATAAGAAGGAGAAGAAGGAAGAGGAGGACGAAGACGACTACTGTACCACAGTTGTGTTGAAGAAGAAAAACAATAAGAAGGAGAAGAAGGAAGAGGACGACGAAGACGACTACAGTACCACAGTTGTGTTGAAGAAGAAAAACAATGAGAAGGAGAAGAAGGAAGAGGAGGACGAAGACGACTACTGTACCACAGTTGTGTTGAAGAAGAAAAACAATGAGAAGAAGAAGAAGAAGGAAGAGGAGGACGAAGACGACTACTGTACCACAGTTGTGTTGAAGAAGAAAAACAATAAGAAGAAGAAGAAGAGGACGACAAAAGACTACAGTACCACAGTTGTGTTGAAGAAGAAAAACAATGAGAAGGAGAAGAAGTACCGACTACTGTACCACAGTTGTGTTGAAGAAGAAAAACAATAAGAAGGAGAAGAAGGAAGAGGAGGAAGAAGACGACTACTGTACCACAGTTGTGTTGAAGAAGAAAAACAACAAGAAGGAGAAGAAGGAAGAGGAGGAAGAAGACGACTACTGTACCACAGTTGTGTTGAAGAAGAAAAACAATAAGGAGAAGAAGGAAGAGGAGGAAGAAGACGACTACTGTAGGCGATTTTGGCGATGGCAATTTCTCGCATCAACTCTGGTTCTCCAAAATTTCTTTTCCAAAAGAAAAAAAGAATAAATGAAGTCTACTGTTCTATACTTTTATTACAGCGCAGCAGTCAGAATTTGTTTGTGGCGACAATTTCTTGTACAAACTGTAGTTCAGCCTAAAGGGAAAAAAGAGGGAAATGACAAACAAAAGGAAGAAGAAGAAGAAGAAGAAGAAGAAGAAAAACAAAGTAGAAGATGAAGGAGAAGAGGCATGGGTGAAAGTAAAACATTCTCTCAATCCTGAAATGACTCATTTCAATGTTCTCTGAATCTTCCCAATCCTGAAGTGGTGACCACGTTAAAAATAATGTCCAATACATGTGTGTGTCTGTGTATACAGGATGGGTGGGGATAGTGTTAGAATTCCATATCTATCATCTCTTGTCTTAATCTGCCATCAATTTTGGCAGAAATGTTTGATTTTAAGATGGTTGATCTGGATGACAAGATGGCCAATCCTGAACTCTTTCTATCAGCTTTTTCAATCCTGATTTCAGGAGCATGCCTGAACTACTTTCACCCATGAAGAAGAAGAGGGCTACTATACCATGGTTCTGTTCCATCGCGCCAGGCGGGCGACTTTGGCGATGGCAATCTCTCGCACCAGCTCTGGCTCTCCCAGATTGGGGACATGACCCACGTGAAGCTCCTCCACACTCTGCAGTTTGTTGAGCTCGTCAAAACTGGAAAACTGAAAGCCAAGGGGAAAAGCAGTACAGTGGAAAACATCTACCTCACAAACAGGTGCAGTGGAACCTCCCTACTAAGACTCCCTCTAAGATCAGTGATGTCCCGAGGCACAAACGGTCCCTACTAAGACTCCCTCTAAGACCTATGTCCCGAAACAGGTGCAGTGGAACCTCCCTACTAAGACTCCCTCTAAGATCAGTGATGTGACAATGTCCCTACTAAGACTCCCTTAAGATCATGTCCCGATGCCACTCACAACAGGTGCAGTGGAACCTCCCTACTAAGACTCCCTCTAAGATCAGTGATGTCCCGAGGCCACTCACAAACAGGTGCAGTGGAACCTCCCTACTAAGACTCCCTCTAAGATCAGTGATGTCCCGAGGCCACGGTCAGAGGCCATAGACCTATGAAAAGGTCCTATTGCAGGGGTCCAGGGGCCGCCTAGGCCCCTGGCAGGGTACAGGGGTGGGGTCAGGGGGGCATTGTCCCCCTGAAGCTGAAGAAAAAACAAAATCATACTCAATTTGAAGCTTATTTCAGGCTTGTAAAGTGAGAATTCAACACTTTTTTTTCCCTTGAACTTTGAATTATTATTTTTGTTGAAGTCAACATTTCCGAGGCAAGGTTGCACCCATGCTGTTGTGTTCTCCCCTGTCAGGACAAATTGCTGATTAATTTTTTAACACTGGCACACTTTGTCCTATTGATTTCTTCTCGAGTCAGAACATTGTCCTATTGATTTATCTTGTCTCAGGACAGTTTGCCCTATAGCTTTTCGATCCTCGGTGCATCATTGTAAGATGTAACCCAAAACTTTTCACTGACTTTTTCACCTTCATAATAGGATTAAGTACTGTGTCCACCTCCCTATTAAGACCTTGCCTGGACTGATTTCTCAAGATCTTAAAAGGGAGGTTCCACTGTATCACAAAAACTTGGATAAATTACAATTCTTCTTTTTTTGGTCCTGGTTTACTCCTTCTTAAGGCAAATCTTCTCTTGTTTCAAATTGTTCTTATCGGCTATCTCAAAATAACATTTCACTTGTCATTTTCCTTTCATTTTGACCTACCAGATTTCTACTGTGTGTGAAAATAAACTATGTTAATATTTTCTTAAAAGAGACAGATAGGAAAAGAGAAAGAGAGACGTAGGGACAAGATACAGAAATGGAGAGAGAGAGAGAGAGAGAGAGAGAGAGAGAGAGAGAGAGAGAGAGAGAGAGAGAGAGAGAGAGAGAGAGAGAGAGAGAGAGAATTTTTTTTTTAAAAATTGCAGTCAACATCCTTACAATATCAGGAGAGAGAGAGAGAGAGAGAGAGAGAGAGAGAGAGAGAGAGAGAGAGAGAGAGAGAGAGAGAGAGAGAGAGATACAGACTGACTAGTCATTGAGGAAGAGAGAAAGCTAATAATGGCTCAACGGGAAGAAAAACAAACAAATTCACGCATAAAAAAGACTTTACAATATCCTTGTTTCTGTTTTTAATTTAATACGCTTTTCATATAAATAAAGGTTACAGAGAAACATCACGCCTACCCCTTTAAAGTGCTTGCCGGTGAAGTAGATGGTTTTGAGTCCAGGGAAAAGCTGTGTCTTCTGTCCATGTTCCACATCGGGAAATGTGAAACTGTCCACTGGGTTGTCAGTGATCACCAGCCACTGCAGCCTGAAAAGCCACAGAAATAACACTAGTCAGTGGTGAAGAAAAGGGAATAGGAATTGTTTGGAAATAATTAAGGGGAGTAATTTCATGGTGTGTGGGAGTGAGTGATCTTGCCTAATTCAATTGGTCAAACAGGGGAAGTTACTCTACCATCAGGTAGATCCCCAGCCATCGCCTCGGGTGCTTGAGGAGACACACAGCTTGTAGAGCGCAGTGCGTCATTCTAAATTTGATGTAATTTATATTTTTCCGTCACAGTTTGCAAGTTCTATCACTTTGTAGCAACTGGCCACCCCTTATTTTTCTAAACAAAATGTTTGTAAGTCGCTGACTGGCATCCTGCGGTTTCAAGCTCCGAAGCCATGCCACCATGGTTGCCGTGGTTTTGACCGAGTAAGTCGAGGTAATCAACTATAATTTTTACGAAGTGCTCTCCCCTATTTTTTTGTTGAGAAAATCATCTATTGTCATTGCATGGGTACAACTCCTCAAAATGAAAAACAAACAAACTGAAAGGGAGTGGTCCAGGGGCCGCCCAAGCCCCATTGGGGTACACGGGCAGAGTGCTGTTGGATAATGCCCCCCTGAAGCTTAAGCAAAAATTAAATTAACCTTTAGCACCCTGCATTTTTTCTGACGTTCCGTTCTCTGCCACTGCATTCTTTTTGAGGCGGTGAAAAATGCTAACACCCACTTAATTAAAAATGCTATAATTTTCTCTGTGTGTTGTGTGCAGACTTGATTATTAATAATAAAGAGATGATTGAAGAAAGTTTTGATATGATGTATTTTGCTGTCCGTGTATGTTTTGTTGTTGAAAAAAAAAGAAGAAGCGAAATCAACAAAGCGAAAGTGTTGATTTACTGTTTCGGCACGGTCGGAATGAGTGCCGTCTGCTTCAAAGTTCGCCCACTGACTAACTAACTCATGTCGAAGATCCCTTTAACGAAATAACTCACGGAAATATTAAGAATATTATGAAAGGCATCATTTTCTTTGAATTCAACCCAGTAGTCAAAATCGGAACCGAATCACAATCGCGGCTCAAATCGATATTGGATCGTCTTCATCGAGTCACACTGACATCGGCTACCCCCCCTTCTACTGCATAACGATCTTCTATCACCCTTTCACTGTCGATATCCGACCTAACAAAGCCTAAGACTTCATGATTTAAACAAATATCGACGCTAATTTCCAGTAGGAAGCTTCGCCAACACGGAAATCCGCCATATTTGATAGTGAACTTTACTTTCTGACCGATTGAAACTTTGAAAAATTCATACAACTACTAAAAAAGCAAATGGCGGCTTGCTGGAAGAGAAGCAAGGAGCCGAGCCTCATTCTGAAGCTATAGTGAGGTAGTTTCTATTATTAGTAACAAAAATAAGGTCCGCGAAGCATTGGTTTGGGGGTACCCTCTCAGGGCGACACAGTGCGCCTGCAGTTACAGGGGAGATTATCGGCTCGGCGACACAGTGCGCCTGCAGTGTGCTAAAGGTTAAGAGGCTATTTTAGATAGCTCTCTTGAAATTCCAAGACTAAGTCTACAGTTCTAATAAAAGCACAATTTATACTTATGTTCTTTTTTAAGTGTTTGACAAATAAAAGCACAAAAATAGGCCAAAAAATGGTCACCATCTGTTTTCAATATTCCCCGAGAGAGACTTTTGTGATAGAATGACCAATAATAAAACACCTACAGTTCATTTCAGGTGAAATTAAAAAAAGAAGAAATCAGTGTGAAACTGAAAGAATTGCACCCATGTGACATTGACAGATATATGGCTACTACCTACGCTATCTGTTCATTTACTATATTTTCATGGACTGTAAGCTTGGACTGCAATTTGGATTGTAATTATCCAGTTTTCATAGGGATCAGTTCAGCTATTCAAACCATGACGATAGATTATAGGGCACATGCACGCATGACACACATAAGCACGCACACACACAAGCTGACACATGCATTCACTCACAAACATATATACACACAAGCATGCCTCTATTGCCTCTTCGAATTTTCTAAACACTCCTGCTCTTGACAGAATTTCATTTAACCCTTTCACCGCCAATGTCGCATTTTTGCACCACAATGATTTAACACCCATGTCATTAAAACCCTTGAAATCAGGGTCTGTTATTCAATGACATTGTGTTCCTAAATTTGGGTAGTAAGGATTGACCCCATTCTAAATGTGTCACAGAGAAATCCCACAATATTGCAGACAAAATCTTTTTTGCATCCAAGTCAGTTTAATGGAATTTTTTGGCTCAAAGATGGCTGGCGGTGAAAGGGTTAAAAAATCCTGTTAACAAACTAAAATTGCACCTGCAAGCAAAAATAATAAAACAGGCGGACGTTACCTTTCCAACTTTCCCAGCTTGAGGATTTCTTCCCATGAAGGTATTCTGTTGGATTCTAACGTGAGTGAGGCGAGGTGCTGCAGGCATGTGGGGGGAGGCTCGCACAGTTCTTCTATACAGTTGCTACACAGATACAACTGCTCCAAACAGGGAAACATAGAGCAGCATTGCAGAACCTGTTGATCAAAAAGGAAAACATATTCAAGTCACAAGTCACGTGACAAGTCACAACATTTTATTGTCCTTAAGGATATACAGTTTGTGGTGGCACGTAAAAGTAAAACATAAAGCAAACCCCAACATATCACAGGTCTAATAACGCAGCATTCATGCAACACACGCTCACGCACTCGACATGCAGCCATTCATGAACAAGATTTAAGATAATGATAATAATGAAATTATAGACACATAGAAGACACAAGGCGTTCAGGTAGTATTTGGTCCTTTAATGAAAGTCAATAACCAGACGTTTCGTATGGTACATACGTTTTCCATGTAAAAAGAGACTGACAGACAGCAAGCAAAAAGTAAGAGTTCAAAATAGAAAGAGAAGACTGAGTTGAAATTCAGATATAAAAGGAAAACTGAGTAGATATCAAGGGAGTAAGGCAATATTCATGGCAAAGTTGAGAGAAAGATACCGAGTAAGTGTTAACTCTAAAATAATAAATGCGTACAAAAAGTTAGAAAATGTTGCTTGTGAAAGAAGCTCACACACACACACACACACGCACGCAATGAAATTATAATAATAATAATCAACATCAATTAACAATAATGATAAAATAATACATGTAATATTAATAATAATAAAACGAAGAAAAAGACAGTAAAAGGGTTTCAGCATGAATGCCCCTTTGAACACACATGCCCAATAGGAATTGTTCGGAAATAATTAAGGGGAGTAATTTCATGGTGTGTAGGAGTTATCTTGCCTAATTCAATCGGTCAAACAGGGGAAGTTACTCTGCCATCAGGTAAATCCCCAGCCCTCGATTCTTGTGTTTGAGGAGACACACAGCATGTAGAACGCAGTGCGTCATTCTGAAATTGATGTAATTTATATTTTTACGTCACAGTTTGCAAGTTCTATCACTTTGTAGCAACTGGCCACCCCTTATTTTTCTACAAAATGTTTGCAAGTCGCTGACTGGCATCCTGCGGTTTCAAGCTTCAACGCCATATTGTTGCATTGTCGCTATGGTATTTGACCGAGTAATGGAGGTAAACAACTCTAATTTTCATGAAGTGCTCTCCCCTAGTTTTGTCAGAAAATCGTCTATTAAACTCAATGTCAATAGTATGAGCAAGGCGAGTTGTTGCAGATGTTTGAAGGCGGGATGGGGGAGCAAGGTGCTTTGTGACCATACAATACAAAAAATAACCAGAGGGGAAAAATGCAACATTACTTACTTCTTTTTCGATTCATCACCTCATCCTACAGAAAAGATAAAAAATCTAATTCATTCATTATTCTCTGAAAACTCCAAGCCTGTAATTTTTTTAATTTTTATACTCAGGTCAGAATATTCTTTCCCTTCTTTTTCTCCTACACAAATGATCTGTTTATGTAACAAATGGTTTAACTCATTCAAGTCGTTCCAGCCATATATGTCCGGAATTAATAGATATGCTCTGTCAGTTTGATGCATTTGCTTCAAGGGACATAAATCCGTGTGCACACCATACCTTGATCACTTCTAAACTCGCTTCGCTCCCTTAGACCACAATTTTGCCTCTGACTTTGCTTTCGAAGTGGTTTGTTGTGGGGAAACCAATCGGTGTAGTTTTTTCTATATAAGTCTATATATAAAAAAAAGTCTGATCTACCACTTCCCTATGTCTAAACCTGAAGTAAAAACCCGTAATTTCATTCATTTCTCCTTTTATTTTTCACTTTTTGTATGCTTTGTTTGTGTGTATGGCTGGAGTGATTTGTGAGTTTTTTTTAATAATTCAAAATCGTTGCGATGCGAATGAGTTAACCCACCTGGTGCCAGGTGAGGTCCATTTTGTTGAGGTACAGGATGGTCACTTTACTGAAGGCAGGCACTAACTGGTGTGGGTCGGTAGGGCTGGGCAGTCTGTTCTCACTGCAAGATCGACATTTTATACAGTGGAACCTCCCTATTAAGACCTTGAAAATCAACCCCCCCAAAAGGTATTAATAACATGGCAGACCTGTTTACCCCCTACACAAGTGTTGCATAGTCTGGAAAGCTGAAATGAGAAGTTTTGATGGAAAATGTGAAGCTTTAATAATTAAACCATCAAATAATGTTCACTGAAAATGAGAAGTAATCAAGAATTAAAGAGCATTATTTTCAATTTTGAAGAGTGGTACAGGTCCAAATTGAGTAGAATACTACTCAAAAAGAGTAGAGTAAACAGGTCTGATATGGAGGGGTCTGAATAGGGAGGTGGACACTCAGTAGTCCAGATATGAAGGGGAAAAGAATCGGTGACATTTTTGGCCACATCTTAGAGGGGGTCTTCATAGGGAAGATCTTAACAGGGAGGTCCCACTGCATAAAATAAAGCATGTTCAAGTAAATGTAATTTTTGAAACAGAAACTGCTGCGCGGAAAACATAAGTCATAAGTCGTCACTTCACCTGAGAAGAAAAAACTGAACATGACATGACATGTGATGGTGCATGGGAAAAACCTAGATAAGTCGCTCAGAATGTTTTTAGCAAAAGCCAAAAATAGTCAACAACCCCCAAAATATAAATTTTCTATTTAGGGCATATTTATGTCTATTTGTATGTGTTCTACCAGTATCCACAACATAAAAGACAATTCTGAACGACTTCTTTGTTTTTTAAATCAAGTCAATAGAAACAAAGAGGCAAAGTTGTATCTTCTATGCCCAATTTCAGCAAATGATCTATTTTGAATGCCAAATTTCAAATAATTAATAAAATAAAAACTAGACAAGATAACTCAATTCAGTTTTATGTGTATTACCAAGGTCACAAATTACTTTCAAGATACCAAGGAATCTTTGCTCCACCATGAAAAACTAAAATCTCAATTTATGCCAAAATTCTATTATGTCTGTTTTTCCCATGCACTGTCACATGTCATGATGATGACAGTGACAATGACTTTACCTGACATGTAGGTTGTTCAGATGGGGAAGCCCTCTACATATCTCAGCCACCATTTCCCAGGAAGACAGGAGGTTGAGAGACAGGTCCAATTCTATGACGCTTGGGGTGATGAGGGAGAGCTGGCGAGACGACTCGATGCCGTACACATTTTCACCGCGTACAGACACTTCGCGCAGACGACCAAACTCGCTGGTAAAAGAGAGTGAAAAAAAAGAAGAAAACCATAGCATGCAAGGATGCACAAATACTGCATTTAACTTTTAAAAAACATTGTATTAATCATTTTTTTTAAAGCACCGTGGAATAATTACATTTGAGACATTCAATGTCAGCACACAGACATACATGTAAAATCACATGGGAAAAAGCAATTATGATTTATTAACCCTTTCACCGCCAATGTCGCATTTTTGCACCACAATGATTGAACACCCATGTTATTAAAAATCTTGAAATCAGGGTTTGTTATTCAATGATATTGTGTTCCTAAACTTGGGCATTAAGGAATGACCCCATTCTAAATGTGTCACAGAGAAATCCCACAATATTGCAGATGAAATCTTTCTGTAGCCAATCAAGTTAAATTGAAATTTTTGGCTCAAAGATGGCTGGCGGTGAAAGGGTTAATGTATGGGGAAGTTAACATGACAAGCATATTAATTTTCAATAACGTTTGTACCGCATTTAACTTTAACCCCTTCACTGCCAGAGAAAAATTGAGGAAATATCTATTTTCATATTACAAAATTTAAAAGAGGCCTGTCAGACTCAACCTGAGAAAATTGGTCTAGAAATATATTTTTCCTGACTTGTCTAAACCAAAAAAACAGCATTCCTGGACTATGACATCAAAAGTTATGACATCATCAATGACATCACACACCCTGTCATAAGTAGACACAGGGCAGGCAATGAAGGGGCTAAGCCTTAAAAAACAATCAATGTTATTTGTTAGACAGTAAAATCTGACAATAAACTATTTATGCAGTTACCTTTTTTTTCTGACTTTCCTTTTCTGCTCTTTACCCCCCCCCCCCCTCCATCTTCTCATTGTGCACGCCCGCCCATGTGTGTGTGTGTGTGTGTGTGTGTGTGTGTGCGCTTGGGTGTATATGTGTGTTCTTATTTAAATTGAATTGTTTTTCATGGTTTAGAAATTTGTCTTTAGGTTTAAACTGTAAAAAATGTTGGTTCTTTGATTGGCTGTTAGGTGAACGGTGTTTTTTTGGTGATAAATGTAAGAGAAAATGAGTATGCGTGTGTGTGTGTGTGTGTGTGTGTGTGTTTACTTGTTGGGGTGTCTTTGCGTGTGGGCATGTTTCACTCTTTCACCATGGCGGCATAGTGATGGGCAAGTTATATTGTGACTGGCCTTTCGCTGTGTTGCCGTGGTTGGGGGGGTGGGGAGTGTTCACGTGTACGGGCCCTTTAATGTGTATGTATTTATTGTATTGCATTGTATTTTGTCTTCTTTTATATTGACTGCGAGACAAATTTCCTTGTTTTTTAAATGGGGACAATAATTAATTAATTGATTGATTGATTGATCGTTCTATCGTTGTTTGGTTATTACAGATTACTGCATTGTGGATACCTCGACACAAATAACTGTTGACTGTGACGATGTGAGTCATGATTCACATGAAATTCATGTATTGGATCTACTGAAGTATAGTGAGCGAAAATAGCAGAATTATTTTAATAAACGGAAGTATTTCACGTGAATCATGACTCACATGGCCCAGTCAGATCGCATCCCCATACGATTTTACGTGTGTGGCGCCGGCTTTAGTTGAGTTTTTCCATTTCTGTGCCATTTCCCATTAGTCAGGACGTGACGATATGCAGTCACACGCCTACTGAATTACATCCCTTTCAGTGACTGCGTCAGGAATTAAAAAACCCAGTCCCATCAGCAACCTTTTCTCCAGCAACCAGTGTCAAAACCAGTCCCATCAGCAACCTTTTCTCCAGCAACCGGTGTCAAAACCAGTCCCATCAGCAACCTTTTCTCCAGCAACCGGTGTCAAAACCAGTCCCATCAGCAACCTTTTCTCCAGCAACAGGTGTCAAAACCAGTCCCATCAGCAACCTTTTCTCCAGCAACCGGTGTCAAAACCAGTCCCATCAGCAACCTTTTCTCCAGCAACCGGTGTCAAAACCAGTCCCAGGCAAACAAAAACCAGTGAAAATTAGAGAGAATTTCACAATATCAGAGCCTCTGTTAAAAATTATTTATCAGTCCTTTCAAGTTCTGGCTTGTTATACACACACTATGAAGAAGCTTCTCACTTGCAGTAATGTGACAGCAACTGTATGACGCTCTGTGTGAGCACTTCAAAAGACAGACTTTCCCGAAAATGTGTGAAAGAATGTGAACACTAGAAGTGTTTTTCTGTAACAAATGCGACTGCAAGAGGGCTAAGCCAACTTACCTCAATTTCTGGTTGATTTTATCGGCCCCAACCATCTCCACCATGGTGGCTTTGTTCTGGGCGCTGAGCACGAAGAGTTCGTCCGTTTCCATGCCCTAGTTATTACGTTTTTAACTCACTCTATGCTGGCCAGTTTTTTCCCTTTGCAAACACTGTATACTGGCCATTTGCATAGGTTACCCAAAAGTGTTTTTTAAAATAACGGTGACAGATACAAGCGTGAAATATTGGTATCATGTACACAATATACAGGACTAATACCTGGCAAACAGACGAACACGTGCTTGCTGAAGTTGACGGAGCCGCCATTTTGTCAAGCCAGCGAAGCTTCGAGAGGGGCGACCCCTCATTTACATACTAAGTTCGAAACAAAGCCTACTACAGCCAGTCAATCAGTGTTGAGGCATGAATGAGTGTGTGTATGTGTGCGTAGGTCTCTGAGCCACTTTGAACCGAGCATGACTGAATTCATATGAACAATGAATTTTTTAAGTTCACCTGCGATATCCGGTTACCTTACTAATGAAGCGTTGTGCACATGTCCTGCGATCTGATTGCAGGTTAGCATGGAAAGAGTTTTAAAAAAAATAAAAAAAAAAATGTACCTTTGTTTTTGGTTGATTTTGTCCGCTCCAACCATCTCCACCACGGTGGCTTTGTTCTGGGCGCTGAGCACGAAGAGTTCGTCCGTTTCCACGCCGGCGTCCCCGCTGGTCTGCAAGCCGTAGCGGTCCTTCACCGCAGATGCACAGTCCTGACCCAACTCCACCTTTTCGGGGCGCACGAAGGAGCCTGATGTGGGGTGACTGTGAGAAAATCATCCTTGTTTGATATGAGGACGAAATAAAACAAAGCTGAGTTGAGTTGAAAAGAAAGAAACCAAACCAAATATGAAAAAGAAAAGAGTTGGAGAGCTTCAATTTGTTATGAAACTTCATGGGTTATATGACTGACCCCTGATTAAAAACAAATGAGGGTCAATTAAGGTGCCAGTAGTGTCTAAGATTGTTTCAGACTTCATGGATCATGACACCTGACTGCACAAAATGAGGTCAATTTGGGCCCTTGACCTCCAGGGGCCCCCTGAAAATCTAAAACTCTGGAGTTCATGTATGCACACATGTACACACACAAGCAGGCAGACATGCATGCAGGCAGACACATGAGTGCAAACACACTCACCACTCACATGCATGCAGACACACATACACAACACACAACCACACAGTGACACACACACACACACTCATCACTCACATGCATACATGTACGCACACAGACACACACTCACCACTCACATGCACACAGAAACACACACACATTCACCACTCATATATATATATAAACATCATGAAAATAGACATCATAGATGTACGCACACAGACACACACACATATACAAACATGCATGCACAAACACACACACACTCACTCACCACTCACATGCACGCAGATACACACACACACACAGTGACACACACACACACAGAGTGACACACACACACTCACCACTCACATGCACACACACACGCACATACTCACCACTCACATACACAATCATAATACACACACACACTCACAGTCACAGCACATACATTGATACACATACAGTCACACCAACACACATATTTTTCATGAGATATCTCACACTATTAATCTAATAGACAGACATAAATGCATATAATGAATATAGATGAAAGAGCTCATTGCAATGAAGCCAGCATAAACAAAGAGCTGCGACCCAGCTGTGCATTTCATATAAGCAAAAATGCTAAAAAAAATATTTTAAAATTGTTATGCGCATTGTAGGTGACAGGATTTACCAGCTGGAGAACTTGAGATTCATGAAAAAAAAAATCAATGGAAAATTGCTGTGTTGTAGAACACTGAAGGAGGCCTTTGTATGGAACTACCAATTATCTTCTTAAATTCTTATCCTTGTAAAATAAAGTATCTGACGTCTGAAGTCTTCTTCAGTGGTTCCATGTCACATTGGGTTGATATGGAAAAAAAGAAAAAAAGAAAAAAAAAGATATATAACTAAGATATAAAGCATGTTAAGGTAAAAGTTTAAAAGAACAATTCACAATAAACAAAAGAAGATGGCTTAACCCTTTCACCGCCAATGTCACATTTATGCACCACAATGGTTTAACACCCATGTCAATAAAAGGCAGGAAATCAGGGTCTGTTCTCCGAAGACCCTATTTTCATAATAAGGTAAGGAAAGGCCTAATGTTGTACATGTCATAGAGGAATTCACAATATCACAAATATTTTTGTTTCTCTACCCATTTAACTTTAATGGTATACTTTGGCTCAAAAATGGCTGGCGGCGAAAGGGTTAATTAATGAATCAATTTTCAGCAAATAATTCCTTTTTTCCCCCTCTAAAGTTTATTTTCCTTGTTCTGAAAGTTTATACATGTATTATTTTTCTAAAATCTTTAGATCAGAACACCACTCTTCACATTTGACAAGGACAATATTACATGCATGCAGTAACCCAAATTTTTGCCTGAACTTTCTTCTCAAAACCCCACACAAGAGCATGGTTTGTTGCTGTTGACTTTCCTGGCTAAAAGACTCCAGGGATCATCACAACAGTGGAAACACTTGAACACTATGGTACAAGTGCATCAGCTGCAGATGAGAACATTACGTGTCTGACTGTTTTTGATTATCCCGTCATGTAAGCAGCCACACTCCATCTTCGGGGGATGTTAGAGACTGATGATGTTATGCTAGGAGCTTGTCATGGCCAAAGACAATCTATATGCTTAGGATAACAACATTTGGATGTAGTCTTGGTGTTCTATCCTATGTCAATTGGTCTGACACAGACTTAATTGACACAGACTTAAGGCAAGTTAAGCCAAGGCGAAAACATGGTTTCATATTAAAGATCTCTTTCTTCAGGCAGTCAGCTGCCTGAAGCTGCATCACACTGCCTGAATTCAGGATTCAGGTACACCCACATGCATCCCTGCAATAATAATAATAGTACATTTATATAGCGCTTTACCTCAGATGAGCCCAAAGCGCTTTACAATCAATTATTCATCAACAGACAACAAAAACAGCATTCAAGAGTGACACCAACCAGCAACAGCGCGTATACAATTACAAAGCAACTCTCTCTCTCTCTCTAACACACACACACACGCGCACACGCACACATAAACACACACAATTATCGACGCCAACTCGTTCATACCCCATTCGGTAAGCCACAGCAACCGAGCCGCATGGACTGACCACATACACAAACACCCTGACACACAACGAACGCACGCAGACAAGCACATGCGTGCACACACAACCCACAAAACCAAAATACACACAAGCACACATGTATGCACACATTCATGCTCACACACACACACACACAACACAATAACATAACATTAACAATGAAATAAACACAGAGAAATTCCCATCTGCCAACTCACTGTGTCTGAAAGTAGCGCACTCCTTCATGACAGCCATCATGTTTTCCTCTGGAGGGGTCGTCCCACTCCACACCCAGCCACAATCCTAGTCAAAGCCATGATAAAAAGTTGTGATGGTTTTATTTAAGAAAACAAGAGAGTTTGAAATCAGTGTGTGTGTGTGTTTGTGTGCACACGTGTGTGACAGTATCACTGTGTGTGTGTTCTGGGTGGGTGGGAGGGGGGGGGGGGTGCATGTACATGAGCACCTGTGCTAAGTAAATATGTGTATGTGTGTGCATGTGCATGCATGCATGTATTGTACTTGCTTTGTTGCAGATGTGTATGTGCATGCATGCATACTGTCAGTATTAGTGTGTGTGTGTGTGTGCGTGTGCGTGTGCGTGTGCGTGTGTATGAGTGTGTGTGCGTGCATGAGTGTGTACATGAGTGTGCGTGTGTGCATGCATGTGTGCGTGAGTGTGTGTGTGCGTGAGTGTGTGTGTGTTCTCACATGCTTATGTGTGTGCATGTGTGCATGAGTGCATGTGTGAATGTGTGTGTGTGTATGAGTGTGTGTGTGTGTGTGTGTGTGTGTGTGTGTGTGTGTGTGTGTGTGTGTGTGTGTGTGTGTGTGTGTGTGTGTGAGAGAATGTGTCTGAAGGAGAAAGGGTAATCGAACCAAGCCTTAGAACAGAAGTTCAAAACCACAGTGCTACCTTTGGTTGGTGGCACACGTCCGATGAACCTGACAGTACCATAGTTTTCTGCTAATGATATGCGGTCACGAATCTGCACTCTGCTGCCGTTCTTCCGTTTCAGTCCTGCGAGCATGAATTTATAATGAATTTCTTATAATCAAAACAAAACATTGTTCTACACAATGCATTCTTTTTATAGGTCAATTTGTATTCCTTCAACACATTTTGCGTGTGAGACTTAGAGAGAGAGAAGAGGTTGGGAGCGAGAGAGGGGGAGGTGGGGAGAGAGAGAAAGAGAGACAGGGAGAGAGAGAGAGACACTTTGATTGTTTAATGACATTAGCCACATACAGCTTTCGTGTCATGAGGGTTTGTACAACGCCATCATCATTTCGTGCAACTTTTTCTTGCAAAACAAATTAAGCAAACACAAAAATAATGATCAAGAACAGAAGATTTAGAACTAAACATATTATCAACACACATACACATAGACACACACGCGCGCGCGCACCCCCCCCCACACACACACACATGCACGCACCCCCCCCCACATTGCTAACCAACTGACAAATTGAATGACCATCCAACAATAACAATCTTCGTTTAGATAGACATCAGTTAGCATATTTTCTCTTTTATCCCACTAATTTACCATCTTCATGCATTAACGCTTTCTTTCTAATATCGTTAGCTTTAGCCACATATTTTGCAAATGATTTCAAAATATGTTCCTTTTCTGAGGAGAGAATTGCAGTTATGTTTCTCCTTTTAGCAAGTGCTAAGTTAAATACTGAGCATGTTTTGCGAATATCTTCATAAGCAGTACAGTCAAAGACAAAATGTAACTCATCTTCAATCGCACATGGACAAAATGGGCAATTAATATTTTCAGAAAAGTTAACATGAAACCATCTTTTTTTAGCATTTAAACCAAGTGTACCTGATCTAAAGCGTGCTAACATATCTCGATGCCATTTATATGTAACACATAATAAATATTTTTCAACGTAAAATATGTTTTTAAACGAAACATAAAAACTATACTTATTTTTTGAGATAACTTTTTTTATATTATATACCCACTTCCGAAACCATTTTTTGAGATAACTTTTTTTATATTATATACCCAATTATGTTTCCCTAATTCATACTGTTGTAGCAACATCTCATAAGCTTGTCTATTAAATCTTGACATTGGTAATTGAACAAGTCTAAGCCAATACTTTACACAGGTCCGATTATAAAGAGGATATCTACCCGTTTCGCCATAGCAAATTTTATTAGGCGCTATAAAAGTTGTCTTAATAAATAAATAGAAGAGTGCAGTGGTACATTTAAAAATCTTTTGATAGCAAACGTATGGATAGTTTCTAATTGTGTACTTTTAATAAGGCCCCATATTTCTGCTCCGTAACTAAGCATAGGTTGGATTTATGTATCGAACAGCTTCCACATTATGGATGTATCGATTGAACTAAGTTTCCTCATTGCCCTAAGAATCTCAATAACCCCCCTCCTCCCTTTCCTACTAACTTCGGCCCACCCAATATTTAAACTTAGCTTAGTTGTAAAAATAATACCTAAATATTTATATTTGTTTGTAACAGTAACTTCGTTGTCCCCATACCACCATATTTCCCGACTAGAGAGATGCCCACCATTACGAAAAACCATATCTGTTTTGTCTAAATTAACTGTTAACTGTAGCCTATCTGCTTCTGTTTTCAGGATATTGAGCTGATTCTGTAAACAATCACAAAAACTAGTCCCAGCTCTTCATGAAGGATGTTGATGCGCCGCCATTTTTTCACTTGCCCCCCGAGAGAGAGAGAGAGAGAGAGAGAGAGAGAGAGAGAGAGAGAGAGAGAGAGAGAGAGAGAGAGAGGGAGAGAGAGAGAGAGAGAGAGAGAGAGAGAGAAAGAAAGAGAGAAAGAGAGAAAGAGAGAAAGAGAGGTGGGGGTTAAAGGACACTTTGTGTTTGTGTGTGTGTATGTGTGTGCGTGAGTTGAAAATGCTGGCTAAGCTATACTTTTACATTGTTCCTTCTTTCCGTATAGTGACCACAGTCACTGCTGACTGACACGGTCGTTGTAGCTGTCATTGCCATCTAGAACAGTAGAAGAGTAATTACATTTGATGAAGGATGATGAGGAAGAATAAGAAGAAGAAGAAGAAGAAGAAGAAGAAGAAGAAGACAAACGGGAGCTGTGACGCCCATCTGAGTGCCATCACAGCAAAGGCAAGTCAGAAACTCAGATTTCTCAGGTGAAACCTCAAGATAGCCTCCACTGAGAGCAAAAGCCTATATGGCCTTTGTAAGGCCGCTTCTTGACTACGCCTGCTCAGTGTGGGATCCCTCCACTCAGAAAAACATTGACAGAGTGGAGCAGATTCAACGAAGAGCTGCGAGGTTCGTCTCGAATCAGTATTGGAGGTCAGCCAGCGTCACCGATATGGTACAGAGGCTTGGCTGGAATCCCCTGCAGCAACGCCGGCAGGTTGCAAGGCTCATCATGATGTATAAAATACAAAATGACATGGTGAGCATCAACAAAACCAAGCTTGAACCACAGCCAGAGCGACAAAGAAGAGGACACTCACAACAATTCTTTGTTCCCCAGTGTCGCATTCAGTACAGACAAAGTTCCTTCTTCCCACGTAACATCAGGAAATGGAACGTCCTGCCACCAGCAGCAGTTGAGGCCAGAACCCCAGAGGGCTTTGTGACCAGAGTCTGGCAACACCTCAGAGGACAACCTCCTGCTGCAGACGCCATGTCTGATGGCCCCACTCTGGGGGCTTTGGACTAACAAGCTACAATACTCTCCCCCCTCCCATTTTTCTTCTCCTCCTCCCCTCCGCCCCATCCCCACTACCCCTTCTTCCAACAACCCAGCAGATCAACAGTTGGCTAGGCTTATGGTTCTCTTTTATCTATCCCCTCTTCTGTCACACTATTTCTTCTCAGGCCTTGAGCCTTTCTTCCGGTAAAAGTGGTATAGAACCTCCCCGGTTCCATGGCAAAATAAACAAAGTGTTGATTGTGGCCACGCGTAGCCAAGAAGAAGAAGAAGAATTAACTAAGCAATGTCACAGTCAAAAAAGTCGCTCGTTCAAATAAATCGCCCGCTACTAGTACTATGAGAGTGTGCATTTGCGACAACCACAAATTTCACTCTTTCTTTACTTGAACCATTTACCTAACCCTAACCCTAGAAAAAAGTGAAATTTGTGGTTCATGAATGCTCAATGTCGCAAATACACTCTCATAGGGGTGTACCTAATATACGAAAACGAGCGAAAGCGCATTTTTGATCGTAAACAAGAACAAAAAATGTTAAATTTGTCTAAACCCTACCAAATTTTGCATAGATTTTATCTTTAATCGACTGTTGATCCATATTTAGATGTAATTTCCGATCTGCATTTTTTTTTAATAAACCAGCTTCCGCTAGCCATTACTTCCGCCGACTGAACTTTTTTCCACTTCTCACAATTGTACCATACTATTAAATCTTAATGAAACTTGGCAGAAAGGTTCCTTAGAAGTTAGATGCTGCCCATGGTGTTAAAATTGACGTAATGACCCAAGATCAGCGTAATCCCTTTGAATCAGATTCAGTCTCTTATGTTTTCGCCCGTTTTTCGTATTTTAGGTAGACCGTCTCATATTTGAACGAGCGACTTTTTTGACTGCGACAAGCAATACATTAGTCTGATTAGAACTGTCAAAATGATGGCAGTTGTTTGAAGAAAGAAGAAGAAGCTAAGTCAGTAAGTGTGAGAGCATCAAATTAGGCACATGTGAACCAATGACTCAGAGTTAATACACTGTAGTGTAGTAGACAACTGAAAATAACTTCATGCGTCATGGTTTGCATTCATCATTCATGATCACCAACTCAAAGTTATGAAGTTCAGCTGAAGTAGTGAACATACTAGGCAGATGAGAAAAAGATAATATAAGTTTCGAACACATTTAAACCGTCAAACATCCATTGCAACAATGAAAAACAATCGCGCACACACACGTGAAAAACTTCTCTCAAAGAGAAACGCCTTATCATTACTGAACATCAACAGAAATCAATCTTCACTCTTTACCAGCGTCTTCTGCCGCCATGGTGTTAGTTAAGCAGACGATTTTTAAAGAGACGAAACGAAATTATCTAATTTCATCAAAAAAGGAAAAAAGTACAGCTAAACAGCACAGCATCCTTATGAATCGAAAAATCTTCAATTTATTTTATTTTAACAAACTAGCAATTTTAGAGAAGTAGAAAACTTCTAGATACATGTCAAGATAAGAGGTCATAAAGGTCAACTGTGTATGAAAAGATAGAAATTCCTCATAGCTGCAAAAAATGGCAAATCATTTCGATGAGAAGCATACGATTAATTAATACTTTGAAGTTATTTATGTATAAAAATGAATGTCAGTTTTCAATAAAGAATTTAAAATATAAACGAAATGAGGAGTATATTGCTACGCGTTTGCTCACAGAGTGAAGAGGGGCCTAGCAGACGACAGAAAGGAAATTCGTCTGCTTGAAATAATTTCAGGGTCGATTGGGTCCTACCGACCGATAATTTCAGCATCACAGAATATTCACGGAGCTATTTGTTTTGCTAAGTGCCATATTATACAAAGATCTGAATGTGATTGCTGATGAGTTTGTTGAAAGTGCACAGTGCTAAGTAAAACAGAGATTAAAAACAAGAAAATTAAAAAAATAGTTTCTTTAGTTTTTCCGGTTTCGTATTTTTACAGTGATCACAAAAAAATGAGCATCCGGTGGAAAGTGATCATGATGTCAACAAACCTTAGTCATAAGATAAGAAAACTGGATGTATTTATTCGTGTGATATTTGTCTTTCTATGAGAGAGTCGTGAAAACAGAAGACAATGGCTTTCGGTTTCAAGTTTGGATGCATTCTTGTTATCATTGGGGGTGTGACTATCCTGTGTGGTCGACGGCAAATTGAACAACGAGACAAGTCTGAACTTCAGGAATGGTTGGAAAACAACGATTACGAGCACTTGGATCATGTTCTTCGGGTCGAAGGTAAAACACACGAAGATTGAATATAAACATCACACATAATAATTGCATTTGCACAGTGGCACTGCAGTTATGGGGGCAAGGACTAAGGGTGAAATGGAAGCTTTTCACAAGTTTCAGTTTCAGAATATTGATCTGGTAATAATTTCGCTTAAATCACATTTCGGGATCAGAGTGATTTCCCTCTGACCCTCACCCCTCTTTCTTTTTGTAGTCCCAGTTCTATAAGAACAGGGTCAAGTTTCTCTAGATAACAGTCGCCTCGCGAATAACGCTTACGGCAAACAGGGCCTAAGAAACACTTTAGAAAGCTCTTGTCAGATTGGTCAATTTTTTAATATTTTTTTAAACAAACTGTAATGGACCAATCAACAACAAGAACCGTATTCACCCCCTACTAGTTCTGGATAGTTGACGGCTTGCTCGGTGTTTGGTAAGAACAAAACGCCACGCGAACTATCGGCAACGGGCAAGTGAAGGGTGTTTCTTAGACCGTTTTCGCCAATTTGAGCGAGTTCGACGAAACGTTATCCCTTGTGAAACTCACCCCAGGACTACATTATGATAGCCCAGATGGGGACAATGGATGTGTGTTTCTCTGCTGTCTGTGTGTGTGTGTGTCACGTGTGTGTGGACACTGTGTGTGTGTGTGTGTGTGTGTGTGTGTGCATCTGTGTGTAACCCAAATGTGTTCTAGTTCATAGCACCTAAACCACTGGAGCGATCGGAATAAGAGATTGTTTGCGCATGCGCTGAGGTGAAGACGTTCTAGCTCCAAGCTCCGACTTTTGTTGAGGAAATTTCGATTTTATAGTGACAGTTTTAGCTCAAAATTTTATCTCCTTGTATAATTTTAATCCTTGCATCATATTTGATGAGTGTACACCGAGAAAAGAAATTTTCTCGGCGCTAGGTTGCTAGGTTGCACTGGAAAGGAGGCCGTGTTCGACTTTGTGAACTCACCAGCCATTTTGCATGAGCGGCACTTTCACTTTGACCCGTGCACATCTATTTGTTATTTACTAATTTAGTCTTTTAGTTTTACCCTGACCCTGCCTTTTCCCTTTGCTTGCTGTCAGTGCCATCTGCTAATGCTATCTTTCTATCTCACTGTTCCTGCTCGGCCTTTTTTTCTAGAAATTCTTACAAACATTTCCTCCAGCTGAAGTCGGACATGCTGGGTCTAACTATGTCTTACTCTTAGCTAGGTGCATACCACTTTACCAGCAGCATGACACATCTACACTCATATGACACTATTGACAGGAAACTGTCTGTACTCTGAGCGAACGAAGAAGAAGAAGAAGAACCACTTCATGATGTTGGGCTGAGTATTATGTGTCCTAATAACTCCAATGGAAATTGCACATCCAGGACAATTGTCCTATTACTATTCTTGAGTCAGGACGCATTGTCATATTAGGGGTTCAAAAAATGTGCACCACTGTCACAATGTCAGATTCACAGAACGACAAGCCATATCAACGTAATCACAGTGAGTACATTTTGAATATTTAAAAAACACTGATTATAATTTAAAAGATAATGGGTGAACCAAAGTAAGTATACTGAAAAGGGAAGGGGTTATTATTATTAGTAGTAGTGCTCCGGTTCAGCCGGGGACACCTGGTCACCACATGATGCTTGCAGAAAAAGATATCGGAGTCATGCACGACCGTTAATGCACATGCGCAACAACAAAAAGTGGGGGTAGAAGGAGGGGGGGGGGGGTTGAGCAAAGCATAATTTTAGGCGTGTTGTTTTGTGCACAGCACAGCACCCTCACATTTTAGGCTTGTTGTGTGTGTTTGTGCGTGGCAAAGGGATTATTCTTAGCGCCGGTCATCAGTCATTGACTGATCTATACAATTTTGAAATGACCTATTGTTTTAACAGGCAAGAACTGAAGAAGAGGTCATATGACTCATGTTTACTTCGTGTCTGTTAGAAAATTTACGGATTTTAATGTGTGCTGCAACTGACTCTGTAGTGATCAGATTGACTTAGGTGAAACTAAAAATAATTGTCCTATTATTACTTACTAGCGCAACGCTGAGTACCGGTAACGCCTAGTAACGGTAATGCCAAGTACTGGTAACGCTGAGCACAGCAAATTTGAAGCGATTCGGTTAAGAAAAGGCGGAGTTATAAGGCCCCGTTTCCCGTTGGCGCTGCTCTGAGAGTGACGCGCTCTCCCTAGTAACGGTAACGCCTAGTAACGGTAACGCTAAGTACTGGTATAGCTGAGTACAGCAAATTTGAAGCGATTCGGTTAAGAAAAGGCGGAGTTATAAGGCCCCGTTTCCCGTTGGTGCTGCTCTGAGAGTGATGCGCTCTCCCTAAGTAACGGTAATGCCTAGTAACGGTAACGCCAAGTACTGGTAACGCTGAGTACAGCAAATTTGAAGCGATTCAGTTAAGAAACGGCGGAGTTATAAGGCCCCGTTTCCCGTTGATGCTGCTCTGAGAGTGACGCGCTCTCCTGATTCTCTTCAAATTTGCTGCCAGGCTTTGCCCTGGCCACAGCAAGCTTGACAGGAAATTTGAAGCGATTTGGTTAAGAAACGGCAGAGTTATTTGTGCAAAAGTGAAGCGGCGTATATCGCGTGCGTTTGTGAATCGATTCACTTCCGGTTTGGCACACCAATAGTCACCGTCCCCAGTCATCTACCTTCCAAATTCGAAGGCAATCCGTCCAGAAATACCGGAGATACGGGCACATTGACCACAATTGATTAACTATGATGAATATGTTGTTCAAGACATTGCGAGTTTAGTCCTGCATTTTGTTAAAATTGCTTAATTGTTTTTTTAGACTTGAAAAGAACGAAGATACAAGGTTTTTGTCCTTAACTAGATCTGAATTTGGGACTTACAAGTTTTTTTTCTATTTTCACAACCTCATTTAGTGATTTACCCCAGATAGAAAGTAGTTAGAGATACAAGCTTTTGGTGGAAGGTGGCATGAAAAATTAGAAAGCTGACTATGTATCTAACTCAAAAATCGAGATACGAGGTTTTTTTAAATTTCACAGATGATATGCAGTTTACGGTATATGTTTGGTGAATTTCCTGCTTATTGATAGTTGATTGGATTTTGTTTTATATTAAAAAAAATGTTTTGTCTCATAGTTTTGAATAGATCATATAGATGCTATTTTTTAAGCTTTCTGGTTTAATTTTGTTGTCAGGAATCTCCACTAAACTGCAGATGTTTGACCTGAAAGACAGCGCCCTGATTCAGGACTCCAAGATTCCAGAGAAGTTGAGATGGAGCTTGAGAGAGGCCGTGGCATTGCTGAGTTACCACTGCGAGTTTGAAGCCTGGCTTCACACCCTTCAGCTGGAGAAATGTTTAAAAAGGTATGGTAACATCTTTAGTGTGTTTTGTGGAATTTTATTCTGAGCTACAATTTGTTGAGAAAGTTGCATTCAAAAATATCATTTCTGTTGTTGTTGTGTTGTACCCTATGATTGACAACACATCATTGCATTAAAAAAAATATGGTTTACTGTCATGTCTAAATACTTCAGTTAATTTTAACTATGTACAGTGTAAAACTTTAACAAAAAATAATGACTAGATTTTGCTTTGTACCTTTATCCCCCTGAACAGGAAAATAAGGCTGTTGTTCGTTTCTGTTTGTCTGTCTGTCTGTCTCTCCAGGCTATATCTGGTGAACTGCTGGTTTTTTTTCTCATTTGTGGCAAGGATGTTATGAATAGTTATGAGACCCCTGGCTGAAAGGTGAAGGTGAATTGTATATGATTTGGGTGGAAATTAGGTGAATGTTGGATTGGGAGAGGGTGGGGTGTTGCTGGGCGTGTTCTGTTAAGGGTTGGACACACACACACACACACACAGAAAA
>CM065684.1:55931237-55956237 GCA_017654935.2 Phymorhynchus buccinoides
GTCTTGCAATTAGAGCAACACTCTCAGAATCGCATCCGTTAAGCGGATGAAACTCGACTGTGTGGTTTCAGTCTTCCCATTGAGCCCATAGCCACTCACTCTGGGTAGGAGTCGGTCCAGGACCGAAAAACCCTCGCCTCTGATGGGATTCGAACCCCAGACCTCCCAGCCAGTAGTCCGCGACGCTAACCACTACACCACGGCGGCTGGTGAGAGACATAACTTTGTTATAAGACAGGGATTCACTGACAGAGACAGGGGCACATAGAGACAAATTGGGGACACATAGAGACAGGGGCAGGGTACAGTGCTACATACCTCTGACAGTAGAGAGTTTGGCTCTGCTTCAGAAGAGCAGCCCATTGAGTGTGTGACTGAATTCAGTGAATACAAAGCTTATGAACTTTGGGACAAAAATGGTAGAATGGGGATAACTCACTAGGGTTTGGGTTTGGTGATCAAGGTAGAAAAAGGGAAGAATCAAGCTTTCTGGTCGTAGAGCTTTCATCAGACTGGGAGTTAGTGGGGGGAGAGACAGAGTTTAAAAGCAAGATGACAACACAAAACTGAATAGAGCTCAGAATGAAAAGAGAGGGTTAATTGAGGTTAGGTAGTGTGAGTAGAAATCATGAATAAATGAGACAGTAAATGTAAAAAGACAGATTTAAAGGGAAAGGGATGGTATGATGATAGTGGTTTGAGGAAGCAGGGTGTGAACACACACACACACATGAACTTTGTCTGAGATCATAACAGTTTTACTACCAGTACTTACCCAGGGTCTTTCTGTACAAATGGTTACCCCACCTTCTGGAAGTTCTGTGCTTGTAACTTTCTGTAATCTGTCACTGTCTTTGACTGCCTTTTCCCTTTGCTTACTGCCATCTACTTTCTGCCTTACAGGTCCACATTCCTGCTTTTGTTCTAGAAATTCTTACAATGATTTTTTCCTTAGCCGAAGGCGGACATGCTGGGCCTAACTATTTCTTAGTTAGGCGCATAATAATAATAATAATAATAATAATAATGGGAATTTATATAGCGCTCTTTCTCACATGAGCTCAGTGCGCATAACAGCAGCGTGGCGCATCAGCGCTCATAATTTGCAGGAAACTGTCTGAGTGATTGACAAAGAAGAAACTACAAGGAGTAAATCTTGGGTTGAGACCATAATGATTTAAGCGGTGAATATACCTTTAAGTTTAACATAAAAAATTGTTTAATTGATTCCATTGTTATCAGTCTGGTTGTGGTTGAGCATATAGCATAGCATAGCCCAGCGTATGTTTGTGTGTATATGCATGTATGTGTGTGTGGGTTGTGGGTGTCAGTGTCTGTGTGTGTGGGTTGTGTGTGTCAGTGTCTGTGTGTGTGGGTTGTGTGTGTCAGTGTCTGTGTGTATGGGTTGTGTGTGTCAGTGTCTGTGTGTGTGGGTTGTGGGTGTCTGTGTGTGGGGGTTGTGGGTGTCAGTGTCTGTGTGTGTGGGTTGTGTGTGTCAGTGTCTGTGTGTGTGGGTTGTGTGTGTCAGTGTCTGTGTGTGTGGGTTGTGTGTGTGTCTGTGTGTGTGGGTGTGTGTGTGGGTGTCTGTGTGTGGGGGTTGTGTGTGTCAGTGTCTGTGTGTGTGTGTGTGTCAGTGTCTGTGTGTGTGTGTGTGTGTTGTGTGTCTGTGTGTGTGTGTGTGTGTGTGTGTGTTGTGTGTGTGTGTTGTGTGTCATGTGTTGTGTGTGTGTGTGTGTGTGTGTGTGTGTGTGTGTGTGTGTGTGTGTGTGTGTGTGTGTGTGTGTGTGTTGTGTGTGTGTGTGTGTGTGTGTGTGTGTGTGTGTGTGTGTGTGTGTGTGTGGGTTGTGTGTGTCAGTGTCTGTGTGTGTGGGTTGTGTGTGTCAGTGTCTGTGTGTGTCTGTGTGTGTCAGTGTCTGTGTGTGTGTGGGTTGTGTGTGTCAGTGTCTGTGTGTGTGGGTTGTGTGTGTCAGTGTCTGTGTGTGTGGGTGTTGTGTGTGTCAGTGTCTGTGTGTGTGTGGGTTGTGTGTGTGTGTGTGTGTGTGTGTGTGTGTGTCAGTGTCTGTGTGTGTGGGTTGTGTGTGTCAGTGTCTGTGTGTGGGGGTGAACGTGGGGGCATAAGTGTGATCATTGCTGCCATTTTTAAAGATGTTGTTGAAAAAGAAATTAAAATCAAAAATTTATGCTCTGAAAGTAATTCATTGACCAAGAAAAAATGGTTTAAGTGGGTGAATCGTCTGCTAACATAAAACTTGTTTTACTGCGAGTATGCAACTGTCTGATCAGTGATTCAGAGTACTGGTTGACTAGTAGACTGTAGTAGCATTTATTACTGGCTGAGTGTATATATAGAGCTGTCTGTCTGGAGCCCTTTCTCGGGGTCTTATTCACTATCGACTGGGAATTGATTTGCATATATTATTCTTTCCCCCTTATCTGTGTCAGAGTCTCCAGTCCTTCTCCAGGGAAATTACCTGTGGGCTAAGATTAGGCTGAAGTCTAGTAGACTAAGACAATTTGCAAAGACATTTGACCAGTATGTGGGCTATTAACAAGTCTGGATCAAAACACTGGTTCAAGATATTCGACCTGTTTTATGGGCTTAGAGTTTAGCTATTTTAAAACCCTTTCACCGCCAGCCATATTTTAGCCAAACCTTTCCATTAAACGTACTTGGCTATAGAAAATATTTTGTCTGCAATATTGTGAGATTTCTCTGTGGCACATTTAGAAATGGGTCAATCCTTACTGCCCTAATTTAGGAACACAATATTATTGAATAACAGACCCTGATTTCAAGAGTTTTAGTGACATGGGTGTTAAATCATTGTAGTGCAAAAATGCGACATTGGCGGCGAAAGGGTTTTAAGTCTGGACTAAAACACTGGTTCAACTTCGAGATATTCGATATTTGGGTGGCACACCTCTGGCTGTGGCACGCTCTCTAGGTGGGAGCAACCCAAATTTCACAGAGACGCCTCTGTGACTATAAAGTACCAAAAATACCAGTTCTTCTTCTTCTTCTCTTTGGGGCCCACGATCATTAAATTGATCATTCTGGCACCTTAGGAAAAAAAAAGACTGAAAAAAGGGGGGCCGGTTCCATATACTTAGATGATACTAAGACTGAGCCTGCACAAAAGCTGCTTGCTTTGGCTTTAGTTTGAGAGTCACAGGTATTCTTTAAAGGTTCAGATCCTGATGGATGAGTTTTTGCAAGAAACATGTCGATATGACCAGAAAGACAACCTTTTCAAGGATCAGAACACTCACTTTGCTCTGGTTTCCTAGAAATCAAACCGTCAAAACGGCGATTCCTCCTTGGCGGAGATGCTGGAGAAAGAAGCCATTTTGGATGGGGTGGGTGGAGAGTGATTGAAGCTTTTTTTTTATAGTGCAGTAAAAAAAAAAAGGAGCTTTTTCCTTTGTTGTGAGCGAAACTCCTTTAGGTAAACTGTATAAACTTATAAAAAAAAGAGGCTTGTATTGCGGACATTTCGTGTAAATGATTTGGTCTAAACTCAGGCGGCCATTTCACTGAAATAATTTGACTTCCAGCACCTCCACCAAGGAGGGATTGCCGATTTGACGGTTTGATTTCTAGGAAACCAGAGCAAAGTGATTGTTGCGATCCATGTAAAGGGTGTTTTCCTGGTGATCTCGACGTGTTTCTTGCAAAAACTCATCCGTCAGGGTGCCCCTTTAAAGACTTAAAGCTGTAAAAAGGTGGTTTTCCATGCACAAACAAATTTTAAGTACCAACTACCATATTATTTGCACTATAAGGCTCTGTGACCTCCCACCCACCCAAATTTGACACAAAATTCAGATTTTGTTATTCTGTTTTCTTACTACTGTATATTATTAAGTCATATTACAAGTCGCAGGGGTCTTAGTCTGGGGAAAAACCACAAAAATCTATCGCCTTATAAATTATAGTCTGAAAAATATGTCAGCCCCTCCCTCAGGGAATGCATTCAGGGGCCTGTTTTATGTGACATCAAACTTTTGATGAAAAAATGACATAAGAATTAATTTGACATCGCAGAGACTAACTGGAACATTTAGAAGAGAGAATGGTCTATAGTTAAAGCCAAGTCACGAGCATCCTACCGTTGAATTAGTGCTATAAACCCCCTGGTACGATATCATTAACTTGGTGGTACGAATTCCGGAACAGGTCTTGTAATTCGTACCTTTTGAAGAAAAAGGTATTTTAACTTTTAAGCCAAAAGTACAAACATTATCTTTATAATTATAGCATATTGTTATAGCCCTCTACCAGCAGTATCCATATTGAAAGTTTTATAGCTTTTGGATTTATTCTGCCCTTAAGATATAGATCTCTCTCCTTAGGAGATACTATATCAATAAGTGTCCCATACATGTAGAATACAGGAAGTGTATTCAATGCTGTAAACCACATGTATACATAAAACATAAAAAAACAATAATACATGCCTGCAGAGAAATGGGTCGTTTTCAGGTCAGGTCTCTGGTGGGATTTAAACCCGCAACATCTGGAAGTCAGCGTGGTGTTTTGGCGGCTGATCTGACAAGACACCTCATCCGCCTTGGGCTGACAATTTAAGGCTAGAACTTCGGAAGTAAAGAAGGCCTTTATTGATTTGTACAGTGGAACCTGACCCTTATAAGACCCCCTCCACCCCCACCCCCTATAACTTAGACTCCCTCCCACTTAAGACCTATTTCTCGGAGAACATTGCCCTTTTTTGTAAGTATTAAAATTACCTCCCTAGTACAACTCCCTCCCACTTAAGACCCTATTTTGGATGTTTTTTTCGGGGTCTTAAAAGTGAGGTTCCCCTGTAGTTTGAGAATCCCCCCCCCCCTCTCTCTCTCTGTGACTCTCTCTCTATCTATGCCTGTCTGTCTCTTTGTCTCTCCGTGACTATGCCTGTCTGTCTTGTCTCTTTCTCCCTATTTCTTTCCCCCTTTCTATCTCACTTTATCTACTCCTTTCTCTCTTTTTGTCTCTGACTCTCTGTCTCTATCACTGTGCGTGTGTGTGTGCCTCTGTGTGTGTGTGTGTGCCTCTGTGTGTGTATCTGTCTCGTCTGTGTGTGTGTGTGTGTGTGTGTGTTTTCTCACTTTTATACATGCAAATTCATTGGCTTAGGGAGCTGATAGCAAATTCATGAATTTCCCCAAAGACTTGGGAATTGGAAAGTATATGAGCTGGCACCAAAGGGTGTTGAGTGGTTGGATAATATGATAATACTTCTATTATTGACGCTGTGAAAGATAAAAAGAAAATTTGGTTTTGTTCAGAAAAAAAGTCCTTGAATCATATCATTAAGAACACTGAACACTGAAAAACATTTATTTAACAAGGATAAAGAGTTTAGGCGATGCCTATTCTTACAATCTGTCCTTGGACGTTAATAAGAGAGAGAGAGGATATGTTGTTGGTATGTCTGCACATAATGTGCAATGTAGGTATAGCAGGGCTCATGGATGGACCCTGAGGTGCACACACAGTAAACAAATCATTCTCTCTCTCTCTCTCTCTCTCTCTCTCTCTCTCTCTCTCTCTCTCTCTCTCTCTCTCTCTCTCTCTCTCTCTCTCTCTCTCTTCATCCATCAAGGATGGGGCAGACAGTTATTTAGTTTAAGATTGTATTTTCTTCACTCATTTGTTTTCTTTTGGTTGTTCTTTGTATTTATGTTTGGTTTCTTTTCTTCGTTTTCTATTTTTCTGCATGGGGACTGGATGAAAAAAAAGCAATGTTGCTTAATCTATTATCCTCAATAAAGAAAAGTTATTCATTCATTCATTCTTTCTCTCTCTCTCTCTCTCTCTCTCTCTCTCTCTCTCTCTCTCTCTCTCTCTCTCTCTCTCTCTCTCTCTCTCTCTCTCTCTCTCTCTCTCTCTCTCTCTCTCTCTCTCTCACACACACATACTCTCTCTCTCTCTCATGCACACACACACACATACACACACACACAAGCACGCGCACACATACACACATTTGCACACGTATAAACCACCTCGGCCTGACACACTCAGTGACAAACTTTAATCTCACACACATAATTTATAATTTCACTTTGGAGTGGTGGGGGAGGGTAGGTAGGGGGAGGGGGGTTGGGGGGGGAGGAGCCGCCCAATTTATCGCAAAGGTCAAAGCGTTGTCAGTCTTGAAAGTTGGTGTCCAAGTATACACTTGCACACTTTTACACTCACATTATATATACACATATATACACCCCCTCACTACCAAAGTTCCATGTTGAGGACGCACACATGCAGGAACATGTACACAGACAGACAGACAGACACACACACACATATACACATCATACACACACACACACACACACACACACACATACACAGAGTCGGAGAGAGAGGTTAGTACAGTACCAAATTTTAGTGTAGACGAGACCTTTAACTTAAAGAGACACAATTCCCCAACCATCCAGGAAAAGGTCAAAGCATTGTCTGTCTTGACAGCTGGCGGCCAATGGGATTCAGAGCTTGTGGCAACATACTAAATAGTTAAAGGCCTTAAACGGAGCAATTTTTGTTTAATTTGTCAAAAGGATCCATGTAGTGTAAACAGATTTTCTTTGTATTTACTTTTTTCCCCTAAAAGTATTGATTGTGTGCTGAAATTCAGAAGAAAAAAAAGTTTTAAAGACCCACCACAACACATGTCAAAATCATGGTTTTCACGTGTTTTCCCTCTTATAGCTGGTAAGAAATCTTCCAAGCATAAGAGGGAATGTGACACGTGACGTGGGGGGTCTTTGACACACTACAAAAAAAATAATTAAAAGAAAGATTTAAAAAAAAACATTTAAAAAAAAAAGAATAGATGCAATGGTACATGTATGTTGACATAATTGTTTCTTTGAGGTGATTTTATGACCTTTTTTTGCCATATTACAAGACACTGTGGCCAACCACCTAAAATGGAACATGGAAAGTGTCAGCCAGTAATAGGACTTTTGGAAGAGCTTCTAAGTTAGCATGATGCTAAGTCTCATGCTATCTCAACGTGAATACAGGCCCAGGTCTACATAGTAAGATTCAATGTGGTGACAGCCCTAACATGGCCTTAGTTGTCGACAGGGCTGTAATTTTAATCTTAATCTTATCTTAGCTCTTCTATCACCATGGGCGAATACATTTGCCCAGTACATCACTCTACACTCCCACCAAATGCAAAGACATTCACTGCCAAGCACCCTGCCATGTGTTTCAGAGCTTA
Organism: Phymorhynchus buccinoides; assembly: GCA_017654935.2. NCBI lineage: Eukaryota > Metazoa > Mollusca > Gastropoda > Neogastropoda > Raphitomidae > Phymorhynchus > Phymorhynchus buccinoides. The sequence continues at coordinate 55,938,473 of CM065684.1, forward strand.
TGTAACTGCTTCTTCCGTTAACCCTTTCACCACCAAAGTCGCATTGTAGCACCACAGTGATTTAACACCTATGTCACTAAAAGGCATCAAATTGGGGTCTAGTATCCAAAGACTGTATTGTCTTAGTTTGGGGAAGTAAGGATAGACCTTATTTTATATGTGTCACAGAAGAATCCCCAATACTGCAGATGGATTTTATTCTCTATCCATGTAAATTAAATGGAATATTTTGGCTGAAACATGGCTGGTGGTGAAAGGGTTAAAGCAACTCATGCACAGTCAAACAAAATAGTTAACTTCCCTCTTGTCGGTTGAGATTCAACGGACAACCAAGAACGTCAAAAAATACATGGCGCTAGAAGAGTTAACCCTTTCACCGCCAAAGTCGCATTTTAGCACCACAGTGATTTAACACCTATGTCACTAAAAGGCATCAAATTGGGGTCTATTATCCAAAGACCCTATTGTCTTAGTTTTGGGAAGTAAGGGTAGACCTTATTTTATATATGTCACAGAAGAATCCCCAATACTGCAGATGGATTTTGTTCTCTACCCAGGTAAATTTAATGGACATTTTTGGCTGAAATATGGCTGGTGGTGAAAGGGTTAATGACCAGGTCTGGACTTCAATCTGCAACTCTCTTTTTAGACGTATATGTCGTCTAAGCTTCGCTTCTGGTGGTTTTTTTCATGAATTGATTTTTGTCCATGTGGCCCTGTCCAAAACAAGTGCATTACAGTGGAACCTCCCATTATAAGACTCCCTCCCACATAAGACCTACTTCTCTGAGACATCGCCCTTCTTTGTAAGTATTAAAATTACCTCCCTTATAAGACCCCGTCCCTTGTAAGACCTCATTTTGGATGATTATTGAAAGTCTTATAAGGGAGGTTCCACTGTATTTAACTTCCATTATCAAAAGTACCTGCATGATAATTCTGTTTTTCTCTGTCTCTGTCTGTCTGTCTCTTACCCCCCTGTCTCTCTCTCCCGCTAGTCTCCCTCCCTTCCTCTCTTTCCATCTTTCTCTCTCTCGTGGACGCATGCTGTGTTACAGCAAATCCAACATGTTATACATGTATCACTAGTATCAGTTGTTGAGCAGAAACGGAGGCTGGAACAAAACCAGATGGCAGTTACAGTCACTTTGGTCAAGCCAAGAACGGTCTTTTATCGGTTAAACGATGAGTGTGGTAGGTTAGCTGAAACATATAGAGACCAATGGCCAGCAAGACATTATGACATTGATAAGTATATGGCAGAATTTTTATCATCCGCACAAGTAAAGCTGATAATGTTTTCTGTGAGGTTTGTTTGTTCCTGGGTGGCTGGCTATGTATGTTAACATAATAACGTTTGAACGTAGTTGGACCTAGGAGGCTCAAATGTTACATCAGGCAGTTAGGATATCTAGGCCAAGGTTGAAAATGAAGGTCATTGATCTTCTTCTTCTGTGTTCCCAGGCCATATGGCCATAATGGGTAAGGTACATACGTGTCTGGTTTTCAGTTTTCACTGGTCTCCCCACTGCGTACAGCCAACACATTCCGATTTTGGAGGAGCTCAAAGGAAAACAATTATTTGGAAGATTTTTTTGAAAATAGGCAGGCGAATGGGCCAATAAGTCAGAAAGACAGTAGATGACAGAAAGCAAAGGAAAAAGGCAGAGTCAAAGAGAGTGGCAGATTAGAGGAAGTTACAAGCACAGAACTTCCAGAAGGTGGGGGAACAATTTTTGCAAAACAACCCCCGGTATCCCCACGGGGAGAGTCATTGGCCAAAGGTCAAGGTCACTGGAGCAGAAAATGTGCTGCGTGGCTCATGTGACGTAGCTTCTTAACGCTCTAGTGTTAACTTTAAGCCAAGAAAGACGGCTGTTCGATTACCCATGTGTGTTGGTCAATTTGTATGCTAAGCCTTTAATTCAGTGGCTGGAACACCAATAACTGGCATGACAATGACATTTGGTAAGGTATGTGGCAGAATACTGGTCAGTTGAAGCCCAAACAACCCACCTCATGGGGATATACTGGGGGGTATTTTCAGTACAAATAGTTCCCCACCTTCTGAAAGTTATGTGCTAACTGCTATTATTTAAAAGTTAGCAGCTTCCTGTAATCTGTCTCACTCTTCGAATCTGCCTTTCTCCCCGTGGGGATACCGGGGGTCTTCCATACAAATAGTTCCCCCACCTTCTGGATATTCTGTGCTTGTAGTTGTAACTTCCTCTAATCTGTCTCTCTGACTCTGCCTTTTTCCTTGCTTTGTGTCATCTACTATCTTTCTGACTTTTGGCCCATTCTCCTGCCTTTTTTCCAAAATATCTTCCATATAGTTTTCTTCTTTGAGCTCCTCCGAAATCATAATGTGTCGGCTGAATGCAGCGAGGACACCAGTGAAAACTGGAAAACGGACACATATGTATCCATTGTGGCCTTATGGCCCGGGAACACAAAAGAAGAAGAATCTGCCTTTTCCTTTTCTTACTGTCATTGTCCGTCACCGAAGGTGAACGGACTTTGCGATGGGCTGGTTTGTATTTTTGTTTGTTTGTTTGTTTTTTGTTTTGTTTTTTCTGTCTGTCCCAAGGATATCTCCCGAACCGCTTGACCGAATCGCGTCAAATATTGTGTGAAGGTGTGCCTCCTTAATAGGAAGAGATCGGCGCAAACCATTTTGCCATCGTGGCCTTGTCTACTTTTTTTTCCTTATAGCTCCTCTGAAATCGGAATGTGTTGTCTGACTGCAGCGAGGAGACCAGTGAAAACTGACAACCAGACACATATATAAATTGATGTACGTAGCTCCCCATTATGGCCATTGTCCTGGGAATAGTTAGACGACGAAGGAGAAGAAGCCAAAAAGAAGTCTAGCCTGTTACATACAGTACTTTAAAATAGGTTAGCTGTATGTCAGGGTTGCATTCTGGAATACAAGTTGACCATGATGCCATTGACATTGAAAAAGTTGGCTGGGTTTCTAGACATTGGGTCTTAGTATATAATCGCTTTTACCGACTGTGAGAAGGCAGACACGTGCAGAAGAAAATCTGTTTAACGTCCTCCGGTCTGGAACAGACACACATGGGACATTAGTAAATATAAAGATGGCGGGAACGATCCTGGAGGCAATGCCCGGAGGCAGTGCAACACCAGTAAAGTCCCGAATTTATAACAATAAAAATGCGACATGTGCATTGATGCAGTTGGCTATTTATAGCTGCGTGATTATTCGCATTTCCGCTCAGTGCATGTTACAACACTGGCTTGGCGTGTGTGGACTGGATGGAGGAGTTATAATCTGTTAATATTCACATGTTACTGATAGTTTTTCAACAAGGATAAATATCGCGACTCGACTTAAAATTATTTTTTAACTCAGACCTGCATCCTTTTTTTTTTTAAAAAGTGGCAGCACAGTTGAAGAAGTGAGGCCATTCTATCAAAGTTCCTTAAAAATGAAATAGAAAAATTATGACATCAGACTTTGATTTCATTGTATATTTTATTTGTGTGTGTGTGCTATAAACAATATAACTTAACTTATGGGTGTGTCAAACCCTAAGCAGAAATCGATGGAAAAAGTAATGTTTTGCAAACTTGTGTGTGTGTATGTGTGTGTGTATGCGCACATGTGTTTAAGAACCAAGGAGAGATTGATTGATTTTGACTCAACCCACATGGTCTGGGACAACTTACTTACAGCTTTTCTGTATAGGATCGAAAGTCAGTCAATCAGTTTACAGTGTCCATATGTATAAGAAATCGATGGAAAAAGTAATGTTTTGCTGTGTGTGTGTGTGTGTGTGTGTGTGTGTGTGTGTGTGTGTGTGTGTGTGTGTGTGTGTGTGTGTGTGTGTGTGTGTGTGTGTGTGTGTGTGTGTGTAAATTGAGAGCGAGAGACAGACAATCAGAGAGACAGAGAGAGAGAGAGATCCAGAGGGTGACACGTGACAAAGAGACTGAGAGAGAGATCTGGACAGAGAGTGACACGTGACAAAGAGACAAAGAGAGAGAGGTCTGGACAGAGAGTGACATGTGACAAAGAGACAAAGAGAGAGAGGTCTGGACAGAGAGTGACATGTGACAAAGAGACAGAGAGAGAAATAGAGAGATGCATCTATTTTTGCTATTCCCCTCTCTCTGTCTCTCTCTTTTTGTACTCGCTCTCTCTCCCGCTCTCTCTCTCTCTGTCCCTCTCTCTCTCTATCTCCCTCTCTCTCTCTCTCTCTCTCTCTCCCTCTCTCTCTCTTTCCCTCTCTCTCTCTCTCTCTCTCCTCTCCCTCCCTCCTCCTCCCTCCCTCCCTCTCTCTCTCTCTCTCTCTCTCTCTCTCTCTCTCTCTCTCTCTCCTCTCTCTCTCTTCTCTCTCTCTCTCTCTCTCTCTCTCTCTCTCTCTCTCTCTCTCTCTCTCTCTCTCTCTCTCTCTCTCTCTCTCTCTCTCCTCTCTCTCCCCCCCCCCTCTCTCTCTCTCTCTCCCTCTCTCTCCCTCTCTCTCTCACTCTCTCTCGTCTCTCTTCCTCTTTCCATTTCTTTCTTATAATAATGATAATTGCTCCATTGAATTTTTTGTCTCTGTCTCTGCCCCCTCTTTGTCCAACCTGGTCACTCCACTCTCTCTTTCCTTTTTTGCCGTTTTCTCCTGCTCCCTCGTTCTGCCACCTTTTTGTTCTTTCTCTCTCTCTCAGTGTCTGTCTTCTCTGGCAGCCCTGAATTCTCCTGTGATAAACTATCTCCAGAGATGGATCAATAATATGCTGGGAGGCTGGAAAACTGGAATTTGGGGGATGGTGTGTGTGTGAGTGTGTGTGTCTGTGTGAGTCTCTAAGTGTGTGCATGCATGTGTGTGTGTGTGTGTGTGTGTGTGTGTGTGTGACTCTGTGTGACTCTGTGTGTGTGTGAATGTGTGTGTGAATCTGTGTGTGAATCTGTGTGTGTGTGTGTGTGTGTGTGTGTGTGTGTGAGAGAGAGAGAGAGAGAGAGAGAGAGAGAGAGAGAGAGAGAGAGAGAGAGAGAGAGAGAGAGAGAGAGAGAGAGAGAGCATGAATGTTAATGTTAGAATGCATAATCAAAACAGGCTAAAACATAATGTGTTCACTGTTGTATGTGTGTGCGCATGCACTTGCTTTCACATCTGGGTCTATTGTCCACTCATGGGGGTGTAGCGAGCCAGTGTAAGAATCACCATGCGTGCTTAGGGGTGTGTATGTGTGAAAGCGAAAGCTCCCAAGACCCTGAAGCTGCTATGACTGCAGGGAAAGGAAAGAGAAGAAATACTGGAAAAGTGCCCGTGCGGACCAGGATAGTATTTCTCTGCAGTCTTCCTATCCGCCAGGAGGTGTTAGCGCAGTGTAGTCAAAGACACTGTAATGGGAATAAGACAGACAACTGGAGAGCTACGGCGAGCCGGGCTGATAAGTTTATCGTTTGTGATCCCGTTAACAATGGCTGCTCCATCCAAAAACTGGAATTTGAATCGACGTTTTTTTAAATACCAGATTCAAATTTGAATGCTTGGGTGCAAACCTTTTTCTGTTTTCTTGAAGACAAAGAAAGGTAAGGAAGCTGGAAATACGGCCAGAAAGTCTATGAAACCGTAACAACCAGTGTTAGATTACTGCTGATGTTCATGGTTCAAGGGGGCCATAATCAGAGTCTCTGTCCTCACTTTTGATATAGGGGAAAATGGCCGCCTGTCTGTCTTATTCCCATTTACAGTGTCGTTGGTGTAGTGTTGTGTGTGTTTAAGCTGGACTGGACTGGACAGGATAGAAACAGACCCTGGTGCCGTCTTATACAGTACCACCAGCGCTGTTGCTTGCTGGTGCCATTTTCTGTTTCCTTGTCAGGCTTAATGCTCGGTTTGTAGTAGCCTGGAAAAGCAGTGTTATTCTTTGCGGTTAGAAGCAAAGCATCGCTGATGTAGTCTTTCTCTGTGTTCTAGCATGGAAATTAGGAAGGATTTAAGTCTTGTGAACAAGGCCAGAGTCTCGGTTCTTCTTCTACCGTCTTGACAATTTTGCTGTTGCTGCTGTGTTGTTTTTGATTCACTACAGGTTGGTTTTATTCATCTTTGAAAAGCTGTATGCCATTATTTCTCCTTCTAGTTCTACAGTTTGTAGAAGAGGAATCTATTTGCCAGCTGGTTAATAATTGTTGAGCTTTTTATAGAAGCCTGGTTTGGTTTAACCCTTTCACCGCCTAAGTCGCATTTTAGCACCACAGTGATTTAACACCTATGTCACTAAAAAGCATAAAATCAGGGTCTATTATCCAAAGACCCTATTGTCTTAGTTTTGGGAAGTAAGGATAGACCTTATTTTATATCTGTCACAGAAGACTCCCCAATACTGCAGATGGATTTTGTTCTCTACACAGATAAATTTAATGGACATTTTTGGCTGAAATATGGCTGGCGGTGAAAGGGTTAAAGCAAGAATGATAATATGTATATAGCCTCCTCAGGTCTTTCAGCATATTTTAATACAGAATCTGTGTATAATAAAAATGTGATTATAATGTGACATATTTTTTTCCCAGTGTATTATGACAATTGCATTAGAAAATTGCCCCCCTCCCCTTTTTCTTTATTTTTATTTTTTATTTTTTTTATTGCTCTCCAATCACAGCTTAGTTGAAAGTTTTGAGAAAAAAAGCAAAATAAATTGATGTAGAGTACTCTTTTTCTTTGGGTATGCCGCAGTGCAGGAATCTTTTTCACACCAGTCGCAATAAAGCGCCAGTTCTGCATAAAATTGTGTTGTTAAAACTGATGAGGACAAACCTTTATTATTCAAGTTATTCCAGTGGATGGCTTTGTTTGCTTGTGGGGTGACGAAGAGTGATCAATACTACTGCGAACTAGTACAGTGGAACCTCCCGAATATGACCTATGGAAATCAGCCAAAATTAGGTCTTAAAATAATAATAATAATGATAATAAATGGACACTTATATAGTGCTTTTTATCGAGCACAAAGCGCTTTACAATCAGCATTGAAACACTCGCACATGCACACACACGCACAACAGACACACACGCACAACAGACACACACGCACAACAGACACACACGCACGTACGTGCACGCACGCGAGTGAACGCGTTCTTGCACACATACATACACACACAGACCCACACACATTTCTTTTAACACATTCTCACTGAAACGCACACACACTTACTCAAACATACACTTGTACAAACATGCACGCACGCACACGCACGCACGCACGTATTAAACTGACCTCCCTATTACAACTCCCTCCCACTTAAGACCTTATTTTGGGTGATTTTTCAAGGTCTTATAAGGGAGGTTCCTCTGTGGATTCCTTCTAACTCAAACACAGGATAACTCAAAAAGGCTTGATAACTCAATACTTTTTTGGCTCTGGTTTAATCATTTTTATATGAAAAAAACTCATAAAATTGGCTATCTCAAAATAAAATTCCAGTCCATTCAGTTTTGACTAAAATTCCAGTCCCTTCAGTTTTGACTAAAATTCCAGTCCATTCAGTTTTGACTGTAAAATTCCAGTCCATTCAGTTTTGACTGTAAAATGTCAGTCCCTTCAGTTTTGACTGTAAAATGTCAGTCCATTCAGTTTTGACTGTAAAATGTCAGTCCCTTCAGTTTTGACTGTAAAATGTCAGTCCATTTAGTTTTGACTTAAGCGATTTCCACTGTGTTTATAATTATCCTACTTCAGCATGTGAGCAGAACAAAGGGTAAGTGGGTGGACGTTTGTGCTTACGCTGCCAGATTTCTGTATTATTTTTCACCAAGCACAAGTTTGAGGGAAAAAATGGGGTTCATGTCTTTTCTAGTTTAAGAAGAAGAAATCCATGTGGGGATACTGGGGGGTCTTTCATAAAAATAGTTCCCCCACCTTCTGGAAGTTCTGTGCTTGTGACTTCCTCTAATCTGCCACTCTCTTTGACTCTGCCTTTTCCCTTTGCTTTCTATCATCCACTATCTTTCTGACTTATTGGCCCATTCTCCTGCCTTTAAAAAAAAAAAATCGTCCAAAATCGGAATGTGTCGGCTCTACGCAGCAGGGAGATTAGTGAAAACTGAAAACCAGAGACATACGTACCTTGCCCATTATGGCCATGTGGCCTGGGAACGCAGAACAAGAAGAAGAAGAATCAATTTTGTTGTTGTTGCTGCCCAGCCACTGGCTATGATTTCTGTGTCGAGTCTTTTGTGAAGGAGAGAAAGAAAAGAGGTGCTTGTGGAGAATTGAATATCGACCCAGTAGTGCCAGTATGCGTGTGGATCAGGAGTTATGTTGTAAGCAAACACTACGCCCAGTTTGAATTTGAGTCTGCTGTTGCATTTTTAGGATGAAATGGTCTCCCCTGTCTTGTGAATATGTGTGACGGAAAAATCAATATTTGTTTTGTGTTATGTCCAATCGACTACCCAACATGATTTCTATGCATGTGTGTGTCTTTTCTGATTGCGAGAGCTAGAAGAGATTGCGGGTTGGGGTTGGGAGGGGGTATGTATTTTATTGATTTGACATCTTGCTTGGCGAATTGGAACTTGACCAATGTTGTACGATTTTGTTATTACGATGAAGGTGGAGATTTGTTACTGTTATAACAATAGGACAATGGTGGGGAGGTGAGGGGGGGGACCGAACAAAATCATCAAAATCGATTTCACATAGCAGCCGTTGTCTGATTGTCGTCATAACATGGAATCCTCATTATGGAAAAGCAAAGGCAGGAAGACTGGGGGAGTGAGAAAGAGAGAGAGAGAGAGCGAGAAAGAGAGAGACAGAGAGAGAGAGGGAGAGAAAGAGAGAGAGAGAGAGAGGGAGAGAGAGCGAGAAGAGAGAGAGAGAGAGAGAGAGAGAGAGAGAGAGAGAGAGAGAGAGAGATATGAGGGGATTTAGACAGACAAGATTCACAACAAGTGCACAAACGAGTTGTCATATTCTGTATCTGCCCCACTGAGTTATGGCACGTAATTCAGCCATACCCCATCACTTATTGATGACATGATGGCCGTAAAACACATCAATCCAAAGGAAACCTGAGCGGCCACTGATACTACTACTGATTTCCTCCTCTTAGCTCTTAGCAAGGCAGTATGTTGCTCTGAGAGAGAGCTTGGGAAGAGAGAGGTCGGGGGAGAGAGTGAGAGAGAGAGAGAGGGTGAGAGACACTGAACATTGCAATACGGTAATGTTTTATTTGCACATTGGCCTTGGTCCTTGGTGTAGAGTGGCACAGTGGTAACGCGTTCGCTTCGTGTCCAGTAAACCAGAGTTCGAACCTGGGTGAGTGAGTACAGGGGATTTTTTCCTCTCACTTTGCACTAGGTCTTACGGTCTGAATGTGGAGTCTTTCGGATGAGATGATAAACCGAGGTCCCATGTGCCCATGTACTTAGCACACGTTAAACCCAGTGGCAACGAAAAAGTTGTAATTTGGTCAAAATTTACCCCCGCCCCCTTTTCTTCCACAAAAAAATTGCATGCAAAAAAAATAAAATTGGGTGGCGTGCCTCTGGCTGCGACGCGCTGTCCAGGTGGGAGCAACCCGAATTTCACAGAGATGCCTCTGTGACTGTAAAGTACCTAATACCTAATGCCTAATAATACAAATGGAACGGACAAACGGGTGAAAGGAAGACAAATACCGTATTTTATGGACTATAAGGCACCCCCCCCCAACATTTTACACAAAATAATTTCAGGTTTTATTACTCTATTTTCTTACTATATTATCAGTCACATTATGAGGCATAGGAGTCTAAGTCTAGGGGGAAAAGCATCGCCTTATAGTCCATAAAATATGGTAAGTATATTTATCATAGGGGAAATAATAAATCCTGTCATAGTTATAAATTCATCGCCAGATCAAAAGTAGCAAAAGTGTGTCTTTAAACATTACTTGAATACAAAAAGCAAATGCAGTTTTACGATTCATTGGAGAGGGGGGGGGGGAGAGAGAGAGAGAGAGAGAGAGAGAGAGAGAGAGAGAGAGAGAGAGAGAGAGAGAGAGAGAGAGAGAGAGAGAGAGAGAGAGAGAGAGAGAGAGAGAGAGAGAGAGAGAGAGAGAGAGAGAGAGAGGGGGGGGGGAGGACAGACAGAGGGAGAGAGAGACAGAAAAACAGAGAGAGAGAGAGAGAGAGAGAGAGCCATGAAGACAGATTCAAAGATTCAAATTCAGAGGGAGAGAGATAAAGTGAGAGAGAAACAAGACAGAAAGAGACAGAAAGAAAGAGAGAGGGACATAAGGCCAGGGAGAAAGCTGTCAGAAACAAATTGTCTCTCATCTGTTCTATGTCATTTTGCTCTCTGCCCCTATCATTTATTCATGATATGATGGCCACAGGAAAAAACCAACACCGAACCAATCCATAGATTGGCTAATGATAGTGATTTCCTTCCATTTGACTCTATAGCAATATTATGGGATATTCCAACCTTTTCATTGTTTGCTTGGCTGGTGGAAGCAATATTGTGATTGGAACGATTATGATAAAAAACACACACGTTTTTTTCATTGCTTTATTGTGTCAGTTACATACAGTCTTTCTTTCTTATTCTTCATAACAGAATGGAAAACATGTGAAGTTTTGACATGTTGCAAACCATTGTAGACATAATGCAATAATTTAGGTAGGGTAGGTTGAAGTAGGTTCTTTATTAGAGACAAAGCACACAAACGTTTCTAACAATATGTCCTTTTTGTTGACATAATATTATGTTGATCAAATACAAAACAATGGTGCGTGTGTCACACGTGTGTGTGCGTGTGGCTGTGTGTGCGTGTGTGTGTGTGTGTGTGTGTGCATGTGTGTGCGTATGTGCATGTGTGGGTGTGTGTCTGTATGTGTGTGTGCATGTATGTGTGTGTCTGTCTGTGTATGTTCTGTGTGTGCGTGTGTGTGTGTCTATGTATGTATGTATGTCTCTCTCTCTCTCTCTCTCTCTCTCTCTCTCTCTCTCTCTCTCTCTCTCTCTCTCTCTCTCTCTCTCTCTGTGCGTGTGTGCGTGCGCGTGTGTATGTGGATTGTACCTTTGTCTGTATTTCAATGCATGTGCTCAATTGCATTCACTAACATGAGAATGTGCATAGCCCTGGTACAGTTACTTTAATTGCCTGATACTCACATACACAATCATACAGATGTGAAAACAATTAGACAGGCATTAAAACACTCAAACACATTTCTGTGCGTATATTGGAGGGAAAAAACCCGTACACTAAAGTCTACTGCACTCTAACAATTAGCACATTTTCTATAGAGTTCAACATAGCTGGTGGAACCTCCCTTATAAGACCTTCCAAAATCATCCAAAATGAGGTCTTATAAGGGAGGGGTCTTATAAGGGAGGTAATTTGAATACTTACATTTACAAAGAAGGGCAATGTCCCAGAGAAGTAGGTCTTATATTCAAGATTCTTTAACCAGCCAATGCACCGTAATACAAAGGAAATCATTTTGGTTTTGCACAAGACACAATCCAACAACAACGAAAGCATGCACATCGAATGGACAACTGACATCATCATGTATCAGTCTCTCCCTCAGATTCTCTCTTTCTCTCAGACGCACACCTACACATACACCAACACACACACACATACACGTGTGCATACACATTTATACCAATGCATGCTCCACCTCCTCACACACGCGCACACACACTCACACACAAGACCGCGAGCACGCAGGCACACTGATTGACACAAGTCTGGGCAAAATAGGATAAAGAATTCCCCTGGGGGATGAGCCTACTGAGTATTGATGGCTCTGACAGCAGAGGGGTAAAAGCTGTTCATCAGGCGGTTAGATTTGCTTTTAAAAGAGCAGAACCTTTTACCAGAAGGGAGAGATTGAAACAGATGGTTGGCTGGGTGTGTGCTATCATATATGATGGATTTAGCTTTGCATCTTATGTGCACACTATAGATGTTATCTGGGGATGGCTGTTTGTGACCTATGACGACTTGATGGAGTTTCCTTTTATCTTTAGCTGAAGCTGATCCATACCAGACAGATATTGAAAAAGTGAGTATGCTTTCGATGACAGATCGATAGAACTGTGTCAAGACTGCTGTACTTATCCTAAATTTCTTGAGTTATCTTAAAAAATATAGTCTCTGCTGTGCTTTTTTGTAGGATGATGTGATGTTGACTTCCCAGCTTAATGTATTTGAAATATGCACACCTAGGAATTTAAATGATTCTACTTGCTCAACTACCTGACCTTTAACCCTTTCACCGCCAAAGTCGCATTTTAGCACCACAGTGATTTAACACCTATGTCACTAAAAGGCATAAACTTGGGGTCTATTATCCAAAGACCCTGTTGTCTTAGTTTGGGAAGTAAGGATAGACCTTATTTTATATAATATGTCACTAGCGCAACGCCCCGTACCGGTAACACCTAGTACTGGTAATGCCTTGTACAGGTAACGCCAAGTACCGGTACCGGTTTCGCCGGGTCCGCAAAATATTATATTTTTACTTTTGTGGCTGAAAATAAAAAAAATTGACCCCTACCACTTTCAAGGCCTACTGATCGCCATGACCTTGACCTTGACCTTGATCTGTATGCAATCATCAGAACAACCATAAGCCAAAGGACCTACATGCCAAGTTTGAAGTCCCTAAGACCAACGGTGTGGACGTTATAGCCCCTTAAAGATTTTCGGTTTTCAAGGTCATACGCCAAGGTGAAGGTCATGACGGTGATAATTTATGCGTGGATGCCTTCTCTCATGGTGACACACCACCACACACGCCACACCACGCGTGTGGTCCCCCCCCCCCTCCCCACGACCCCTTGGCGGAGGTTTCCGAAAAGTAAGGACGGCATGACCTTCCAGGGTGCCAAGGATGCTTGATGCCAAATTTGGTGTCGATCGGTTGAGAACTGTGGCCCCCTCCAGCCCACCCCCCTGAACACCCCCCCCCACACACACACGACCATCCCACCCCTCCCCCCTCCAGCCCCCCAGCCCCCCAGCCCCCCCATCCTCTCCCTCCTCCCCTCACCCCCCTCCCCCCTCCCATCCCCCCCCCCACGCTCACATGATGGGGCGATAATTTATGCGCGGATGCCTTATCTCATGGTGACACGCCACCACACAAAACTGGAAACGATTCGGCAAAGCAGTTCGGGAGATATGCGTGGGACAGTAAAACCCAATCATTAGACCCCTACCACTTTCAAGGCATACCGATCTCCCTGACCTTGACCTTGACCTTCATTGGTACGCCATCATCAGAACGGCCATAAGCGAAAGTACATCCATGCCAAGTTTCAAGACTCTAGGACCTGCGGTGTGGAAGTTATGGCCCCTTAACGATTTTCGGTTTTCAAGGTCATACACCAACGTCAAGGTCAGGACGGCAAAAAGTTTTACACAGATGCCTTCCTCTCATGGGGACACAGCACCACACAAATTTTGAAGTGATTCGGTTAAGCGGTTCGGGAGATCCTTGGGACAAACCCGAGCAGCCCGGATTTACTAACCGCAAGTACGTGTGGAGCTGCGTGTGATCCCCCCCCATCCCCATGACCCCTTGGCAGAGGTTTCCGAAAAGTAAGGACCGCATGACCTTCGGAAGGTGCCAAGGATGCTTGATGCCAAATTTGGTGTCGATCGGTTGAGAACTGTGGCCATGCATAAGGGACACACAGACAGACAGACAGACACACAGACAGACAGACAGACACACACACAAGACAGATTTCGAAAATATATATAAGATAGAAGAATCCCCAATACTGCAGAAGGATTTTGTTCTCTACCCAGGTAAATTTAATGGACATGTTTGGCTGAAATATGGCTGGCGGTGAAAGGGTTAACAGATAATGCTGGGAGAGGTGTTTTTTTTTCAAAAAAATCAACTATCATTTCTTTAGTTTTGGAAACGTTGAGCTCAAGGTTGTTAGTGGCACACCAGTCAACCATCTTTTCAACTTCATCCCTATGGGAGGGAGTCTTATAATGGGAGGTCTTATAAGGGAGGTTCCACTGTATTTCTCTTGTATTTAGTAAGAAGTGAAGAAAATGTGCTTACCTTGGAATTTACCAGCTAGGTGGTCTTATACCTGGTGTCTGATTTGCTTACATGGTCTTCTTGTAACAGCAGGAATCTATGAATAAATCAGCTTCACACAAGATCAAACCAAATTGCCCTATGCCTGTACCAGTCCCAACAAAACACAATGAATAAGCCGAATTGTCAGTTGCTCGGAAAGATTACCAAACAAATTTAGGTAACGACTTAATTTCATTTGCCTCATCAGCAGTTATTTAGCTGTATTAGCAGACATCGTGGTATATAAGCCTTGACATGAGGGCAATTAACCCTTTGTGGTTTATTTTAAGACTGTTGATAAACTTTGTATTTAGCGGAAAGCTTGTTATGTAGCAGTATCAGAGTATGTCTTGGCAAAGGGACTTTAACCCCTAGGGGTTAAATGAGGGTGAAATAACATAAACAGGGGTGAAACTTTTCCTTCTCAGCAAGGATTTCCTTAATTGCCAAATCAGAAAATAAGGAATTCCTTATTGTCAAATTTTCAAGTTAAAAAAAAAGAAAAAGTAGAAATCGATCAATTTGAGCGAGCATTAAGGCCACAAAGTGTTGTTTGCTCCTTAGAACTTTCAACTTGCATGTCATTTTAGATTTCAAAACATTTCATAAATGTGAATGAAAGACCCCAGGAGAGCTCACGAAATAGGCATTTATCTTTAAGTTCTTGTCAGCTTCTGGAAAGCTTTGCTTTAGCCATGACAAGCTCCTAGCATAACATCATTCTCCAAAATCCCCCAAAGACGGAGTTTGGCTGCTCACATGGCAGGGTAATCAAAAAAGGTCACGCACTAATGTTCTTGTCCATAGCTGATGCACTTGTATCATAGTGTCCAAGTGCTTCCGCAGTTGGGATGATCCCTGGAGTCTTTTAGCCAGGGTAAGCCAGCAACAGCTGAATGACATAGGCATGTATGTGTTTTCTGTATTAGAGTGTGGGCGGTGTGGATAGTCATCCTGTCACCCCTATTCGTAATGTTGGTTGGACACATGGACTTGCCCAGGAACTGTGTGCAATGGTATCAATAGGAATTGTTCGGAAATAATTAATGGGAGTAATTTCATGGTGTGTGGGAGTGATCTTGCCTAATTCAATCAGTCAAACAGGGGAAGTCACTCTACCTTCAGCTCTCGTAGCCTATCGACTCGTGTGTTTGAGCAGACATACAGCACTTAGAACAGGTTAGCAACTCTAATTTTCACGAAGTGCTCTCCCCTAGTTTTTTTTCTCCGAAAATCATTTATTAATGGGCACATGTGTCAGAGAAATAAACCCAAAATGAAAGTTTAGCTAACTTAGCTTAAATGTGCATGTTTTTTTGTTTTTCTTCAGCCTTGGCTACGTGGATAATCATCCTGTCCTCTCCTTTTATCATATTAGTGGGACACCGTTGGACTTCAGCAATGCTTAACCCTTTCACCACCAAAGTCACATTTTAGCACCACAGTGATTTAACACCTGCGTCACTAAAAGGCATCAAATTGGGGTCTATTATCCAAAGACCCTATTGTCTTAGTTTTGGGAAGTAAGGATAGACCTTATTTTAGATATGTCACTGAAGAATCCCCAATATTGCAGATGGATTTTATTTTACCAGGTAAATTTAATGGACATTTTTGTCTGAAATATGGCTGGCAGTGAAAGGGTTAAGCTGTATGTGTAGTGACAGTAATAATATTGAGCTATCAGTTGTTCAAGAAATAAACCCAAAATGATTTCAAACTTCGATTAAATTCATTGTTGTGTTTCTTTCTTGCAGTGTGAGCATTGTGGATTGGATTAAGTCATCCTGTTCTCCCTATTCATAATGTTGGTTGGACACATGGACTTGCCCAGGAACTGTGTGCAATAAAGTGGAACCTCCCTTATAAGACCTCCCATTATAAGACTCCCTCCCAAAAGACTTGCCCTTCTTTGTAAGTATTAACATTACCTCCCTTATAAGACCTCATTTTGGATGGGTTTTTTAAGGTCTTATAAATGAATTTCCACTGTAGTATCAATTAATGGGCAATCATTTGTAAAAGAAATAAACCCAAACTTCGGTTCAATTCACTGTTGTGTTTCTGTGTTGCAGTGTGGGTGGTGTGGGTCGTGATCCTGTCCTCCCTGTTCATAATGTTGGTTGGACACATGGACTTGCCCAGGAAGTGTGTGCAATAGTATCAATTAATGGGCAATCATTTGTAAAAGAAATAACCCCAAACTTCGGTTCAATTCACTGTTGTGTTTTCCGTGTTGCAGTGTGGGCGGTGTGGGTCGTGATCCTGTCCTCCCTATTCATCATGTTGGTGGGACACATGGACTTGCCCAGGAAGTGTGTGCAATAGTATCAATTAATGGGCAATCATTTGTAAAAGAAATAAACCCAAACTTCGGTTCAATTCACTGTTGTGTTTTCCGTGTTGCAGTGTGGGCGGTGTGGGTCGTGATCCTGTCCTCCCTATTCATCATGTTGGTGGGACACATGGACTTGCCCAGGCTGCGCTACGAGCGGCTGCCCACCTCCAAGTCGGCCATCTTTGAGCTGCTGACGGGCCGTTACCCGGCGCCGCAGTTCTGCCAGGTGACCTGGGACTGGCAGGAACCGCAGAGCGTGGGGAGGACCATGTCCTTCAGCGTCAGGGTGAGTGGATCTTGGCTGTGTCTCCCAGGGTGGGTTGGCTGTGGCATCAACAGTTCTGCCAGGTGACCTGGGACTGGCAGGAGCCGCAGAGCGTGGGGAGAACCATGTCCTTCAGCATCAGGGTGAGTGGATCTGGGCTGTGTCTCCCAGGGTGGGTTGGCTGTGGCATCAACAGTTCTGCCAGGTGACCTGGGACTGGCAGGAGCCGCAGAGCGTGGGGAGAACCATGTCCTTCAGCGTCAGGGTGAGTGGATCTTGGCTGTGTCTCCCAGGGTGGGTTGGCTGTGGCATCAACAGTTATGACATCATCAGTGACATCGCACGAGGCCAGGTAGTAGACATGGGTGTAGGCAGGGAAGGGGCAGGGCTCCCAGGGACCCCCATTTGGGGGTCTATGAAGCACCAATATTCTACAGGACCCTCTTAAACTAAAGAATGTGCAGGGGGTCCCAGGGATGCACTAGAAAAAATCTTTTTAGCAATCGCTATGCCACTGAGACCCTCTATCCCGCCTCTATGACCCTCTATGCTGTAAGTGAAGGAGTCCCTGGGACCCCTTGTTTTGTGGGACGATTGGGAGCCCTGAGGGGTTAATCTTTCTTTCATGAAGGATCATGATCCTCAAGCTGTGTTATGTGATAGCATTGCACTGGCTTTTAGGTGTGCAGCCTTGGGTTTAGTTGGCCTATAGGGACCAACTGGAACACCCAGAGGGGTGTGGGTGGGTGGCACCTACTCTAGAGGCAAGATTGTTTTTAAAAATTATATACAAATTATTTTCTCTCTCTCTCTCTCTCTCTCTCTCTCTCTCTCTCTCTCTCTCTCTCTCTCTCTCTCTCTCTCTCTCTCTGTGTGTGTCAGTGTCTCTCTTTCTCTCCCCCTCTTTGTGTGTGTCTCTCTCTCTCTCTCTCTCTCTCTCTCTCTCTCTCTCTCTCTCTCTCTCTCTCTCTCTCTCTCTCTCTCTCTCTCTCTCTCTCTCTCTCTCTTTCTCTCTCTTTCTCAGACTGTCTCCTCTTTGTTTCTTGTCCTGGTGCACTCACTATTCCTCTGTTCCTAGAAAGTCAGT
>CM065684.1:55961237-56003737 GCA_017654935.2 Phymorhynchus buccinoides
TCTCTATGTGTCACCATCATTGTGTGCAATATGCTGCCATCTCTCTATGTCCCTGTCTCTATGTGTCACCATCATTGTATGCAATATGCCGCCATCTCTCTATGTCCCTGTCTCTATGTGTAACCATGTGTGCAATATGCTGCCATCTCTCTATGTCCCTGTCTCTATGTGTCACCTGCAATATGTCCCTGTCTCTATGTGTCCCCATCTCATATGTCCCTGTCTCTATGTCACCATCATTGTATCAATATGCCGCCATCTCTATATGTCCCTGTCTCTATGTGTAACCATCATTGTGTGCAATATGCTGCCATCTCTCTATGTCCCTGTCTCTATGTGTCACCATCATTGTATGCAATATGCCGCCATCTCTCTATGTCCCTGCCGCTATTGTGTCCCTGTCTCTATGTCTTTCTGCCTCTATGCGTCCCCGTCTGTATGCATCCCCGTCTCTCTATGTCCCTGTCTCTATGTGTCACCATCATTGTATGCAATATGCTGCCATCTCTCTATGTCCCTGCCGCTATTGTGTCCCCGTCTCTATGTCTTTCTGCCTCTATGCGTCCCCGTCTGTATGCATCCCCGTCTCTCTATGTGTCTCTATGTGTCACCATCATTGTGTGCAATATGCTGCCATCTCTCTATGTCCCTGCCGCTATTGTGTCCCCGTCTCTATGTCTTTCTGCCTCTATGCGTCCCCGTCTGTATGCATCCCCGTCTCTATATGTCCCTGCAGATTAGGGTTAGGGGTAGTAGTATTAATCACTATTAGTGGCTAAGGTTAGGGACAGGGTTAGGATAGACAAAGAGACAGGGAGATGTAAGGCGGGGACACATAGAGGCGGGGACATACAGAGGCTGGAGGCATAGAGACGGGACATATAGAGATGGGGACACATAGAGACATGGACACATAGAGATGGGACATAATATAGAGGCAGAGACATAATTATAGACACAAAACTGGGGACACATAGAGACATGGACACATAGAGATGGGACATAATATAGAGGCAGAGACATAATTATAGACACACAATTGGGGACACATAGAGACATGGACACATAGAGATGGGACATATAGAGGCAGAGACATATTTGACAAAATTGGGGACACATAGAGACAGGGGCACAGTGCTATGTAATGGTTACTCTCGCATGCACGTACCTCCATAATAATAAAGTAGGAAAGGATCTGAAGTGAGATAAAGCGAGAGGAGAATGTCGTTACGTGGGAATTATGCTGCAAGCATAATGTTCAGTGCCAAAGGGGCTCATCATGAGTGTGATTAATGTCTGCCATTCCATATGCTTTTTTGGTTTGTTTCATTTTTTTCCAACAAATATCTGTTATTATGTTTTTGTCTTAGTCTCTCCAACTGTGTCTCTGTATGTCTCTGTCTTTTCCTTTCTCACTTTGAAGGATTTTTTATTTGATTTCATTTAACTCTTCTAGGGCCATGTATTTTTTGGGCATTCTTCAAGGCTGTCCATTGAATCTCAACCGACAAAAGGGGGGGTAACTATTTTTTTGGAGTGTGCATGCGTTGCTTTAACGGAAAAAAATCACTGACATAAGCTCTAAAAATAGATTTAAACACATGGCAGGCCTCTTAGGCAGCCTGAATGTCTTTGCATTTGGTGGGAGTGAAGTGTGATGTACTGGGCGAATACATTTGTCCATGGTGCTGGAAGAGCATAAAATGCATAAATTCATCATGCATTTATTGTTTTCATTTTAAGAATAATAACATTCCCAGAACTTGAATATTCATCTCTTAAGTTAATCTTTCTCACCTCCCTTGGGTGTTGGCTGAAGCTGAAAGTGTTCATTGTTGACCCTTTCGCCGCCAGCCATTTTTCAGCCAAAAAATACGATTAAGCTTACCTGGGTAGAGAAAGAAAAAAAATCTGCAATACATGTATTGCGAATTCCTGTGTGACATGTATAACATTAGGCCTATCCTTACCTCCCAAAATTACGAAAATAGGATCTTCAGATAACAGACCCTGATTTGATGCTTTTTAGTGACATGGGTGTTAAACCATTGTGGTGCATAAATGCAACATTGGCGGTGAAAAAGTTAAAATTGAATATTGACAGTGTTTGTCTGAGCATTCCCCAGATCGATACACTGTAGAATACTTCTCTCTCTAGATAACCTTTCTGACAGCTCCTAAAGGGTTAGTGACAGCCCCTAAGGGGTTAGGTTGAAACTGTTTCAATGGCCCTTCGAGGAAAGGTCAAGCAGCATATGCGTGTACCATGGCGACAGTTTTCTGACAAGTTTTAATTTTTTAAAAATTATTCTTGATGATAATATTTTAGCTAAATAATTCACAGTATTGTCTAAAAAAATTGCCCGCAGCTATAGTACATTTCCACATCCATTTCTTTCTAACCTTTTTTAGCTTTCAATGCATTTTGTAAAAAATGTTTCAATGGTTCTGGATAAAAGGTCAAGCATCACTCAGTGTGTGTGTGTGTGTGTGTGTGTGTGTGTGTGTGTGTGTGTGTGTGTGTGTGTGTGTGTGTGTGCTGTGGTAATCATTTTCTGACATGTATGACTGTGTGCATGACAGAACCCTGCATGAATATGTGTCAGTATGAGTTTGAGTGTTTAAAGAACCAGTGAACATCCCTAACTTTGACTGACTGAGATATGAACACTATGACAAAGCATACCATATTCTTTTTAATAATGTGTTTAATTGTTTCCTTGCAGTGATGTTCTGGTTTTCTAAAAGTCTTTCATATCAGAACTGGAACAGATAAAAAAAAAATATCACCACAGCAAATACATTTGCCACAAAAATCAATCTACACTCCCAATTCAAAGGCAGAGACATTCACAGCCAAGCACCCTGGCATATGTTTGTCTATTTTTAGAGCTGTCAGGTTTAAAAAAAAAAAATCTATTAGAATTATAAAACAATGCATGACCTCACAATTATGATTAATTTTGGTCATTCTGTCAAGTGGCCACAATGCTGAGGTTTGACTATATATATTCTTCTTCTTCTTCTTCTTTGATCGCTCAGACAGTTTCCTGTCATATGAGTGCAGATGCATCATGCTGCCATTAATGCGCCTAACTAAGAAAGAGTTAGGCGCAGCATGACTCAGTATGCTGCTGGAGAAAATCTGCGCAGGCCTAAGTGTTTCTTAAAATAAAGGCAGGAGAATGGACCAGTAAGGCAGAAAGATAGATGACAGTAAACAAAAGGAAAAGGCAGAGTCAAAGAGAGTGACAGATTAGAGGAAGTTACAAGCACAGAACTTCTAGAAGGTTGGGGAACTATTTGTACGAAAAACATCCCCCCCCCCCCCCCCCCCCCCCCCCCCCCCCCCCCCCCCCGGGTATATGAGATTTAAAAGTTGCTCTGTATGTTTCTATGTATTCATACTAAGTGTGTGTGTGTGTGTGTGTGTGTGTGAGAGAGAGAGAGAGAGAGAGAGAGAGAGAGAGAGAGAGAGAGAGAGAGAGAGAGAGAGAGAGAGAGAGAGAGAGAGAGAGAGAGAGAGAGAGAGAGAGAAACAAGACTTATACAAAACGATAAGGCAAACAGATAATAATAATATGAACATGCATAATGATACAAAACAGAGAGAGAGAGAGAGAGAGAGAAAGAAAGAGAGAGCATGTGTTTGTCTGTCTGTCTGTGTGTCCATACACCTGTGCCTGTGTAAATGCTGATGATGCTTACGTGCTCCTGGCATCTTTCGTTTGTCATTGCCAGTGAATGACTGTCAATAAAACCCTTCGCCAGCCCGTAAAAGCTCCTAACGGTGTACATCAGATATCCTCCGACAAAGCCTCGCTTCCATTTCCTAAGCCGCGTTTCTTAGACGCTAGCCCTAACACGAAGCTAGAGTAGTCACCAGTCACTGGGAAATCAAGAGACAAAATGCTATACAGTCAAACACGAAGCTAGAGTAGTCACCAGTCACTGGGAAATCAAGAGACAAAATGCTATACAGTCAAACACGAAGCTAGAGTAGTCACCAGCCACTGGGAAATCAAGAGACAAAACGCTATAGTCAAACACGAAGCTAGAGTAGTCACCAGCCACTGGGAAATCAAGAGACAAAACGCTATAGTCAAACACGAAGCTAGAGTAGTCACCAGTCACTGGGAAATCAAGAGACAAAATGCTATACAGTCAAACACGAAGCTAGAGTAGTCACCAGTCACTGGGAAATCAAGAGACAAAATGCTATACAGTCAAACACGAAGCTAGAGTAGTCACCAGTCACTGGGAAATCAAGAGACAAAATGCTATACAGTCAAACACGAAGCTAGAGTAGTCACCAGTCACTGGGAAATCAAGAGACAAAATGCTATGCAGTCAAACACGAAGCTAGAGTAGTCACCAGTCACTGGGAAATCAAGAGACAAAATGCTATACAGTCAAACACGAAGCTAGAGTAGTCACCAGTCACTGGGAAATCAAGAGACAAAATGCTATACAGTCAAACACGAAGCTAGAGTAGTCACCAGCCACTGGGAAATCAAGAGACAAAATGCTATACAGTCAAACACGAAGCTAGAGTAGTCACCAGCCACTGGGAAATCAAGAGACAAAATGCTATACAGTCAAACACGAAGCTAGAGTAGTCACCAGCCACTGGGAAATCAAGAGACAAAATGCTATGCAGTCAAACACGAAGCTAGAGTAGTCACCAGTCACTGGGAAATCAAGAGACAAAATGCTATACAGTCAAACACGAAGCTAGAGTAGTCACCAGTCACTGGGAAATCAAGAGACAAAATGCTATACAGTCAAACACGAAGCTAGAGTAGTCACCAGCCACTGGGAAATCAAGAGACAAAATGCTATACAGTCAAACACGAAGCTAGAGTAGTCACCAGCCACTGGGAAATCAAGAGACAAAATGCTATACAGTCAAACACGAAGCTAGAGTAGTCACCAGTCACTGGGAAATCAAGAGACAAAATGCTATACAGTCAAACACGAAGCTAGAGTAGTCACCAGCCACTGGGAAATCAAGAGACAAAATGCTATACAGTCAAACACGAAGCTAGAGTAGTCACCAGTCACTGGGAAATCAAGAGACAAAATGCTATACAGTCAAACACGAAGCTAGAGTAGTCACCAGTCACTGGGAAATCAAGAGACAAAATGCTATACAGTCAAACACGAAGCTAGAGTAGTCACCAGCCACTGGGAAATCAAGAGACAAAATGCTATAGTCAAACACGAAGCTAGAGTAGTCACCAGCCACTGGGAAATCAAGAGACAAAATGCTATACAGTCAAACCTCCATCATAAGACCCTCCGTTAAAAGACCTCCTAAAAGAAAACCCACTCTAATTTAAGACTAAGATTTTTCTAGCACGGATGTAATGTATCTTACTATAATTTATGTATAAAACCAACCTCCGTTATAAGGCCCCAATTTTTCCTGACTTTTTGGAAATCTTAAAATAGAGGTTTGACTGTAGTAGGTTCAAGAAAAAACACCAAAAAGCACTACAGTGCAACCTCCCTTATAAGACCTCCCATTATATGACTCCCTCCCATATAAGACCTACTTCTCTGAGACATTGGCCTTCTTTCTAAGTATTAAAATTACCTCCCTTATAAGACCTCATTTTGGATGATTTTTGAAGGTCTTATAAGGGAGGTTCCACTGTACTAAGTTACGAGAACACACATCATCTACCAATGAAATGGCATGCAGCAGAATCTCGATACTTCGAATTTGAAAAAAATCTGCCAAAAATGTATTGACCTTGAACCGTCAACAAGCGTTAAACCAGCTTTGAAAAACGAATAAAGCAACAACAAAAAATAGAAAAGAAATAAACAACAGACAGGGGTCTTAATTATAATAAGGGAAACACTGGTGACCATAACCAGACCTGCCACTTGCTCCGATTTCAGAGGAGCAGCTCAGATATGTTGAGCATTGCTCCTAGCTCCTCTTGCAACCTCCCCAGCTCCTATATTTTAAAATCTGTCTTGTATACATTTCCCACTCAATTTCACAACAAAGAGCATGCATTCAAAGCACCAGCTAATGGACATCTAAGGGTCAGCATGAGACAGTGAGGGGCTACACGAAGCATAGGCCTATCTCAGGCTAAATGACCAACAAATATTGTAGATTGGTCAATATTTCTTTCTCTAAAATGGATCTCAAATTGACAATGGTCAATATTTCTTACTCTAAAATGGATCTCAAACTGACAAAAACGACTGCATGTTTGAAGAACAAAAGAGAAGGCCGCACATTTCGAAGTGGCAATGGATTTTACTGGGGGGCCAGTGCCAGCCCCTAGATTCTCACTCCTCTTTTTTATTCTCAGAATGTGGCAGGTCTGCATAACTATATTTACTATAACATATGCATAGCATAGTATAATTTATAAATGGCACTATAGGCTATTTTGTATAGCCTTTTGTCCTCTAGATATGTTTTGGATTTTGATTAGGTTTGGCTTCATTCACTGATGACTACTATAGTACTGAGGCATCTGTGTTTTATTCATTTAAATCTATGTATTAACTGAATACATTTTGTTTTGGAAAAAACTTGTCTTATCACGTTTTTGAATAAATTTAATGACTTTGCATTATCAAGAAGGTTATTCCATGCATTTATCACTCTGTTAGTCCAAAGGTTTTGTGCTAGTCTGGTGTTAGTATCTTTTTTGTATAGTTTAGCGGCAAGAGTGGTTTGTGAAACACTGATTTTCTCACAAAGCAAGCAGGACTTCAAGGTTTGTCGTCTCTATGAAGCGCGTCTCTTGTCTTCTTTAAAGGCTTTAGTCAATATTGATATTAGAGCTGAAGACTATTAGAGAGCCATCGTCTATGCTGACTATGAGAAGAAAGGCAGAAGAAGTGTGTCTTTGCTGTGCGTGTGCATGTGTGTGTTTGTGCGTGCGCGCGCGTGTGCGTGTGTGCGTGAGAGAGATTGTTATTGTGTGTGGGTGTGCACGCATGCATACATGTGTGTGTATGTTCGGTTATGTGTGAGTTTGTGCATGTCGTGGAAGTGTGCAACAATGTCATTACTAGGAATGGCAGTTGTATAATTTTATTTTAAACTCTCTCCCTCTCTTTACCCCTCCCACATCCCTCTCTCTCTCTGTCTATCTGTATGTCTGCACGCACGCACACACACACGCACACATGCACATGCACACACACACACACACACACACCAAAAACACACCCACCAAAAACACACACACACATGCACACAAGCATGCACACACACACACACAAACACATACAGGCAAGCTTGCACACACTCGCGCACACGCACACACACACACACACACACACACACACACACACACACACACACACACACACACACACACACACACGCACACACACACACACACACACGCACACACTGTTAGTTAAGCTTATCTTCTAAACCCATGAAAGCCATTGTTCGTGCTGCTAAAGAACAAAGGGGAGATAACAGTGTGTCACTGCTGCCTTAATACCATTGGCTCTAGATACTTGGCTCAGCATATACTGGCTCTGGAAGATGCATCAACTCTTTGGAAGCATAGTTTATATGTAGGCAAAATTCAAGGTTTGTAGTCTCTATGAAGCGCGTCTCTTGTCTTCTTTAAGGGGTTTTAGTCAATAATAGAACTGAAGACTATTAGAGAGCCATCATCTATACAAGTTATCGAGATCAGCACGCATACTATCAAAATAAAATAAAGCATCAGCTTCATAACAAACACAATGATGAACATTTTGTGATCCAAGTATAATCTGGTTTGAGAACAAAGAAAGACTCGTGCAGCGCGTGTGTGTCAAGTGCGCATGTGTGTCTACTCTAAACTGTCTAACTACCAAATCCTACCGAATCCTACCACACAAGTGAACTACTGTAGTTATAAAATAAAATAAATCAAGTTTTCATGGTTTTTAATATCTCTGTTTTGATCACTTATTCCTCTCAGTGTTAAAATTCTTCAGATGAGAAAGCAAAAAGTGCTGGTTGTAGAATCAAAGAATTCAAAGCATCGGCTTCATGGTTTTTATCTTCTTTTGATAGTATTAGTTTATCTTGTGTTCATGTTTTTTCAAAGGGCGCAGTTCTTCTCTTCTTCACCTTAGGCAGCCAACTTCATCTCGTTGAAGATTCTGCTGCACTTTAGGGGGTAGTACGAAAAAAGAAAGAAAATAAGTTCAGCAAAGAGGGTAGATAGTGAACTGATGAGTTTTGGAGAATCACTGCATTAAAAATGTGAGAGTTAAAGTTTCTTTCATTGTGTGAGCCTTTTATGTAGCTTATAATTTTTAGATTTTGCTTGTTGCATAAAGAAAATCAATGGAGAAATTAACACAGAAAGATTTGTAAAAGTATTATATTCTACTTCTTGAAAGGTTCTGAAAGGGGCTGCATGAACATTTACAATGGGGTGTGGTATGGTACAGTATGGTGTGGTATAGTGTGGTATGGTATAGTATGGTAAGGTAAGATATCATATGGTATTAACTTTTCCAGACAAGTCTGTAAAATTCAGGCTGCTCCCACCTGGAGAGCGCGTCATTGCTTGTGCAGTGTCATCCATTTTGTTTTTGTTATTTAAAACTACGTTTACCTTTTGTTTTACTCAAAACTACATGTATTTTGTTTGTTGTGCAGTTTTTCCAGAAGAACGGCTCCCCTTACCCTATATCGCGAGCCGACAACGTCTTGGTAGAAATCGTACACCAGAACGCCAAGGTTGCCACCACGACGGAGTTCGGTAGCGACCAGCCTAGCGACGTGAACTTGGCGCGTGTGTCCTTCACAGTTCATAGGTCGGGCGATTATGTCATCTCCGTCATGATTGGTGGACGACACATCAAGGGCAGTCCATTCTCCAAAACATTCGAACCAGGTATTTGAAAAAAAATGTGCAACCATCTTAATCTGCAAAGAAAACCCACACAACATAATACGGTTGTATGGAAGGGTTTTGCGTTCTCCAAACCCCGGCAAAGTTGGGTTTTTTAACGTTGTATGTATTTGTGTGTTCTCCAAGCAATATGTACTCCCAAACTGCAGAAACTATTGAGTGTTGTGATTCAAACTTGAGTTCAGATTAGAGGTAAACCCTTTCCAAAAACCATGATCAAATCTGATATGTAAAAAACAAAAATGTTATCATTATTGATCCTTGTGAGGATACTCTTGTTTTGAAAGTTTTGCGTTTATATTTTTTTGGTACTAAAGCATTCTAGAATAAAAAGATTTGTATTTCTTTTAAATGGATGACTACCACTGTGCTTCATTCAGTTCAAAAAAGAAAAGGAAGAAAGGGCTTTCTGAAAGCTTTGCCAGCCTGTGTATTTTTCATGTTCTCAAACAAGTCTAAAAAGTGTCAAAGCATGTCTAATTAATTTGCGTGTTTGTTTGTTTGATGGCTTACCCTGACTAAAAGACTCCAGGTTTCATCCCAACAGCGAAAGCACTTGAACACTATGGTACAAGTGCATCAGCTACAGATGAGAACACTACGTGTGTGACCGTTTTTTATTACTCCACCACGTGGGCAGCCACACTCCGTCTTCAGATGATTTGGGAGACTGATGATGTTATGCTAGGAGCTTGTCAGGGCTAAAGACAATCCCTGCCTAATCATGCAGAACATAACAACATTATGATGTAGCCTTGGTATTCTAGTCTATGTCAATTGGTCTGACAAAGCCTTAAGCCAAGGCGGTGTTTTGCCTAATCCAAAACTGTTGAGTGTTTTCTGAAAGTCACAGTGTATTTTTTTTTCCCACTGAAAATCAGACTTTATTTTTTCTTGCAGGCATGATAGACGCTAGCAAGACAGGGTTCATGAACTACAGCTCTACAGTGGTGTGTGCTGCCGGCACCTCCCACCCCCTGACCATAGAGACCCGGGACTCCTTCAACAATCTGGCGGCCTACCGCGCTGACCAGTCCAAGCACTTCTTCAAGATCAAAGTCAAAGAGGTGAGCAATGCTCTAATGTGGGTTACCAGGTATGTTGTTGCTGTAGATTGTGGATTTCTGTATGGTTAATCAGCAGGAAGTTTTAGTTTTAGTTGGTTAATTCTGCTAAAATGAAAAATAATTTTGTTAAAAACAAAAAAACAACTCAAAAAAATGAATCAAGCATGCAAAAGTTCTGCCATTTTCTTCTTACAAGAAGAGGTTTGTTTTCTTTAATTATAAATGTCACACACTCGTGTGCAACCCCCCTTGAAGTTCAGTTTGAGGTTTTGTTTTTTACAATCTTTCATTTCAAGTTTTGGTGTTTTCAGGAATTCCAGTTTCAGATTTCTGTCCCTCCTCACTCTTACACCCCTGTCACTGTGTGATGTACAATGCTTATGGTTGTAGTACTATTTGCAGGCTGGCACAGGGGTGAGGTGCACGCCAGCCACCCAGATCATGTACAACGTGCAGGAGAAGCGCCTCACCATGTTCATCAAGATGTTATATGGATGTCAACATGATGTTTATATGTGTATATTTGCAGGCTGGGACAGGGGTGAGGTGCACGCCAGCCACCCAGATCGTGTACAACGTGCAGGAGAAGCGCCTCACCATGTTCATCAAGATATCGAGTTATAAAATGTGTGGTTTTATTTGCAGGCTGGCACAGGGATGAGGTACATGCCAGTCACCCAGATCGTGTACAACGTGCAGGAGAAACGCCTCACCATGTTCATCAAGATATTGAGTTATATGGATGTCAACATGATGTTTATATGTGTATATTTGCAGGCCAGCCACCCAGATTGTGTACAATGTGCAGGAGAAGCGCCTCACCATGTTCATCAAGATATTGAGTTATATGGATGTCAACATGATGTTTATATGTGTATATTTGCAGGCTGGCACAGGGGTGAGGTACACACCAGCCACCCAGATCGTGTACAACGTGCAGGAGAAGCGCCTCACCATGTTCATCAAGATATCGAGTTATAAAATGTGTGGTTTTATTTGCAGGCTGGCACAGGGATGAGGTACATGCCACCACCCAGATGTGGTGTACAATGAGGTGCAGGAGAACGTGCAGGAGAAACGCCTCACCATGTTCATCAAGATATTGAGTTATATGGATGTCAACATGATGTTTATATGTGTATATTTGCAGGCCAGCCACCCAGATCGTGTACAACGTGCAGGAGAAGCGCCTCACCATGTTCATCAAGATATTGAGTTATATGGATGTCAACATGATGTTTATATGTGTATATTTGCAGGCTGGCACAGGGGTGAGGTACACACCAGCCACCCAGATCGTGTACAACGTGCAGGAGAAGCGCCTCACCATGTTCATCAAGATGGAGAAGGAGGGATGCTACCAGGCCACAGTGTCCTACGGTGACGTCAAGCTGAAGAACGGAGAGTTCAACATCATCGTGCTCAGCAGTGAGTAGTCTGCCCATTTTCTGTAGAACTCATTGTTTCTCTTTCAATAACACAAGGCAATGAGGGGTGTGTTATCTCTGTCCTCGTATATCTTAAGAACGCGTGAAACTCAAGCTTGTGGGTTTTTTTCTCTTTTCTTTTCTTCTTCTTCTGTTTTCTTTGTTTGTTTGTTTGTTTACTAGTTGTTTTTTGTGTGTATTTTTGTGTAAATTGATGAAAATATTCTCTCCTCTTCTTTTGTTTGATTCATGCATTGCTTTGTTGTGGATATGTTGCATGGAATTGATTTTAATATCAAATGGAAGCCAGTTTCACCCTCTCCTCATTTCCTACCCCCCACCCTCTTCCATTGTCTCTCTCAATTTGTATGTGGCAGTGAAGGGGTTAAATGTGGATATTGCCAATGGTTTAAATAGCATTTTAATTTATCAAAGTCACAAACGAAAATCAATAATCATCATTAGATAGGGCAACAAGAAAACTTATTTAAAGCCCTATCTTAAAGGGGCACCCTGACCAATGAATTTTTGCAAGAAACATGTCGAGATCACCAGAAAGACAGCCTTTTCAAGGATCGGAACTCACTTTGCTCTGGTTTCCTAGAAATCAAATCGTCAAAACTGCGATTCCTCCATGGCTGAGTTGTCGGAGAGAGAAGCCATTTTGGACGGGGTGGGTGGAGGACACTCAGAGTGGTTGAAGCTTTTTCTTCGTTATAGTGCAGTAAAAACAAAATTGGATCTATTTCCTTTGTTGTGAGCGAAACTCCTTTTGGTAAGCTGTAAATAAAAAGGCTTGTATTGTGGAAATTTCGTGATTTAGTCTAAGCGACTCAGGTGGCCATTAGAAAAGAGAAAGCACATGCCTTCTCTTTCACTGAAACAATTTGACTTCCAGCACCTCCGGCATGGAGGAATCGCCGATTTTATGGTTTGATTTCTAGGAAACCAGAGCAAAGTGAGTGTTGCGATCTCTGTAAAGGTTGTTTTCATGGTGATCTGGACGTGTTTCTTGCAAAACCTCATAAAAAAATGTGCACAGACAAAAATTGTGATGAACGGCTAAAGCAGAGTAACGAAGCACTATCTTAATTTACAAATATGTTTCAGATATTGCCAATGATAAGCTTTTGGCTTCTAACTCGTTATTGTGCATTTCGTTCAGGCGAAGAGCTGCAGAAGGTGAACAAGAACGTGGTGAAGCGGCGGCACAACCTGTACTACGAGGTCAGACTGATAGCCTGCAACAACGAGAAGCTGGACAAGCCAAAGAAGGTCTACCTCTACATCTCTCCAAAGGTAACACTCAGTAGAGATTGGTCTTTTAACTTTTTCTAAACTTTTTGTTGTTGTTGTTGTTGCTATTTGGTATATTTTAGTCACAGAGACTTATCTTTGTGAAATTCGGGTTGCTGTCACCTTGAGAGCGCATCAGCGCAAGTGTAGCGCCACCCATTTAAAGTTTTTGAATTTGTGTGGGGGGGTGGGGTCGGACTTGGGAAACCGACAAATTGTGAGGGGTAAGGCAGAATGAGTTGAGCATTATACAGAGATTTGAAAAGCTGTATTCTTGTTGACAGTTATTTCAGCAATATATATGCTCATAGGTGCCTATCTCCTTTACATACTAAAACTCATTCACAATCCTTGATGAGATATAAAGGACAAAGACGTGTAAATATATGTTCAAGTAATATAACTTCATGCATGTTTATGGCATGTATTGAAGGGTATATTTATTTCAAATCAGTTTATGCAATCTGAGAAAAAAAAGAAATGGAAACAAAATGTTTTTTTGAAAACTTATGTCTGAAAAGAAACATATTAAAATTTGAAGAAATATAAACAGCAACACCATTGTTAAGACAAAGAAATTTAATGGTTTAGTTTAAAACTTTTGCCTAGCTAAAATGTTGGCCAACTGAAAAGTGTCTTCTTCTCTTCTTCTTCTTCGATCACTCAGACAGTTTCCTGTCAATTATGAGCGCAGATGTGTCATGCTGCCGTTATGCACCTAACTAAGAAATAGGCCCAGCAAGTCCGACTTCGGCTGGAGGAAATGTTTTTGAAAGTGTTTCGTGAAAAAAGGCAGGAGAATGGACCGGTAAGGCAGAAAGATAGTAGACGACGGTAAGCAAAGGGAAAAGGCAGAGTCAAAGAGAGTAACAGATTAGAGGAAGTTACAAGCACAGAACTTCCAGAAGGTGGGTGAACTATTTATTCAAAAGACCCCCGGTATCCCCACAGGGGGGGGGGGGGAGGACTATGAATACAGTGCCATTTTATTTGTATTGAGACATACTTTCAAATGTAACCCAAACTAAGGAACAGTTCTTAGTCCTTTCGCCACCAGCCATTTCTTCAGCCACAAATGTAACCCAAACTAAGGAACAGTTCTTAGTCCTTTCGCTACCAGCCATTTCTTCAGCCACAAATGTAACCCAAACTAAGGAACAGTTCTTAGTCCTTTCGCTACCAGCCATTTCTTCAGCCACAAATGTAACCCAAACTAAGGAACAGTTCTTAGTCCTTTCGCCACCAGCCATTTCTTCAGCCACAAATGTAACCCAAACTAAGGAACAGTTCTTAGTCCTTTCGCCACCAGCCATTTCTTCAGCCACAAATGTAACCCAAACTAAGGAACAGTTCTTAGTCCTTTCGCCACCAGCCATTTCTTCAGCCACAAATGTAACCCAAACTAAGGAACAGTTCTTAGTCCTTTCGCCACCAGCCATTTCTTCAGCCACAAATGTAACCCAAACTAAGGAACAGTTCTTAGTCCTTTCGCCACCAGCCATTTCTTCAGCCACAAATGTAACCCAAACTAAGGAACAGTTCTTAGTCCTTTCGCTACCAGCCATTTCTTCAGCCACAAATGTAACCCAAACTAAGGAACAGTTCTTAGTCCTTTCGCCACCAGCCATTTCTTCAGCCACAAATGTAACCCAAACTAAGGAACAGTTCTTAGTCCTTTCGCCACCAGCCATTTCTTCAGCCACAAATGTAACCCAAACTTACCTAGGTAACGGAAAGTTGGCATCTGCAGTACTGTGATCCCCCCAATGACATGCATCAAATAAACCCTTTCCTTATCACAAAATTAACCCATAAGGATATTGGATAACTGATCCAACTTTTATGCCTTTTAGTAGCATGGGTGTTAAATCTTGTGGTGCAAATGCGACATCGGCGGTGAAAGGGTTAAACGCTCTGTTTCTGTCCTGTTTTGGTTTAGTGTGGTGCTAACATGCGACATCGGCGGTGAAAGGGTTAAATGCTCTGTTTCTGTCCTGTTTTGGTTCAGTGTGGTGCTAACATGCGACATCGGCTTTAAACGCTCTACCTGTCCTGTTTTGGTTCAGTGTGGTGCTAAAATGCGACATCGGCGGTGAAAGGGTTAAACGCTCTGTTTCTGTCCTGCCACCAGCCAGTGTGGTGCTAACATGCGACATCGGCGGTGAAAGGGATAAACGCTCTGTTTCTGTCCTGTTTTGGTTTAGTGTGGTGCTAACATGCGACATCGGCGGTGAAAGGGATAAACGCTCTGTTTCTGTCCTGTTTTGGTTTAGTGTGGTGCTAACATGCGACATCGGCGGTGAAAGGGATAAACGCTCTGTTTCTGTCCTGTTTTGGTTTAGTGTGGTGCCCCAATGCGACATCGGCGGTGAAAGGGATAAACGCTCTGTTTCTGTCCTGTTTTGGTTTAGTGTGGTGCTAACATGCGACATCGGCGGTGAAAGGGATAAATGCTCTGTTTCTGTCCTGTTTTGGTTTAGTGTGGTGCTAACATGCGACATCGGCGGTGAAAGGGTAAACGCTCTGTTTCTGTCCTGTTTTGGTTTAGTGTGGTGCTAACATGCGACATCGGCGGTGAAAGGGTTAAATGCTCTGTTTCTGTCCTGTTTTGGTTTCAGCAACTGACGCTGAAGGAGTTTTACTTCAAGTTTTACCCCAAGAAGCTGTTCACATTTAGAGTGTGTCCATCCACCAAGGTGAGTGGTGTCATTGTTGCAGTGTGGACTACGGAAAATGCGGACTGTAAGCTGCTACTTTTTTCCTCAACTTTGGCCTATGCGGCTTATAGACTGATGCGGCTTATCTGTGGATTTTTTTTTGTATGATTAAATCTGTTTCTGTTCACATTCTTCAGTCTGTTTTGAGCTTCTTCAGACTCAAAACTGGTTTTGGTAATCAATAGATTCAAATCATGTTTAAAGAGTCTGAGAACATTAAATACTCATATTCTGAAAGTAGAATTTCTATATTTGTGTTGGTTTGTGTGTGCACATACAATTTTCTCTGCGGCTTATAAACTGGTGCGGCTTATATGTGGATAAATACCTAACATTTTGTCAATTTAAGGGATGCGACTTATATACAGGTGCGTCTTATAGTCCAATTTTTGCAATAAATGTGACCCAGCACCATGAAAGGGACATTAAGTGACAAAATGACCATTCTGAGAAAATAGTACAGTTTGAAACATAAGACAAATCTTTTTCTAATGATATAAGAACCATTCTTGTATCTTGTTTCGTTCCAGAGTTATGAGCATTTGAAGTTGGTAAGGTGACTGTCAGCCATTTTGAGAAATCACAGTCTAAAGTCTAGCCTGTCCTAAAGAAAATGCATTCGCCCAAATATCCAGTAGTTTTGTTTTGTCTCTTGTGAATAAAATAACGTCACTCTGCACTTGTCATGTAGTTGTTTGTTGTATGTTCCAGTGACGTTGCAGTCTGTTTCAGTTTTTTAAGTTTTTTTATAGATGTATTTTGGGAAATAAGTCTGTACTGCGTTGTTGTTTTCATAGTTTTATTTCAATGGGGGCAAAATATGTATTTATAGGTTTATTTCAGGAATTAAGTATGTACTATGTTGTTATTTTCACAGTTTTATTTCAACGGTTTCAACAACCAAGTTGGGGCGCCCAGTTTCACGATAGACGACGGTGCTCAGCCTCCATTGGTGCTGGCCTCCAAGGACCATAACACCATTGCCGCCACATTCTCCTGCTTCTTACTGCAGAGAATAGGTTAGTAACTTGGTCTTCCTGTGATTTGTCCTTTGGTGCTGGCCTCCAAGGACCATAACACCATTGCCGCCACATTCTCCTGCTTCTTACTGCAGAGAATAGGTTAGTAACTTGGTCTTCCTGTGATTTGTCCTTTGGTGCTGGCCTCCAAGGACCATAACACCATTGCCGCCACATTCTCCTGCTTCTTACTGCAGAGAATAGGTTAGTAACTTGGTCTTCCTGTGATTTGTCCTTTGGTGCTGGCCTCCAAGGACCATAACACCATTGCCGCCACATTCTCCTGCTTCTTACTGCAGAGAATAGGTTAGTAACTTGGTCTTCCTGTGATTTGTCCTTTGGTGCTGGCCTCCAAGGACCATAACACCATTGCCGCCACATTCTCCTGCTTCTTACTGCAGAGAATAGGTTAGTAACTTGGTCTTCCTGTGATTTGTCCTTTGGTGCTGGCCTCCAAGGACCATAACACCATTGCCGCCACATTCTCCTGCTTCTTACTGCAGAGAATAGGTTAGTAACTTGGTCTTCCTGTGATTTGTCCTTTTCGTTAACTCATTCAAGGCCATTATGTCCGGAATTAATAGATAGCTGTCAATTTGATGCATTTGCTTCAAGGGAAGTAAATCTGTGCGCACACCATACCTTGGTCACTTCTAATCTCGCTTCGCTCCCTTAGACCACAGTTTTGCCTCTGACTTCGCTTTTGTAGTGGTTCTTTGTGGGGGGAACCAATCGGTGTAGAGAGTTTTTCTATATAAAGTCTGTATATAAAAAAGTCTGATCTACCACTTCCCTATGTCTATACTTGAAGTAAAAACCTGTAATCTTCTTTCATTTTGTCCTTTTGTTTATGTATGTTTTGTTTGTGTGTATGTCTGGAGTGATTTGTGATTTTTTTTTAAAATTCAAAATTGTTGCGATGCGAATGAGTTAATGATACAACAATCAAGTAGGAGTGCCTAGTTTCACACAGCTTCCTTTGATGCTGCCCTCTAAGCATCACAACTTCATAGCTGCTACTGTCTTCTGGTTCTTACTGCAGAGAAGGGAATAGACCTGTCAATCCTTTAGGAAAAGGTGTAGTTTTTTCACCCCCCCCCCCCCCCCCCCCCCCCTCCCACATACACACACTAAATTTCTTCATGGAAAATGTTCACTGACAAGCAGCACTTTGCCTTGCCTGGGTAAGGGATAGGGTTAGGATTAGATTAGAATTATTTTGATGTTACGGAAAAACAATACATTGAGATGAAACATGACGCATCTTAATGATGCATCTTGACCATCATTTGGTGTTTATTATAAAATACCAACCTTAGTCAGATTAGCACTTGTCACTTATTAAAACAATGCATTGAGATGAAACATGACGCATCTTAATGATGCATCTTGACCATCATTTGGTGTTTATTATAAAATACCAACCTTAGTCAGATTAGCACTTGTCACTTATTTCCCTCCCTCCTCCCCACTGATAGAGAGTTCGGCGAAAGTCGACAAAACTGAATCTCAAAGGTCTCAGACAGTGCTTTATGACTTCAGTAAGGGAGGGTACTCTCACACCAGAGTCCCTTTGGAGCTATACAGGTTATGCCCCTTTTCTTTTATTAAAGAAAGGGCTATCATTAGTGGTGATCTCCCTTCGTCCTTAAGCTGACCGCAGGAGACTTATTGCAATCAGTCAAGTGCTAATCTGACTAAAATACTAATTTTACTTTAGAAAAATGTTTTGGTTGGTTTTGCCGCCAATGTCGCATTTCTGCTCCACACTGATTTTAACACCCATGTCACTAAATGGCATGAAATTAGAATCTGGTATCAATGACCTTGTGTTATTAATTTGGGGAAATAAAGGTCTTATTTTGATAATTTTGATATATTGTCATGGTGGGATTCACAGTATTGCAGGTGTCAACTTTTCTTTACACAGGTAAGTTTGACAGAAATTTGTGTCTGAAAAATGGCGGCAAAATGGTTTCTGGCGGCAGAGCATCCACATGTTTGTGCTGAGAAAGATCACTTTGTCAAATGACATACTAAATGGTTTCTTTCAGAAGTATGTCCTTTAACGTATTATAAAAACCAGTGTCAATGTGACTTCTATTCCTTACTAACACTGGGGGAAAGCAGATGACCAAGTTTGTGGCAGCACTCGGTCTGAGGTTTTAAAGGCGTAGCCTGTTGAACACAGAAGAAGACTTAACCCTTTCTCCGCCAGCCATATTTCAGCCAAAATGTTCCATTAAATTTACCTGGGTAGAGAACAAAATTCATCTGCAGTATTGGGGATTCTTCTGTGAGATATATAAAATAAGGTCTATCATTACTTCAGAAAACTAAGACAATAGGGTCTTTGGATAATAGACCCCAATTTGATGCCTTTTAGTGACATACGTGTTAAATCACTGTGGTGCTGAAATGCGACTCTGGCACATTTGTACTTTAGACACATTTTAGGCTTCTTTTTATTCTAGAATGTTTGAGTACAAAAAACATAACCCACAAAACTTTCAAAACAAGAAAACAAGTGTATCCTCACAAGGATCAATAATGATAACATCTTTTGTTTTTTTACATATCAGATTTGATCATGGTTTTTGGAAAGGGTTTACCTCTAATCTGAACTCAAGTTTGAATCACAACACTCAATAGTTTCTGCAGTTTGGGAGTACATATTGCTTGGAGAACACACAAATACATACAACGTTAAAAAAAAAAACTTTGCCGGGGTTTGGAGAACGCAAAACCCTTCCATACAACCGTATTATGTTGTGTTTTTTTTGTGTGCAGATTAACCCTTTCACCGCCAGCCATATTTCAGCCAAACGTTTCCATTAAATGTACCTGGGTAGAGAGCCAAACCCGTCTGCAGTATTTGGGGATTGTTCTGTGACATATATAAAATAAGGTCTATCCTTACTTCCCCAAACTAAGACAATAGGATCTTTGGATAATAGACCCCAGTTTGATGCCTTTTAGTGACATAGGTGTTAAATCACTGTGGTGCTGAAATGCGACTTTGGTGGTAAAAGGGTTAAAATGCATGTGTATTTTGTGTTGTAGGGGGCTCTGAAACGTTCCAGGACAAGCAGATGTTCTTCAACCACGAGGTGAGACAGCTGCACATGAAGAAGGCTCACACCCCAATGCCCATCAAGATCGACAGATCAAGACTGCTGCAACATGTGAGTGTTTGTTGCCAGTTTATCAGGGGAAAATTAAGGTTGAGATTTTAACTTTGTTTTGAGGCTTTATGAAACAATTACGCTCAGTGATTTCCATCAACATTTGATGGATTGAGATTGTTGCAACATGTAAGTTCGGTAACCGCTGCAGTAACAGATCATAGTTGTAACAGCGGCGACCAAAAATCGAATAGACTACAAAATGGCAAGATCACCAGCAACTGTCAGACACCGCATAGATGTGAAAAGTTGAATGGTAGAAGAGGGGATGGAAGGAAGGAAGGAACGAATGAACGAATGTTTTTTATTGAGGAAAAGCGGAATAAGCACAATAACCGGCTTTTTTTCATCCGGCCCTCAGAACCAAAAGAAAATTAATTTAAAAAATACAAATAGAAAAAAAAGACATCGCAAAATACAAGAAAAAACCTCAACCTTCAATCAAGGTCGCAAACAGACGCACCGTGCACGGCATATAAATAAAATAAAATTACATCAATTAACGAGACTGAGACAAGGACAGACAGACAGACAGACAGACAGATAGATACCGACAGAGAGAGGGAGGTCAAAATAAAAGAACAGAATAAAATGGAAGAAATGAAGCAATATATGCAGGAAGGATGTTTGACCTACACTGCACATCCCCTCTCTACCTTCTACTCCCCATTTTGGCCTTTGCCCCTTTGGGTGAAGGAGAATAAGTTTGTCGCAGTGTATTTGTGTTTGTTTGTTCGTTCAGGCTGTATCTTTAGAAACAGCTGGACAGAATCGCTTCAAATTTTGTGTGGAAATGTATCACTATGAACAGAAAGTCCCATGGAAAAACGATTTTGCTGACTTTTACCTTGAAGTTGGACCTTGAAAACCTGATTTTGTTCTTGGGGTCATACCCAGAGCTCCCAATCGTCCCGCAAAACAAGGGGTCCCATGGACTCCTTCACTTACAGTATAGAGGGTCCTAGAGGCAGGATAGAGGGTCCCAGTGGCATAGCAAATGCAAAAAATATTTTTTCTTGTGCATCCCTGGGACCCCCTGCACATTCTTTTAGAGGGTCCTTGAGAATTTTAGTGCTTCATAGACCCCCAAATGGGGGTCCCTGGGAGCCCTGCATACCTTTTTTTTAATTTGTTAAGCCATTTTTTCCCATTCTTTTCTGTTGTCAGTCATACAAGGTGACCAAGCACTTTGACCTGGGCGACTGGTGCCGGCTGTTTGAGGTGTCCTTCCTGGGGGAGGAGGGGCTGGACTGGGGAGGGCTGCGCAGGGAGTGGTTTGAACTGCTCTGCACCCAGCTCTTCGACCCTGCGCACTCCGGCCTGTTCATGAGGTTTTCTTCTTCCTCACAGGGATTGGTAGGTATTTTTGCGGTGTTTATATTTGTTGTGGCGCAGACACACACTTATACACCCGTGTGCATGTATATCGAGCTATTGCATTATATTTTATGTGTTCTACTTTATCGTAATCTTTTAATAATAATAATAATAATGAATATTTAGGGCGCTTAATCTTAACAAAAGCCCTAAGCGCTTACAATCATGATAAAAACAATACTAACAAAATCAAAAGCTAGACAACACACAAAACTCTCACACGAACTTGAGGTCAAACACACACACACACACGCACGCACGCACGCACGCACGCACGCACCCCGTTTCGAGTTGAAAGTACCCCCCGATTGTTATTGACATAATTGACACCAATGCACACACACACACAGACACACACACACACCAACAAAACATGCGCACACACGCGCGCGTGTATAGGTGCATTATTATAATGAATGATCGTGTGGTGTTTTTTTATACATCCTATAAAGTTTTATGTGTTGGATATTTCAAATTATGTTGATATTGTATGTGTTTATGCCGTGCCACAAATCAATTTATCACGTTTGAGATAATAAAGTAGTCTTGAGTCTTGGTCTTCTGCTCATGCATAGAAGACCATGCACAGATGTAGAAACATAAGGATAGAGTATCCACACTCTGTTCTCCCTTTTCTTTAGTCTCACACCCCACCCCACCCAGGGGCTGGTATGAGACTTGAAGAATATTTTCATGCCTTCTTTAAATGTTCAGGAATCAACAGAGTGTTGAATAGGGTGTATTCAAATTTTCAAAATTATGTCAGTCTTGATCCTGACCAAAGGAAAGAAGTTTACCAACACTTAGGAAGTTAATGTATGATTGTATACAGTGGAGTACACTTAGCACAAACCCGAAATATTGGTTAACTACAGTACTAGTTGTACTTGCCCGCTTGGTTTCAGGTTGTTTTTGACGTAATTTTGTCGAAAATGCTTAGCACGAATAACAGTTAACGCACAAGCAAATCTTTGTCCCCTCAATTTTGCGTCATTTCTATACTGTGTGAATTATGTGTGAAAGACTCGCAAGCAAACCACAATGCGCAAGCAGTCAACTCATGTCCATCGATATATTTGCTTTTTCCTGTGATAAGTTAAATTAACATGGGTTTATTTTTTTTATTTTTAATTGTAATGATTTGGGAAAAAATCTGCAATGAAGGTTAGATTGGCGTCCAATCAGTCGTAGACTCTTATGGACAATATTCCTGAAGACAGCAGTGTCTTCCCGGGTATGAAGGTGGTGAAATGGTGATGAGACAGTGGTCGAGATGTGGCAGCCGGCGTGGATGGTTCCGGTAACATCGCGGACCCTTGAACAGGGTTCGCCATCTGAAGCTGGATCATTCAGACGTAGTTTGGGCTTTGTCGCTGTCCTTGAAAAAGTCTGCATCAAGTCTGGATTTTTATTCGATCAGATCTGTGTGATCTCTGCATAATATGTTTGCCGCTTTGTCATGCCAGATCATGACTTCCAGATAGCAGAATAGGCAGCTGCTATTCTGAAGGGGTAGACTGGAATCTGTTTATTGTGAAGAAGACGCCTTAAAATGTTATAAGTTTGTTCTGTAATCCACTATTTGCCATGCTCTGTTTGCAGGGATACTTTTAATTCAAGAAACAACTTTTTTTTTTTCTTCCGTCCACAGGTCCACCCTAACCCCAAGAGGCCTGCCGATCTAAAGATAAAGATGTATGAGTTTGCCGGCAAAGTGGTGGGCAAGTGTCTGTTTGAGTCCTCCCTGGGTAGGCCCTACAGGCAGCTGGTGAAAGCGAGGTTATCGCGCTCCTTCCTGGCACAGCTTATGGGGCTCAGAGTGAGCTATAAGGTAAGGAAAATGGATACAATTTACGTAGAGTCTAAATGACGAGCCCAGGCTTTTTTGCCTAGCAGGTGCTAGATTAGGGGCTGCACAGCTTTGCGCCACAGAGTTACAATGCATAATATGTTTATTTTAACCCTTTTGCCGCCAGCAATTTTTCAGCCCAAAAATACCATTAAACTTAACTGGGTTAAAATATTTGCAATGTTGGGAATTCCTCTGTGACATGTATAACATTAGGCCTATCCTTACTTCCCAATATTAAGAAAATAGGGTATTTGGACAACAGGCCCTAATTTGATGCCTTTTAGTGACATGGGTGTTAAATCATTGTGGTGCTAAAATGCGACATTGGCGGTGAAAGGGTTAAAGCGTTGCACTCTGAATTCAGGCCAAAGTTTATGGAGATTCAGCTAGTGGTTTTCCTATAGTATGTAGGTAATCTGCAGACATTACATCACGGCCCGAAAATGAAACTATCGAGTCAAGACTGGTCAACTTCGATGTGTTGGACTTACCAGTTGATCAAGGCAAGATGCATCGTCTATCAAAGCTGTTAGATAACAATTTGCTAAGATAAATCACCGATTGTGACGCTAAATGAAAAACAATGACATAATTTGACTTGAAATTACCAAAATATTGAGTGTTCCTTTCCTCATGTGAAGTGATGGTTTTCGACTTATGTCTGTATGTTTTGCACACGGCAAAATTATTCTCTGAAAAGACTATGGAAGCTTTAGCTTTGTAGGACCAAGCTGTACTTCGGAAATAAAAATTTTTTTGAAAGGTTTGAGTCTCCAAAGGAAACGTTTATGTATAATTATTGAGTTTTGCGTTTAGTAACAATTTCAAACTGTCCAGAAATTGACTAACATTATCAAAGTTCTGTTCTCATTTTTAAGACGTCAAGGTTATGTTTCATCATTGTTTACTTTTCTTTTTCTTCTTTTTCTTCTTTTTCGTTGCCAGAGACTCGAAGCTAAGCTTGAAATATCAGCATTTGTTATTGTTTTTGTTTTTGTTTGGATTTCTTCAAACAACTTTTTTTAATTTATTCTAATGTTATTTTGAAGTCCTGCAGTAATTAGTTTATTTATCGCATTTAAAGTTCTTCTCTGTTAGCATTGCATCTTAGCTCTTCTAGCAGCATGGGCGACTACATTCACCCAGTACATCATACTCCATTCCCACTAAATGCAAAGACGTTCACTGCCAAGTACCCTGCCATGTGTTTGTCTACTTTCAGAGCTTATGTCAGTGATTTTTCCGTTAAAGCAACGCACGTACACTCCAAAAAATAGTTACTCCCCTCTTGTCGGTTGAGTTGCAACGAACAACCAAGAACGTCAACAAAACCAACATGGTGCTAGAAGAGCTACAGTCAACTTTTGTGTGCAGTACTTTGAAACGGACGACCCGGAACTGTACGCCACCAAGATCCGCTTCATCGAGGAAAACGACGTGGACGACCTTGAGCTGACCTTCACCGAGGAGGAGTACAACGAGCGTGGGCAGCTGACCAGGACGGTGGACCTGATCCCGGGGGGCGGTGGGGTGAAGGTGACCAACCGGAACAAGCTGCAGTACCTGGACTGCCTGGCGCAGTACAAGCTGGCCACCTGCGTCAAGGAGGAGGTGGAGCACTTCCTCAAGGGGCTGAACGAACTCATCCCCGACAACCTGCTCAGCATCTTTGACGAGTATGAGTTGGAGGTGAGTCGAATTTCTTCCTCCCCTCGTCTTGCCTCCTCTCCTCCCATTCCTTCCCCCCGACCCCCCCCCCCCCCCCTCCCCATTGCACTCTATGCAGTCTATGCAACGGGTGGCTAATTCTCTGCTCTGCTCAACCTGATCTGACTACCATATTTTTCGGATCATTAGGTGCTGCTGTGTATAAGGCGAATAGGACAATTTTCAAGAAGAACCTGACAAAATTAAAGCAATAGGCGCCCTCATTTATAAGGCACCTCGCAAAAGAAAGTTTGAAGCCCGTACACATGCTGTAAACGCTTACCGACCGCAATTACTGCTGTCATAAACGAGAGTTGGCTCCCTTCTCAAATAATCAAACTTCCGTTTTTGCAACTTCCGGTTGTTGTGTTTGGACTTTTCTTCTCGAAAACTGGTAGAATTATGGCATTTTAAGCTCTACAACGATGCTTTTTACATCCAATGAAGGGTTATAGCATCTGTTGGACGGTATCTCGGACGATAATAGGGATTTTGAAGCATTTTAACGTGAGTATTCGTCGTATCGGCGACTCATTACCACTTTCGATGTTGTGACTCACAGTAGACTGTACTGAGTACGGCAATCGTTGCCTCTCTTCTCACAATTTTGTTCACTAATAGGGCGCCCTTGTTTATTAGGTGCATAGGTTGAAATTGGAGGGAAAAAATATCGCCTTATTGTCCGAAAATTACAGTAAATATGTATTTTGTATTATTTCTAGTATAAGCGTAGAAATCAACAAAAGGTTAATGCCCGCCTAAACGGTGGATGCTGAAGGAATGAAGAACCATTTAGTATATCATCAGACTCTTCAATTCTGTGAAGGCGGGTTATGAAAGGGAGACGAAAAATTGTTTGTCTCATTTTTTGGTTACTTTCTTGCCTGGCCAATATCTTATGAACTGTGCTTGCTGAGCATTTTTGATGAACTTGAGTTTGCGATTTAGTCTGTTGATGAAAGATATATGGGTTGTGGAATTAGAATTGTGTAGTAAATAATGTTGTTGAGTGGAGGTTTTACATCCTCATGGCGGAAAGCCCTTAGGGACAAGTTGTTCTGGTGCTGGGTCGATGAATTTATTTCACGGACTATAAGGCGATACTTTTTTTTTCAAAGACTCAGACCCCTGCGCCTTATAATGTGACTGATGAAATAGTAAGAAAATATAGTAACAAAATCTGAAATTTGGGTAAAATTTGGGGGATGCGCCTTATACAAAGGTGCGCCTTATACAAAGGTTCGCCTTATACAAAGGTTCGCCTTATACAAAGGTGCGCCTTATAGTCCGAAAAATACGGTAAATAATGTAACCCCTAGACTTATATACAATATTTTGCTTTGAAAGCTTCAGTCTTGTTTTGGGGGCTGTTTTCTCTTGTAATTAATTATATTGATTGTGAAGCCTAAGATGGGCTTGCTTACGCAGCCTTTGAATTTCTTACATTTTTAGTGGAGTTCACTAAGCTGCACATTGCCTTGTAAGATTTATGAAAAAATTCTTCTGATCTTTTTTATGATTATATGATTTATGACCTAAGGAGTAGTAGGAGTATATTTTTAGACAAAACAGCGTGACTTGGAAAACGTGTTTGCTTAGAAAGAAAATGATTATGTGGTGTAGTTATCTTTGACACTTTTGTCTTTAAAGGTTCCGTAAAAACTGGACTATAAGGCGCACCTGTATATAAGCCGCATCCTTTAAATTGACAGAATATTGAGTGTTTGTTCACACATAAGCCGCAGCAGTTGATAAGCCGCAGGAAAATTACTCAAACAAAAAAGTTGACAAAGTTAAAGAAAAAAGCAGTAGATTGTGTCTACATTATCACAAAAAATAAATACATGAGCTGAAAACTAACATAAAAATAGAAATTCTGCTTCTGCAACATGACTATTTAATGCTCTGAGACACTTTCTATGAATCTTTTAAGTGTCAAAATCAGTTTTGAGCTGCAATGAAGCTAAATGGATAATGTGGAAGGAAACAGATTCCATAATGCTATTAAATATGAAATTGGAAAAATCCACAGACAAGCCGCATCAGTATATAAGCCGCATGGGCCAAAATTAGGGGAAAAGGTAGCGGCTTATAGTCTGCATTTTACGGTAATTAACTTTGTTGTTGCCGATGACCTATTTACCATCACAGATTATTTTTGGCAGTTGATGACCTACTTGCTAATGCTATTTTTGCCGTGTTCCAGTTGCTGATGTGTGGCATGGGTACCTGCTTACTAGTGATGCTATTTTTGCCATGTTCCAGTTGCTGATGTGTGGCATGGGTACCTGCTTACTAGTGATGCTATTTTTGCCGTGTTCCAGTTGCTGATGTGTGGCATGGGTACCTGCTTACTAGTGATGCTATTTTTGCCGTGTTCCAGTTGCTGATGTGTGGCATGGGTACCTGCTTACTAGTGATGCTATTTTTGCCATGTTCCAGTTGCTGATGTGTGGCATGGGTACCTGCTTACTAGTGATGCTATTTTTGCCGTGTTCCAGTTGCTGATGTGTGGCATGGGTACCTGCTTACTAGTGATGCTATTTTTGCCATGTTCCAGTTGCTGATGTGTGGCATGGGTACCTGCTTACTAGTGATGCTATTTTTGCCATGTTCCAGTTGCTGA
Source organism: Phymorhynchus buccinoides (assembly GCA_017654935.2). Classification (NCBI taxonomy): domain Eukaryota; kingdom Metazoa; phylum Mollusca; class Gastropoda; order Neogastropoda; family Raphitomidae; genus Phymorhynchus; species Phymorhynchus buccinoides. The sequence goes on from CM065684.1 coordinate 55,988,417, forward strand.
TGTGTGGCATGGGTACCTGCTTACTAGTGATGCTATTTTTGCCATGTTCCAGTTGCTGATGTGTGGCATGGGTACCTGCTTACTAGTGATGCTATTTTTGCCATGTTCCAGTTGCTGATGTGTGGCATGGGTACCTGCTTACTAGTGATGCTATTTTTGCCGTGTTCCAGTTGCTGATGTGTGGCATGGGTACCTGCTTACTAGTGATGCTATTTTTGCCATGTTCCAGTTGCTGATGTGTGGCATGGGCACCTGCTTACTAGTGATGCTATTTTTGCCGTGTTCCAGTTGCTGATGTGTGGCATGGGCACCTGCTTACTAGTGATGCTCTTTTTGCCGTGTTCCAGTTGCTGATGTGTGGCATGGGCACCTGCTTACTAGTGATGCTCTTTTTGCCGTGTTCCAGTTGCTGATGTGTGGCATGGGTACCTGCTTACTAGTGATGCTATTTTTGCCGTGTTCCAGTTGCTGATGTGTGGCATGGGCACCTGCTTACTAGTGATGCTCTTTTTGCCGTGTTCCAGTTGCTGATGTGTGGCATGGGCACCTGCTTACTAGTGATGCTATTTTTGCCGTGTTCCAGTTGCTGATGTGTGGCATGGGTACCTGCTTACTAGTGATGCTCTTTTTGCCATGTTCCAGTTGCTGATGTGTGGCATGGGCACCTGCTTACTAGTGATGCTCTTTTTGCCGTGTTCCAGTTGCTGATGTGTGGCATGGGCACCTACAGCCTGGCAGACTTCAAGATTCACCACACCGTCAGCGCTCCTTCACCGTCGTTCAACAAGGTATCACTCTCCACCGTCATTTCTCCCTCTCCTTCCACCCTCATCTAGAAAGACTAAAACATAAAACATAAAACAGGGGTGCATGTGGGTCTGCCTGAAGCCTGAATTCAGGCAATTTGATGCTGGCTCAGGCAGTGGTCTGCCTGAAGACAGGGCTCTTCTCATGCTCTTTTTGCTCTTAAAGGCACGGCTGGAGTATAAAAGAGGGGAAGCGCTGAGTGTGCGCCACATTTCAATCACAGCTGTTGTGTGAGCCACCGCGATGCAGAGCTTTTCTGACGAGAAAGACCCGATCCCTGGGATCGGTTGTTTTCCCTTTAAATGGACCATTTTAGCAATGGTTATGATGGAAAGTTCAGGCAAACGCTTTGGTCACCACATTCACCCATGATAAAATAAAGGTTATCGTTCAACCTTTTACCTGCATATTTGTAGAAGAACTTGGTTCAGGCGTGTCTTATGGAAACAGAATCTCAATTTAGCAATAAATCACATGTTCAGTTTTCCCCTGCATTATTCAAGGACAGATTGTTAGATTAGACTTTGCCTAAAAAATCTTCATCCTGCTCGTGTATGTAAGTGATATTCATATTGTTGCTTAATATTGAAAAATACATGTTGATGGATGGGTGTGTGAGAGAAGGAAGGAATTGTGGAGTGGAGGGATGAGAGAGGGAAATAAAATATGTTGTAACAAAATTCTTCATCCTTGGAGAATAAAAGTTTTCAGTGTTCAGTGTCCACAAATAGTTAATGATATTTGAAGTCAATTGAAATAAAGATATTCCCTGATGTAACTTTGATGAGTGAGCAAGATAGCAGAGAGCGGATGAATGATTGGGTGTGGTATAAGAGTTACATATTTGTTAAAGACCCCCCACGTCACGTGTCACATTCCCTCTTATGCTAGGAAGATTTCTTACTAGCTATAAGAGGGAAAACATGTGAAAACCGGGATTTTGACACGTGACGTGTTGTGGTTCTTTATTGTTAATTTATGTTTCATACTTTTATTTAATACTTTTATTTTACACGGTGGAAGACAAGTTTCCATGTGCGTTGTACAATGCCAACTTATGACTTATGTGTTGTTCATACCACAGGTGTTGGACTGGTTCTGGACGGTGATCGCCAGTTTCACAGAGGAGCAGATGGCGAGGTTGTTGCAGTTCACCACGGGCTGTTCTCAGCTGCCTCCTGGGGGGTTCGGGGAATTGAACCCCAAGATCCAACTGTCCCCGCTACACCGATACAACGCTCTGCCCATCGCTCACACCTGGTCAGGATTCTCTTTTTTTTTTTGTCTCTCTCTCTCTCTCTCTCTCTCTCTCTCTCTCTCTCTCTCTCTCTCTCTCTCTCTCTCTCTCTCTCTCTCTCTCTCTCTCTCTCTCTAATCTGTATGTGTAATATCATGCCTTGCCATGTTTGTATTCTATGTTCGTATATGTACCAAGGACAGATTGGAAGACTAGGCGTAGCCTAAAATCTTTATCCTTGAAAAATAAAGTTAAAGTTTTCAAGTTTTCTCTCTCTCTCTCTCTCTCTCTCTCTCTCTCTCTCTCTCTCTCTCTCTCTCTCTCTCTCTCTCTCTCTCTCTCTCTCTCTCTCTCTCTCTCTCTCTCTCTCTCTCTCTCTCTCTCTCTCTCTCTCTCTCTCTCTCTCTCTCTCTCTCTCTCTCTCTCTCTCTCTCTCTCTCTCTCTCTCTCTCTCTCTCTCTCTCTCTCTCTCTCTCTCTCTCTCTCTCTCTCTCTCTCTCTCTCTCTCTCTCTCTCTCTCTCTCTCTCTCTCTCTCTCTCTCTCTCTCTCTCTCTCTCTCTCTCTCTCTCTCTCTCTCTCTCTCTCTCTCTCTCTCTCTCTCTGTGTCTCTGTCTGTCTCTCTGTCTGTCTCTCTGTCTGTCTCTCTGTCTTTCCTTGCCTCTCTCTCTCTCTCACATTGGGAACACAGAAGAAGAGGAACAGTAACAACAGGATCTAACTGTCCACGCTTCATCGCCACAACGCTTTGCCCATTTGCAATATTTTGTAGAATATACCATAGAACCACAGGTTTCTTCAAGCAGAGTGCAATTGACTTGCCGGTATAACGTGCCTGGCAAGAAAGTGCACAATTTGAGATAAGTGTTTTCAAAAAAATTAAAGGGGCAAATGAATAAAAATTATCATTGTCTTCGTGTTTCTTCTGTTTCAGTTTCAACCAGCTGTGTCTGCCCAACTGCGACAGCATTGACCAGTTCCACAAAAACGTCTTGACCGCTATCAACGAGGGGTCACAGGGCTTTGGCATGGTGTGACCGACCGCCACTGACAAACTTCAAACTACCATTTATTCTACAAAAGATAGAAAGAAAGAGAGAGAGAGAGAGTGTGTGTGGGTGTGTGTGTAGAGTTGGTGGTATCAGCCAGTTGCACAAAATTCTGTTGATCGCTATCAACAAGGACTCCCAAGGCGTTGCCATGATGTGATTTGCGTACCAATTGACTTTATATACCATTCTACAAGAAAAGAGAGAGAGATAGAGAGAGAGAGTCTGTGTAGTGTTGGGTGTATCAGCCTGTATTACCAAACCGTGTCGGCCTCTATCAACAAGGGCTCCCAAGGCTTTGCCATGATGTGACTTGCGTACCAATTAACTTCATATACCATTCTACAAGAAAAGAGAGAGAGATAGAGAGAGAGTGTCTGTGTAGAGTTGGGTGTATCAGCCAGTTGCACAAAATTCTGTCGGCCTCTATCAACAAGGGCTCCCAAGGCTTCGGCATGTGATTTGCATACCAATTGACTTCATATACCATTCTACAAGAAAAGAGAGAGAGATAGAGAGAGTGTCTGTGTAGAGCTGGGTGTATCAGCCAGTTGCACAAAATTCTGATGTGATTTGCATACCAATTGACTTCATATACCATTCTACAAGAAAAGAGAGAGAGATAGAGAGAGAGTGTCTGTGTAGAGCTGGGTGTATCAGCCTATATTACAAAAACGTGTCGGCCTCTATCAGCAAGGGCTCCCAAGACTTCGGCATGATGTGATTTGCATACCAATTGACTTCATATACCATTCTACAAGAAGAGAGAGAGAGATAGAGAGAGAGAGTCTGTGTAGTGTTGGGTATATCACTATCAGCCTGTATTACAAAAACGTGTCAGCCTCTATCAACAAGGGCTCCCAAGGCTTCTGCATGGTGTGACCCGCACAATTTGAACTGGCTTCATGCCATTTTTATCTTGAATGTGTGATGGTGAAGAAAACCCCCCAGAGAATGGGACTAACCCAGGAGAGAGAGAGAGAGACAGACTGAAAAAGAGATGACGTGTTTCGATTATTTCCACACAAACATGTTGATCGCCATCAAAGAGGGTATTGGTATTTGGTATATTCTAGTCACAGAGACTTATCTCTGTGAAATTCGGGCTGCTCTCCCCTGGAGAGTGCGTCGCTGGGGGGGTGGGGGGGGGGGGGGTGGACACAGGGTGAGGAGGGTGTGTGGGCACACTTCGGAAACCTAGCTATCAATTTGGCCATACCAGGCAGCGGGATTTATCCCTGCTCTTACCGACTTTCAACTGCCGTGGGATTTTTACGTGCGTAAAGCGCACGGGTCAAACTAGCTTTAAGTCCCCATCTGAAGGACTCGACGTTCAGTTCAATTTTCCTGTCAAACTAGAAAGAAAAGGCGAGGCCGGGATTCGAACCCAGGTCACTCACGCTGCAGTCACGCATTGCATTTGGCAGGCGAACGTCTTAACCACTCTGCCCCCTTTCTTCCTTGGGGTCCCAAGGCTTTGGCATGGTGTTACTTCCAGTGCACCTACAGTCTTTATGCTACCTTTCTACAATAAGAGAGGGAATGTGGGCATGTATGGTGGAACTGTGTGTTGACCAGTTCCAGAAATATAACTTGACCATTTTGCATTCAACAAGGGCTCCAAAGGTTTTGGCATGTTGTGACCCGCATGACTTCATGCTGTGTTTATCTGGAATGTGTGGTAGAATAAAAGAAGAGAGAAAGACAAAGAATGAGAGAAAACGACAGAGTGAGATAGAGAGAGAGAGTGAGTATGGATCAGTTCCACAAAAACCTGTTGACTTCTATCCTATGAGGGCTCCCAAGGCTTTGGCATGATAATTTTTCACTTATACCTTGGGACTTTGTGCTATCATTCTGCAAGAGAGAGAACGAGAAATAGTGAGAGAGATAGAGTGTGTGTTTAGTAGTAGGTGTGTATCAGCCAGTTCTACACAAACCCGTTGACCGCTATCAATAAGGGGTCCCTAGGCTTCAGCATAATCTGAATGTACTGGCCTGTGTTATTGCTCTTCTACCAGCAACAGAGAGAGACAGAAGACACACATACACACAGAAAGAGAGAGGGAGAGATAGAGGGGGGGGGGGGGGGGGGGTCGCAGGGGAAATACAGGGGAGAGATATTCTGATGAAGAGTCCCAGTGTTTTAGCATAATCTGATGGGACATGCTGGTCTTATTATGATGCCCCACTACTGTTTCTTCCTTGTAAAGTGTCATGTTTTGGTTGCACGTTTTGAGAAAGAGAGAGAGTGTGTGTATGTAAGAAAAGAGAGAGGTGTGAGAATGAGTGAGCATGTGTGTACATATAGTCTTTGGATGTAAGTTGTGTGTGTGTGTGTGTGTGTGTACCTGAATTGTGTTGTGTGTGTATGCATGAAGTGTGTGTGTGTGTGTGTGTGTGTGTGTGTGTGCCTGCGAACGTATAAAATTGAGTTCCAAAGATGAGTTAGAGGAGATATGATGATGTAATCTTCCTAATATCAGTATTGTGACTGAACAGGTGATAATGTATAATGTCTGTGTATAATATACAGTTTGCATGTTTTAATACCATATTGGTTATTCTGTCATGAATCAATTGAGCACCAGACGTTGAAATGTCTTCTGTGTTAACAGAGAACAGAATGTGTGTACATATATTTCTTTGGTTTTGTTTGTTGATTGTTTCTAATCTATTTATTATGAAGGTACTACTGGGATCATCTCATTGATGAAAGCAGGTTTTATGTGTTGATTGATGGATTGGTCAATTATTATGTAGTGATGATAAAGTTAACATGGGATCAGTTCGTTTCAAGAATTTTCTTTTTTCTTACTTTCTTTCTGTCTTTCTTTTTCTCTCTTGCTTTTTTTCTTCTTCTTTTCATCCCCTTTCTTTTCTTTGTTTTATTATGTATGTATCCATTCATCACATTATTGCCAACATTTCTTTGTTTTATTATGTATGTATCCATTCATCACATTATTGCCAACATTTCTTTGTTCTATTATGTATGTATCCATTCATCACATTATTGCCAACATTTCTTTGTTTTATTATGTATGTATCCATTCATCACATTATTGCCAACATTTCTTTGTTTTATTATGTATGTATCCATTCATCACATTATTGCCAACATTTCTTTGTTTTATTATGTATGTATCCATTCATCACATTATTGCCAACATTTCTTTGTTTTATTATGTATGTATCCATTCATCACATTATTGCCAACATTCAGTAGCCTTGAGCCTTGAGCCCAAAATCAAAATGAGATTTATTTTTTATCGGCGGAGATGGATGAGATAGGAGGTTGTTAAAGTAAGATAGTCAGTATACGGAAGGGTGGTGTGTGTGTGTGTATTGGGGGGTGGGGGGGTACTTAGAGTTTGACTCTGTGCTTTTAATTTTTTTTTTAACACAAATCAATAGATTACCAAATAGGAGGAGGTTCGAAGAATAAGTTTTTAGATAGATAAATTTCATCCAATATTAACCTCTTCAGTGGCGTCGACGTATATATACGTCCTCTATGAAGCTTCAGTACTTACCACCGACGTATATATACGTCACCGCTAAGTAGCGATTTTGCCGCATTTAAAAATTGCGTGGCAAACTGATGGCGCATGCGCAGCTGATAGGCGGCACTGAAGGGGCTAATGAATGAAAGATTGTCTAAAAGTTGTGTACTGTTTTTCATAGCTTAGCTATAAGCACTGAAATCAATTTTAGCTGATTTACATTTTCGCATGATCACATCTCTTCTTTTTTTTCTGAATGAACTCCTGATTGCTGCATGTCTCATAAATGATGCAATACAAACAAATGTGATAAGTGTTTTATGAAGTCTTTTTACTTGCTTTTATTTTCTCCCGCATTTTGTGTTTGTGTGTGGGAGGGTGGCAGGGGGTGTTTTTTTTGTTAAAAAGAAAAGTTATTATTAAATGACTAATAATTCTTTTAATTGATAGAGGGAAATATTCTACACAGGATTTTTCTATGTCACTGCATTGGTTGTGCTTATTTTAAAAGGTCATTTATACATGATACTCTGTGATGCTAATCTGAAAATGAAATCAAAATGTAAATAATTTTGAAAGAAACCAAATCAAACATGAATTTAATCTTTGAGCAATTGCTAATTTGACAAGATGTATAAAGCTGCATTCCAAATTCAAGAGAAGAGGCAGACTTTTTCAAAAGATCACATGTTTTTACTGGTTTAATCATTTGTCACCCCACCCTCCCGCCTCCTATAATTATTATCTCCCCCCTCTACAATTCCATCACCTCATATTTGTCCGCTTTTTTCTGACTTTCCGTCTTCCTAGAATATATGGATTTAAAAAAAAAAAATGTGATGAGATATTGATTTATTTAGCGTCATGTACACCACTAAATTGTCAGAGTAAATGTAATAAACGATTTTCGGAAAAACAGAATGTGTCTTTTTACCACAAAATCGGATTGTCCCCCATGAAAAAGTAGGACAAACACACAGGCGTTTGTCCTACCAATTAATGAAAGGTCACTCGCGCAAACCACAAAATTATGGCCCTTGGTTATGTGTGAACATTTCCTATTAGAAATGTCAGTCTCCAATACGCCTGTTCTTTTGGACATATTCTATTGCTGACGAGTATTAAAGCACAGGAGGAATAGAAACAGGTTTTAAGAAGAACGAACCAATCGAATTATGTCTGATTCTAATGTCAATTGTGACCCAGCACCACAAAAGGGACATTAAGTGTCAAAATGACCATTCTGAGACAATGATCCGCTTGAAAACGTCAGACAATTCTCTTTCAAATGATATAAAAACAATTCCTGTAACTTTTTTTCATTTTTGAGTTATGAGCATTCAAAGTTGGTAGGGTGACTGTCGGTCATTTTGAAAAATCGCAGTCTAAAGTTTAGCCTAGCTGAAGAAACTGCACCAACCTACTCATTTAAAAGCACTTTTTTGAGTATTTAGAGACTGTAATAAAGATTATCCTTTATAGATATGAAAGATGAGGTGTTAGAGAGTATGAAAATACCCATAATTCAAAATAGACAAAAATTGAGATTTTTGACTTTGCAAGCCTGTTGTGAGAAACTAGCCCAGCGACTTAATGTCCCTTTCGTGGTGTTGGGTCACAATTAAACATTCATGTATGCTTGTTCAGGCATTGTTTTAGTCATTATGCTGTAGCCTATTTTCTAGTCAAACCAAGTTATCGAATGCTATGAATTATGTTGTTTTTAGATTCTGACATTTTTAATGGACTTATAATTCCTGGAGATTCAGATACTTCCATATTTGCTTAAAGCAACAGTGGTTTTGGTGTTTTGCTTGGTGTAAACCTGGCATGAAATCGTACCACAAAAAAGTCAAAAAGAAAAAAAGGGAATCATGGAATTAGTAAACAAAACTGATTGTTGTTTAACTGATTGTTTTTTGTTTGTTTTTTAAATTTAGTTTTTGTTTGTATGCATGGATTTGGAACAGAAAATTAAATTCCTAAGTCAGAAGATAAGGCAGTAATCAAATTCATAAATCAGAACACCAGATAAAAAACCAAATCTTAAATCAGAAGATCAAATAATCAAATCTTAAATCAGAAGATCAAATAATCAAATCTGAAATCAGAAGATCAAATAATCAAATCTGAAATCAGAAGATTAATAGATAATCAAGTCATGTATCCCGATAGAGGTTCATTTATAAAGCGATATTTATTTGTATTTAAAATACAAAGTTCTGACCATTTTCCTTTTTCTATGATCTGTAATCACCAAATGTTTTTGTTGTAAAGGGGCCACAAAAATGAAATAATTTCAAACATGACCTACTTGATCTAATTTTAAACATGACATAATTGTTCATTATTGTCTTTATTTGTTTACATTTTAATTTTATTTGTTAAACGACTGACCAAAACAATGTGCGTGACTGTTGAATATTTGGGTGGCTCAATTTCTTTAAAAAGAAAAAATATATATATCATTTTGTTGGAGATGACCAAAACTAGACGTTTGTGTTACAGCTGTTTCAAACTATTCGATTATGTTGAAAGAAAGTGTGAGTTTCATTCAACTGAATTTTTACTGAGCATTTGTAATGTAAAATTTTGATTGAATAAAACTTAAAAAAAGTTAACCCGCACTCTTTCAACAAAATCGAAAAAGTCTGATATGACCCCTCATTACGTGTATTTGATCAACTCAGTGTTGAAGTTCGTTAAGATCATTCCATATTTCCAAACCATCTCCATTTTAATAAGAGGAGAAATATCTGTTGTTATGTGATCGTCTGTGTTACAGCCTTGGGTATTTGTGGATGTTGTTGGATTATTCCCAATGCTCTTCGGTAAGTGAGCGGGGTTCCTGAAAGCGTAGAGATTGTGCATATTTACTCACTAGACCTCTCAAATCACCCCCTAGAAATTTACCTTTTAAAATATTAATTAGGGGGTGAGATGACGTATTAAAATAATTATTTGTGTGTTAACACAGTCTTTACTTTTTAGTAAGCGAACGACGAGACCTACCCTATTAAGACTCCCTCCCACTTAAGACCTACTTCTATAAGACTTTGTAAGTATTAGAATTACTTCCATATTACAACTCCCTCCCACTTAAGACCTTATTTGGGATGTTTTTTCAAGGTCTTAAAAGGGAGGTTCTGCTGTATTTCAGTTAACTGCTATACTGGGCATATCTGGGCGACTGCCACAAGCTGGAGCCGCTACACTAGATATTAAATTCTACAAGATTGTACAGAAAGCCCTAATCGTTAAGAGCGCTTTGCTCATTGGTATCTACTCTTCAGCATCCAAAAAATCATTTTATGCACTTGATATTCCTTTCATTAACCCTTTCGCCGCCAGCCATTTTTCAGCCCAAAAAATACCATTAAACGTGTCTGGGTAGAGAAAAAAAAGTATCTGCAATACTGGGAATTCCTCTGTGACATGTATAACTTTAGGCCTGTCCTTACCTCCCAAAATGAAGAAAATAGGGTCTTCGGATAACAGGCCCAGATTTGATGCCTTTTAGTGACATGGGTGTTGGTGCTTAAATGCGACATCAGCGGTGAAAGGGTTAACGTGGCTCTTAAAGCTTTTATGCATGTATTTCACAAGCGCATGCAGTAATATAAGTGGAGTGGAGTTTCTCATGTTTTCGTTTTGACCCTTTAAAATTTCAAACTGCGGATGAAAGTACCCTTACAAATTGTAAACAGGGGAAAGAATTTTAAAGATAGGAACAAATCAGGAACCCTGAAAGTGAGAGTGAGGATGTATCCTTGGTTAGGCTTTCTCAGCTGTAATTGAACTTCAAGTGTTTTCTTAAATAATATTTGCGTTGTCTGCTTTCTAGATTTAAGATACCCTGGTTGGAGGGACATGACAAACACATGTGCATACATGTACTGATGTAGCGGCATTGTTTGAGAATATACTGTGATATGTGCTGGTGTTAATGAGCGACTTAGCAGGCTCTTTTGCCCACCAGGTGTCATAACACTCGAGTGGGGCTAATCCTCTCTATATTCTTAGTTGGGGATAAAGAGAGAGATAGGGAGGAGTGCAACCCTCTCTCTCTCTCTCTCTCTCTCACTACGCCCAACTAAGAATATAGCGTGATAAGCCCCACTCGAGTGTTATGCCCCCTGGCGGGCAAATAATCGCCATAAAGCGCTTAGAGCTTAAAGATTTGGCGCTATAAAAGTTGTCTTAATAAATAAGTCGACCGTTGTTTCATGAAAGTTTTGAAAATTAAGCTTGTCATCGAGTTTTGGGTATTGTATGTTGCATTTTTTGTTCATATTGTAAAGCATCACAGAATTTGCATATTTGCATCATTGCCATGACCAACAGTACGGTGTGTACTTTAAATGTAAAAAGAAGAAGAAAAGTTTATTACGCGTGTGTGATTACTAGTACACATTTTGTCTTTTTCGCTATTCTGCTTTTTGTTTGCATGTGTGATAATGACAGTTTGGTCATTGTTGAGACTTCCATGAGCAAATACATACTCTTTTCTTGTGTGTGCATTTTAACACAGTAACAAACAGAAATGATATAATTGTGCTAAGACTTGCATATCTGTAGCCAAACTGTATAGAATACATACATACTTTACAAACTTTCACCCAAAAAAGGGTAAAGGTCAAGATGTGCCCCCCCCCCCCCCCTACATTTCTCAGCTCTCCCCGCATTTTCACACTTGCCTTTCTTACCAAACATTAAGTTGTATTTGATTAACCTTTTCAGATAATTATCTTTGTTGAATAATTAATCACAGTCATGATAAAGGACATTATCTAAAACCGACAAATGGAGGAGGGGGGCGCATCTTTACCTATACCAAAAAAAGCATTAAAAGATTCAAAGATATATCTATAGAAACATTCAGGGTATATCCTTCTGTGATCAAAATTATAGCTTTCAAGCCTTTTCACTAGCAGGTGAAAGCCAGAAGATACTATCACGAAGGAAATAAAGAAGGCGGGTGGCTTTTTCTGGTAGAGTGGCTCGGAGGTAAGGCGTTCGCCTCCTATGCAACAAACCCAGGATCGTTCCTGGCCGCAGCAGAATTTTTCCGCTCACTTTCCACTGGACCTTATGGTCTGAACGCTAAGTCTCTCGGATGAGACGACAAAAACCGAGGTCCCATGTGCCCATGCACTTTGCGCACGTCAAAGAACCCAGTGGCAATGAAAAAGTTGTGATTTGGTCAAAATTTACCTCTTCTCCTTCCCCATCACTCACACAAAAACTGCATGCAAAAAAATAAATGTGGCGCAGCACTAGCTGCAACGTTCTCTCCAGGTGGGAGCAACTCGAATTTCACAGAAACGAGTCTCTGTGACTGTAAAAGTAATGCCAATGCCAATGGGTTTCACCCATCAAAGCGTTCTTCACCCTCCATGATGCATTTTTTGCGTTTTTAGATTTTCATGCGAAACGATAAAACTTAAAAATGTTTCATTGTCAAATAAACAGACTCAATATAATATTAGCTCTTGCCTTTTTTATTTTATTTTTAAGAACAAATTGTTGGTCAATTTAATTTTCATAGAGACATCAGACATAAGATTTTCTATTAGTCCATAATCATAAGTACATGGGAAAATGACCATAATTATTGTAAATATGATGCACTAAGCTTTATATTATTTCCTTCAGTTTCTTATCATGTCAATTTGGGTTTGTTATTTTGAATGTTGAGTTTTGCTTTTGAATCATACTTTGTTTGTGGGTTTTTTAACATTTGTATTTAACTTCACTTTGTCCTTATATTCTTTTTTCATTTCTGTATCTTGATTTTTGTTGTTTTAATTTGAAACTTTTTGTCAATAGTTTCTTGTGTGATCTCAGACAATAGCCTTATTTTGACGAGTTTGACAAGGTACAGGTGAAATGTTGCTAGATTGATTGATATGCAACATTCACCTAAGCATTTATATATACATCTGTATTGTTCAAAATTTAGGACTTTACTGGTGTTGCACTGCCTCCAGGATCGTTCCCACCATCTTTACATCTACTAATGTCCCATATGTGTCTGTTCCAGATCGGAGGACGTTAAACAGATTTTCACCATCTCCTAAGCATTTATTCTATCGTCTTACATGATTGCATTTTCAAGATCTCACACACGCTTAATGTTAAAATGATTATTTCAAGTGACAGTGCCATATATTATTTGTGTATATTATGTCTTGTTTCATGTACAGCTTGCAAACTACACACATGCATGAACATTCAAATGAATAATCAAAATGGTACAAAGGAAACCAACAAAATTGGAAAAGATTTTCTGGTATCAGGTTTAAGACATGTAGTGGTGTTGTTGTTTTCGTTCCCCAGCTTAACACTCTGGGGGCACACCCAGTGCCATGTGAACATTTCGCATGGCCTTGGGTGGGAAGATTACGTGTATGGCTGCTTTTAAAGGGCCCCGCCACAATGGTGGCCATACTCCGTCTTCAGAGGACTTTCGCTCCATTCATGGAGCCACCCACGCATTCACTCCACCCGTGGAGTGACAACAACCAACGATTCTTTACGGTGTGTAGGGAGAACTGCCACTGGTAGAGACAGCTTCCATTGGGCACAGCCGCATCATTTTAATATTGGCCATGGGTCAGTTTCACTTGCATCACGTGTACAGACACAGTGAATAGCCAAGGACCCTTGGCCGAAGACATGTAGTAAAACGGTTTGATTTACTTGAATAGGATTTGTGCCATTGTATGATTTATTCAAGAATTCTCTTCATTTTACCTGTTTGACTTTAAGCATGTTCGGACAGACAGAAATGAGTGAAAATCTTATGATAAATAAAAAACACACCACCCCACAGACTTCAGCCCAGTAGATGTGTACTAAAGTGTTGATTTTTGGTGGTTGTTTATTTGTAATATGACAGGTCCTGTGTAAATTCAGGGGTGCATATTTATGCGGTGTGCCTGAAGCCTGAATTCAGGCAGTTTGGTGCAGGTTTAGGCAGTGGCGTGCCTGAAGCCTGAATTCAGGCAGTTTGGTGCAGGTTTAGGCAGTGGCGTGCCTGAAGCCTGAATTCAGGCAGTTTGGTGCAGGTTTAGGCAGTGGCGTGCCTGAAGCCTGAATTCAGGCAGTTTGGTGCAGGTTTAGGCAGTGGCGTGCCTGAAGCCTGAATTCAGGCAGTTTGGTGCAGGTTTAGGCAGTGGCGTGCCTGAAGCCTGAATTCAGGCAGTTTGGTGCAGGTTTAGGCAGTGGCGTGCCTGAAAACAATCCTCTCCCACCAGAAATTAAGCTCTTGATGTGCCCCCCAGTGGGGATACCAGGGGGTCTTTTGTATAAATAGTTCCCCCACCTTCTGGAAGTTCTGTGCTTGTAGCTTCCTCTAGTCTGTCACTCTCTTTGACTCTGCCTTTTCCCTTTGCTTACTGTCATCTACTATCTTTCTGCCTTACCGGTCCATTCTCCTGCCTTTTTTCACGAAATTCTTTCAAAAACATTTCCTCCAGCCGAAGTCGGACTTGCTGGGCCTAACTATTTCTTAGTTAGGCGCATAACGGCAGCATGACGCACCTGCGCTCAAAATTGACAGGAAACTGTCTGAGCGATCGAGGAAGAAGAAGAAGGAAGCTCTTGATGTGAACACAGTCAGAGCTGAAACAAAGCAGGCGAATATTTGCAACAATGCTTGGAAACACACACCCATGAACCCCACAAGTAATGTGCTTTCGTTTCTTTAATGATATTTCCACAGACTGGCAGGTGACTTAGATTTTACCCTGAAGTGTCTAGTTCGGTGTAGAAAACAGCTGTGCTCTTTGTGTTATCAACTCTTCTCACGCCACACTTTTTTTGGTTTGTACGTTCTTGGTTGACTGTTGCATCTCAACAGACAAGAGAGGAGTAACTTTTTTTGGGGGGGAGTGCGCATGCGTTGCTTTAACGGAAAAAATCACTGCAATGAGCTCTAAAAATAGACAAACACGTGGCAGGGTACTTGGCAGTGGATGTCTTTGCATTTGATGGGAGTGTAGAGTGATGTACTGGGCGATTGTATTCGCCCATGGTGCTAGAAGAGTTAAGCGTTGCATGTGTGAAGCATTCATTTCATTCTTGTGTCTGCAAAAAGAGATGCAAAATGGAACTACCCGGTATGTGTTTGTTGTGTTCCATTTTCATTTGCTATTTGGGTCATAAGTAGAATTTACTATTTTTTAATTTTTTTTTGCATGTTTGCATTTTAGAAGGATTTTGTAGCATAGTAATAGTCACTCATATATGTGCATGCAATAACAAATAAAGAACTCACAAAACAGAGAATGACTGTTCTTTTGTTGATTTTGTACAGAATTTTCTGTTGTTGGTTTCTTTTTTTTCTTAGTTTCTTTTGTTGTTGTTGCTGTTGTTTTTGTTCCCCAGCTTAAACACTCTGAGGGCACACCCAGTGCCATGTGAACATTTCGCACGGCCTTGGGTGGGAAGATTACATGTATGGCTGCTTTTAAAGGGTCCCACCACATGGGCGGCCATACTCTGACTTCAGGGGACTAAAAATCTTTGTTTCTGTAAAACAATTTTTTGTTTGTTTTTTTACTGGTTTGTTCATTTGAATATTTGGTGCACGATTGATTTGTCCGTACTAATTTTTGCTGTGGAGATAATGTTTATTTGATTTGACACCGAGGATGATTTCATTATGCAGAAACTCTATTTATGCACAAGCTTTTTTGTTGCTGTTTATTTTTTCCTTGT
>CM065684.1:56008737-56016237 GCA_017654935.2 Phymorhynchus buccinoides
AATTTGTAGACCCCTACCACTTTCAAGGCCTACAGATCTCCCGGACCGTGACCTTGACCTTGATCGGTATGCCACCATCAGAACGGGCATAAGCCAAAGTACCTACATGCCTAATTTGAAGACTCTAACACCAACGGTGTGGGAGTTATGGCCCCTTAAAGAATGTCGGTTTTTAAGGTCAAACTTCAAGGTCAAGGTCAGCACGGTGTTGATTAACGAAAGGAAGCTTCCTTTTCAAGCTGTCTACCCCTCTGCCAATTTTAATCAAAATCCAAACAGTAGTTTTTTAAGATAATCGATACACAGACAGACAGACAGACAGACAGACACACACACACACAAACCGATTGCAATACCTCGGCCTCTGGCCGGGTAAGAACAGCAGCAACAAAACATAGCACCGTGACCGAAGTCGGTTTATACACACACACACACGCACACGCACACACACACACACACACACACACACACGACACACGACTCAGCACACACGCGCGCCCGTGCGGCGTGTGCGCACACTCAATGACACGTTAAGACAGCTGGTCTACATTCGAATTATACAGACGGATGGCAGAGGGAATGAAAGAGTTTAAGTGCCTTGATGTTCTTGCACGTGGGGCTCGCAGTCTGTCGCTTCTGTCCGATCGTCTGCTGTCAATGTCGTCATGTAAGGGGTGTGTCTCGTCAGTCATGATCGTCCTCAGTTTGTCAGTCAGTTTTCTGTTGCACATGTCGTCAAAGGGTTTTTGTTTTTTTGCCCACCACCCCACCCGCTTTCTTTATAACTTTATCTAGTCGACCTTTGTCTTCCTCTTGAAATGTCCCCCCCCCCCCCCCCCCCAACACACCGCACCAAAGGTTAAAACACTACAGATCACAGAAGAATAAAACATTTGAAGGATTTCAGTACGAACGTTAAAAGATCTCATTTTACGAAGACAGTACATACGACTGTTGAGTTTTCTTAAAAGAGCACTAGAATTTTCACACCAAGAGAGGTTTTTAATTTAGAGTCACACCAAGATATTTGTAGGTAGGCGGCATATCAACCTGTTCAACAATTTCATTTTTTTTTATCGTGATCCGACTTAGTACTTGACTTTTTCCTGAAATCAATAACAAGTTCCTTCGTTTTCTTTACATTTTAGTGCAAGGTAGGGGAAGACGGGGTAAAAAGCGCATGGGCGGGTAAGAAGCCCACCCCAATTATCTCATGAAATGAAGCAAATTTCAGTCTCATTTTGCCCATGAGACGAGCGTTAATGTCTAGCATTCGTCTCATGGGCAAATTTGACTGAAATTTTCTTTTATTTCATGAGATAATTGGGGTGGGCTTCTTACCCGCCCATGCGCTTTTTACCCCGTCTTCCCCTAATTATCGTCACACCATTGGACAAAGTTGTCGACTTCGTTCCTGTAGTCAGTGTCGTCGTCGTTAGTAATCAGTCCTGTCAATGCCGAGTCATCTGCGAATTTTGCAAGGGGACAGTTGTCAACAGCATTTCTACATTCATCTGTGTAAATAGTAAACAAAAAAGGTGACAGCACTGTACCTTGGGGCGCACCAGTGTTAGTGGCCAAAACATTAGATATGGAATTGTTAAGTTTCACGAACTGAGGCCTATTGGTCAAATAATCAAGTACCCATAAAATAGTTGGAAAGGGCAGTTTCATGTTCATGAGTTTATTAGCTAAAATGTGAGGCTGGATGGTATTAAAAGCACTAGAAAAATCAAAGAACAGAACACGAACAGAGGCATTTGCTTTGTCAAGGTGTTCATACACTTTGCTCAAGACAAAACGAATGGCATCATCCACACCTCTGTTCCTTCTGTAGGCAAACTGTAAGGGGTCAACAAATGGACAAGTACAGCTCTTTCAAACACTTTCATGACTGCATAAGTTAATGCTACAGGGCGGAGATCATTCATACATGTCACAGGCGTTTTCTTTGGCACAGGTATAATACATGAAGATTTCCAGAATGACGGAATTTTGCACTGACTAAGAGACTGATTAAAAAGGATTGTTAAATTCTGATGCAGTTGGGCAGCGCAGTATTTCAGTGTGTTTGTTCGAATCCCATCAAGGCCAGGCGTTTTATTGCCTTTCACTTTTTTTCAAGTGAGACAGAACTTCATATTCAGAAAGAACAATTGTTTCGTGGTTAGCTTGATCTTCACTATCGTTTAATAAATCAGTTAATTCTTTTCGTTCTTGGCTGAAGTCGTGATCATCAAAGCGAGCATAGAAAGCATTCAATCTATTGGCTTCAAAACACGATGACAAAGTGGTTTATGTCTTCCCGTTCTTACCCTTGTACCCACTCATCAGCTTCATCCCCTCCCACACCCCCTTCATGTTATTGCACACTAGTTTATTTTTTATCTTATGCTTGTAGTTTTCTTCCCCCCCTTCTAAAACCTTCTTCACTTGCCTCTGAGCTTCCTTCATATCCTACTTTACTCCACTGCAAAGCTATTCATTATTTTCCATAAAGTAGATCATTTGGAGTTTTCATGGTTACACCCCAAAACGTTTTCAAAGCAAATAGATGAACCTTTTCACATTGAATTGCAGAGTTATAAATTACTTTTAAAAGGTGTGGCGGTACCATAGCCGATGAGGTTTAACCGAGGCGTGGTTACTGCTACACCTATCTGCATTGTTACAAAATCGGGACTTTACTGGTGCTGCACTGCCTCCGGCTCCGGGCATTGCCTTCAGTATTGTTCCCACCATCTTTGTATCTACAAATGTCCCGTATGTGTCAATCTGTTCCAGACCGAGAGGACGTAAAACACCATTTTTTCATTCGCAGAGTTATAAAGACCCCATATTTCAGCCCCATACAGAGTAACAGGTTGAACTTGTGAGTCAAACAATTTACCCAAGAGGAGAGAGAGAGAGAGAGAGAGAGAGAGAGAGAGAGAGAGAGAGAGAGAGAGAGAGAGAGAGAGAGAGAGAGAGAGAGATTTGACATTTGTTTATTGAGGGAAAAGAATAACTGAGCACACAATGGGCTTGTTTACAAAAGAAGAAAAATATAATAAAAACTTCAATTAATGAACAAAAGCAACAGGGGAAAAAAACACCCTACACATTCATACACCCATCCACCCTCCCCCAACCCACCACCAACTTCGCACACAGCACAGTAATCATATGAACTAAATTGAATTCACAAGAATCAGGAAATACATTGTGGAGGAAGAAAAAAAATCAATCTAAACAAATCTTTGATGCATAACTGCGTATGTGTGCGTGTGCGCGTGTATGTATGTGCGTGCGCTTACACACTTGTCTTCAGGCCCTATTTTGATTTTGAAATAAGGAATAAAAAAAAAATTGTCAGAAGTGGGATTCGAACCCACGCCTGGAGAACCAGACTGCGACCTGAACGCAGCGCCTTGGACCGCTCGGCCATCCTGACACGCTGCTAGATTGGTAAATTTAATAATAATACCTTTGATTTGCATGCCAACATTTCAGTAAAGTTTGTACTTTTATAAAAGGCTAAATTTGTAAATGCAAACGATTCATAAAATATTACCTCTGTTCAGGAAAAATTACATAACTTTTTCTCTGCTTCTCATATTCCCTCCCTTGTTTACAAACTCTCTCAAATTTGAATCTGTTTCAGTATGACGGATCAGAGTTCATTGATAGAAAAAAGGTCCAGTAATAACCATTTAGATAGAGGAAAGAATTGTTTAGAAATGAAAACCAGAAGTACAAATAAAGAAGACAATTTATCTTACAACGCTAGGTCGAATTGTATTCCAACAAAACACAGTGAAAGTTATTGTTGACGTGTTAACTCCTTACAGATTTATTCATACGCACAAGCTGGAGCAGACGACAAGAGATGATACAACAAAGATGGGGAGGGGGGTTCAATGAAAAGTTTACTTGCATAGAATATATCATAACATTTTGTAACTGCAAGAGAATAAAGCATTGGGATTTCCAAATATTTTTTTCAAAAGGGTTGATTAAAAAAAGCATCCTTCTTCTTCTTCTTCTATGTTGTTTGGGGGCTATTTGTATATTTGGACAAATGAGAGATAACTCTTATGTTACAAATTCAGAAATCGGCAGTCAACCAAGCAGCGACTGACAGACAGTCAACGTTCGTCAAACCCGAAATGATGGCTTCATTGTTGTTTTCGGTCGTGATTTGCGTTATTTTGAATGATGCTTTTCAACCTGCGGTCGCTCAGAAGTCAGATCCTTTGATCAGAGTGACAGACGACAACTGGAGAATGGTTCTGGAAGGAGAATGGATGGTGGAATTGTAAGTCTCATTGAATCATGATTGTGAGTGTGAGTGTGACTCAGTTTCAGTTTCACTTGTTTAGACAGTTGTTACTTAGTGTTAGGTAGGTAGGTAGGTAGGGACACCAAAAAAAGCTTCGGTAAAGCTTTTTCAAACAGTCCCATCTTTTATGAGTTTTCTGGTAATGTTTCTTTTTGGTCAAGGTTGATGCTAGGAGCATCAAGATGACAAAATGTTTCCTAAGAGTAAATCTTTATTAGCCGTTTCAGTGCTATACTGATATAGCTTCTAAAAACTCATCATAGCTTCTAAAAACTTCTACAAATTTTAAAAATTAGGCTAGGCTTTTTAAAATGTTAGGCTAGTTCCTGACTATCTTCAATCTTGGGCTTGACAATCTTCTTCCCATAATAAGTTATTTCACTTTCTACCCTATCTTTGCTCTTATTTTCTTTATTTTCGTACTGCCCTCTAAAGTACAGTTTTGTCCCCAGGACCATTCCTGTGTGGAATTATCTCCCGGCTGCAGCAGCTGAGGCTCCCTCTTTGGTATCATTCAAGAGGGAGCTCAACAAGGGGGGCCATAGACCAAAGTAGGGGTAAATGAAGGGCAGGAGCTGTGCCGGTCGGGGCTTGCCCCCGGGGACCGCTACAGTAGCCGGATTGGTCTTGCCTGGATACTGTGAAACAAAGGTCTATGGTCCATAAATATGCATCTTCACACACACACACACGCACACGCACACACACACACACACACACATACAACTGGAGATAGGCGTAAAATTCGAGGGGTGAATGCCAGAACTGCCTATCTGTGTTCTTTATTCCCTTTCCCCTCGAAATAGACTTTAAACATTTTTTTAATTTTTTTTTATAAGGAAGCATTGCGCAACCTCAAGTCACTTATAGTCTTCTTAGACAGCGTGACTATATATATTTGAAGATTGAAGAAGTGCAGCAGGGGTCGTTCAGTGATGAATACAACAAGGCTAAGCTTTCTTCACTTCACAATACAGGTCTCCCAGTGTAGCTCTCGCGGGCATACAACGCCCTGAAAACAAAGTTGATTGTGTTTAGACTAGAGAAGAAGGCTTCTGTCAGCTTGGAAGTCGGCAGTAGCAAACCGAGTGCTTGGCATATTAGATCTAGGCCTAAGGCTTTGACCTTTTTTTTTAGCGCGTCCGCAGGACTCCCTGGTCGAGTTTTAGTGCGTCACTTGGGCTTTTAAAGGCTTTTAAACTTTAGTTTAAAGGTTTTTGAGGCTGCTCAACTAGTTTTGTAATTGCAGATATGATAGCGCCCCCGCCACCGAGTCTGAAATGATCACTGTGTTAGTGTAGTTGTCGCGTGCACCATTCACAGGCAAACTAAAGGGCCAGCTACACAGTACACGACATACAAATTACATCTGAATGCGATGCGATTTCGATGGTGCGAGTCATGATTCACGTGAAATTCATGTATTGGGTCTACTTGACTCTTGAGTATATTGAGCGAAAATGTCAGAATTATTTTAGACGGAAGTATTTTATGTGAATCATGACTCATGTGACACAATCCCATAGCATCCAGCCATCCTCATTCATACGATTTTGCACACGGTGTGGCTCTGGCTTAAGTTACGCCTGCTCAAGTGGCACAGGATTGTAGCAAATGTGTCGTTGCTTTAGTAGCTTGGCTGTTCTTTATCCTCTTTTTCTATGAAACGAAAGAAAAGAGAAAGTGATGATGAATTATCCAAATTAAATGCACAGAAAGATTATGAAGAATCAAAGCCTTTAAGTTGTAAAAAACAACGCTACTACCACACGTTCTGGGAGAAAGAGTTATTGTGGGTCGTGTATGAAAACGGCAAAATGAAATGCACTGTTTGCATACAGAATGCCTTGAAGTCTACCAGCAATTTTTGTGGAAAAAAACAACGCGTTCGACTTCATCACTGGGTCGACGACTTTACAGAAAAATGCATTGCAAAGGCATGCTGTGTGTGTGTGTGCGCGCACGTGTGTATGTGTGATTGTGTGTGCGTGTATGTGTGTAATGATTTTTTGGCATCATATTTAATTTGGTCAGTGAGAAACACTGATTTCTGGAATCTAAAGACAAAAGGGACTTTCATGATGTTTGATTGCCAGTTTTTGTTCTGAAAGACAGAAGTGTTATTCATTGTATATGAGTAAGAGTAACACTAAGTTTGACTAAGAGACTAAAAAATACCATGTGTGTATTGACTATTGTTGACTATGTGTCTGTGTGTCTCTGGCTGTGTTTGTATTACATGTATGGTATTTTGTGCTTGCAATTGCATTTTCAGTCATTGTGAGTGATTTCTGAAACCAAGGGACTTTGTCTATATTGATGATTATTAATTGCCAATGATGTTTTAGTGTAGTGCCATTGTCAGTTTTTGTTCTAAGACTTTGCCATTTTGCCTATACTAGGTACTGGTATGTATATTGCTTGATGAAAAGCAACATTATAAGATGAAAAACATGCACTAAAATCAATAAGATAGTCATACTAGCTACCAACATAACAATGCAAAGAAATAAAGTGACAAAAATAACATGATTCTTACTCACAAAACTTATGAACTTTGGATACCAGGTAATTATGCTGACAAATGGACATAAACAAGCTCAAGCCCGCAAATAACTACAGGTATTTTAGCAAAACAATTAAAAAAAAATTAAAACTAACGTTCACACACACATCTCATCATATTTACAGTAGGTTTAGCTCAACAATAACATGTGCAACAAGGGCGTCGCCGAGCGGCAGACATGTCCATCACCAGCAATGCCACGCACTTGCGACACCCCGTCGAGTGTCACATCCTGACACAAAATTGGAAGGGATTCTGTCTTCTAGTTCACGAGATACAGCTTGAAGAAGAAATACATAGCGCAAAGAAGGAAATTTCGGTTTTCAAGGTCAAACTTCAAGGCCAAGGTCAGCATGGCGATAATTTATGCTGGGATGTTTTTCACTCTAGGGTATACAGTACCACATACAATCTGAAGCGCTTCTGTCAAGCACAAATGTGGAAAATAAAGCTTAAAACCCAGTTTGTAGACCCCTACCACATTCAAGGCCTACCGATCTCCCGGACCGTGACGTTGACCTTGATCGGTGTGCCACCATCAGAACGGGCATAAGCCAAAGCACCTACATGCCAAATTTGAAGACTCTAACACCAACGGTGTGGGAGTTATGGC
>CM065684.1:56023737-56046237 GCA_017654935.2 Phymorhynchus buccinoides
CGTGTGTGTGTGTGTGTGTGTTTGTGAATGTGTAAAAAAATATGTATGTGCTTGTTGGTGTGTGTGTGTGTTTGCATTTTGCGTTTGTGTGTGCCATATATATGGAAGTACAATGTATGTGTATACGCACATGTGTATGCACACATGTGTGTGTGTGCGTACGTGTGCGCGCATGTGCAAGTCCTCACAGTCCTGCCTGTCGATCCTTCGCCCTGGTGTGGACATCATTTCCAATATTTGGTATCCACCCAACTATTCAGTAATAGGTAAAGGTCAAGATGTGCCACCCCCCCCCCACATTTCTCGGTTAATTGTATTTTTCCGTTATTGCCTTTCTTACCATACATAAAGCTGTATTTTAGGAACATTTTCACAAAATTATCTTTTTGGAATACTAACCCTAACCCTAACCCTAGCCCCCACCCCTATAACCCTATAAGACGGAAAAACGCAACGAACCACAACTGTGACAAATCGCGATGTACTGCAGTACATAGTGGGGGGTAGGGTTAGGTTTAGGGTTAGGGTTAGTATTCCAAAAAGATTATTTGCTAAAAATGTTCCTAAAATACAGCTTTATGTATGGTAAGAAAGGCAAAAACGGAAAAATAGAATTAACCGAGAAATGCAGGGGGGGGTGGCACATCTTTACCTTTACCCAGTAATATTATAATTCGAATAATATTCGAAGGTTTCAACCCTCAGTCTACCAATGTGCACCTTCAAATCATATCTCAAAACCCACCTGTTCTCCCTTCAGTGAAGCTCAGCTCACTCTCTCTTTCTTTCCTCTCATTTTTGTTTCTAGGTCTATTTCTGTTGTATACTATTTATGTCGATTACGTGTGTGTGTGTGGTATTCTCCTGTTCAGTTATGTAATTATGCGACATAGCGTTTTTGTTTGAATGTGTTACATAATATTAAATTATGTTGGTTTTTTTAATTAAAAAAATTATGGTTGTGTGCGATTCGAGGCAGGGTTTATTTTATTTTATTAAAATCTGAATATTATTGGAAGATTTGAACCTTCTATCAATGAGTGTTTCTTACAGCATGACCCCATGGTTCCCAGTGGCAGGGTTTTGTGTCCATATTTTATTTCATTGTGTTATGTTGTTGTTGATCCCTGGCTTAACGACTCCAGGGATCATCCCAACAGCCAGAGCACTTGAACAATTCAGTACAAATGCACCAGCTAGGGATGAGAACATTACGTGTGTGACCGTTTTTGATTACCCCGCCATGTGGGCAGCCACACTCCGTCTTCGGGGGATTTTAGACTGATGATGTTATGCTGGGAGCTTGTCATGGCTTAAGACAATCCCCGCACAACCATTCAGAGCATAACAACATTTTGATGTAGCCTTGGCGTTCTAGCTTATGTCAACTGGTCTGACACAGCCTCATGCTAAGGCAAGTTGTGTTATGAATCTGAATATTATTGAAAGATTTGAACCTTCTTTTCTATGAATGAATGTGGGGTTTTTTTTAGAGCATGGCTCTGTGGTCCCCAGTGGCAGGGGTTTGTGTCTATATTTGATGTCATTAATTAATATCTGAATGTTATTCAAAGATTTGAACCTTCTCTTCTATGAATGTGTGTTTCTTACAGCATGGCACTGTGGTCCCCAGTAGCAGGGGTTTGTGTCCATATATTATTTCATTAAAATCTAATGTTTTTCAAAGATTTGAACCTTCTCTGAATGTTATTCAAAGATTTGAACCTGCTCTTTGAACGTGCCGCTCTTTCACCCCGGTGTGGCAGGGGCTATTGAAAGATTTGAACCTTCTATTCTATGGATGTGTTTTCTTACAGCATGGCTCCGTGGTGCCCTGCGTGCCGCTCTTTCACCCCGGTGTGGCAGGGGCTATTGAAAGATTTGAACCTTCTATTCTATGGATGTGTTTTCTTGCAGCATGGCCCCGTGGTGCCTTGCGTGCCGCTCTTTCACCCCGGTGTGGCAGGAGCTATTGAAAGATTTGAACCTTCTATTCTATGGATGTGTTTTCTTACAGCATGGCCCCGTGGTGCCCTGCGTGCCGCTCTTTCACCCCGGTGTGGCAGGGGCTATTGAAAGATTTGAACCTTCTATTCTATGGATGTGTTTTCTTACAGCATGGCTCCGTGGTGCCCTGCGTGCCGCTCTTTCACCCCGGTGTGGCAGGGGCTATTCAAAGATTTGAACCTTCTATTCTATGGATGTGTTTTCTTACAGCATGGCCCCGTGGTGCCCTGCGTGCCGCTCTTTCACCCCGGTGTGGCAGGGGCTATTGAAAGATTTGAACCTTCTATTCTATGGATGTGTTTTCTTACAGCATGGCTCCGTGGTGCCCTGCGTGCCGCTCTTTCACCACGGTATGGCAGGGGCTTGCCGAGTGGAGCGAAGATCTGGACGTTCAGGTCGGGGTGGTGGACGTCACAGAGAGCCCAGGTGAGGAGGAGGCTGACACACATATACACACATTCACACACACTGAGAGGAGCAGGGCTCCCAATCGTCCTGCAACATGTTTTCTTTTTATATTAAAAAAAAATAAAAACATGTTTTCCCTGTGTGAGCAAAACATACAGTTTTGATAAACTTTGTAATTTGAATAGCTTCTCCACTAGTAGTACTGCAAATACAATCCTTCAATTTTTTTCACCACTTTTATAATTATAAAACATAATAATATCAAAATTAATAACGGAATTGTTTTGCTTTCAGGACTGAGTGGACGCTTTCTGGTGACTTCCTTGCCCACAGTTTTGCAGTGAGTACAGTATCATGAGTTCACAAAAAAAGAATAAAAACAAAGTCGAATTTTAATCCCCCAAAAGAAAGATTTCATGACAAAAACAACAACACAAAACCCCACAAGTTACGATGTTTCGGGCACAGTATCACGAGCATTCACAAGAAATAAAAAACAGTCGAATTTAAAACCCAAAAAGAAAGATTTAATAACAAGCAAAAAACAAGTCAAAGTCTTTCGTGCCCAGCCTGTTTTCTGGTAACTCAAAATAGATGTGACACCACATAGTGACATACTGTCTTCACTTTTACATTTTAACCCTCTTGCATTCACAACGTAACGATACAGGGATTCCCCAACATCTCTCTATGTTTTCACAGCGTAACTGGCCGTGACCTTGTATCTGGTAGTTTTCCATCACGTGCAGACCCCGTGAAAGTGTGTGGAATAGTCCAAAAACTTGGTAGTATCCTTGGGATAGGCCAATGAAACTACTTCAAGTATTATTGTGGGATAGTAATTCAGGTCCATTCACAGACAAAGAGCCAAAACTGCTTGCATGTCGGTGTAGCAGTTGTAAATGAAAGCGTGGGACTAAATTTGTCGTCTGCTGTAGCGCTACTGTGTGTGATTGTAAGGATTTCTCTGCGTTCCGGGGGAGGGGAAAGGGCAGGGGCTCCCTGGGGGTGGGGGGCCTAGGCATCCCAGGGGGGTCGAGGATGGGGCACCTGTAGGGGAGAGGGAGGGAACGGCGCCTTGTCACCATTGTCAGAGGATCTGCACATTTTCAGAGGATTGAGAATTTCTGGCAGAAGCTTTGCTTCTGGTGACAAAGGTTTTGCCTTTTTTAGATGAGTGCAATTCTTCAGTCAGATAGCAATCTAAATTGATTTTTTTGGTATTGCATCAGGCCTTTTGGGTCGTGTCGGGAGCTGATTTCAGTGTTGTCTTTGTTTGGTGCCTTAATGGCCATTGTACAGGGTTTTCAGAGGTCTGGACTTAGCCCCTTCAGGACTTCACTGCCTTAGGTAAACTTCATTACTGGCCTGGGGCTGCCTAGAAAAACAAAAAAAAACAAATAAGAAGCGCAACAAAACTCACACTGTCACTGATTCAGTTTTGACAACATTACTGGTTGATCCAAGTTTATTTTTCGCTTTGAAATCGTGGTTACTTGCATTAAAATTGGACTCATTAGTCTCCTTATTACTATCACTGTTAATGAAAACATTATTGGAGTATTTTCTGAAGCTTGTCTAGGGCCATTTTTTAAAAATATATTTTTACCATTAACAATTGAGATAAAAGTGTCAAACATGTGTGAAACGACAGCTGGAGCAGCGATGAAGAGATGTAAATTGAAAAACGTGGTTGGGATTGACAAAACCCCCATGGGATTTAGACAGGTGTTAGACTAAGAAATTGCTGGGGCTAGCTGTGTATGTTTGTTGTTCTATGTGTGCAGTGTAAAGGATGGTGAGTTCAGGGTGTACTCTGGACCGTGAAAGGAAAACGACTTGAATTTTGTGGACGACACGAAGGAGGTGCCATGACTCAATTGGCTAGAGTCGCCGGCTCGTAATCCAACGGGTTTGCGAGTGCGGAGGTTCGAGCGCAGCTTCATCTGCTGTGTTGTGTCCTTGGGAAAGATACTTTACTCCTATTTCCTGGTCCTTCGGATGAGACTTAAAACCAAGGTCACATAAGCAAACACATGCACAAGATCTTGCGCACACGTTCAAGCCCATTCCACTATTTGGTAGGAGTAGGTCGTGTTGTGCCGGTGGGATGGATGACACAAACTCACACAGCATGCAAAAATGGGTGGTGCTGCACTAACGGTGACACCCTCTCCTGGTGGGAGCAACCCGAATTTCACATAGAGATAAGTCTCTATGACTAGAAAATATAAAAATACCAAACATTGGGAAAATGTGTTGTAAAAAATGTGTTTTTTGTGTGTTATAAAATGAGGACTTTAAATTTTCTCTCCGTGTGAGATGGCCCTTATGGAGACGTGGTTTGTTTCGTTGTTTGTGTGCAGTGTGAAGGATGGCGAGTTCCGAGTGTACTCTGGGCCCCGCAAGGAAAACGACCTGCTGAGTTTTGTGGACGACAAGAAGTGGGAAGATGTGGACACCGTGTCTGCCTGGATCCACCCTAATTCACTTCAGTGAGACACAGAGAGAGAGAGAGACTCAGAGAAAGAGAGAGAGGAAGTCAAAGTTGTAAAAAAAAAAAAGAGAAATTACTTGAAGGTGTGTGTGCAAGTGCATGCAAAAGAAAGTGAAAACAGTTTTTGATTACAAATGATAGCTGTGCGTATATGTTCTAGAAAGTGTATATTTTGCATTATACATTGTGCATAGATGTTCTAGAAAGTATATTTTGACTTTGGAAACATTCAAAATATACATGACATCGGAAAAGGTGTTTTTTTCATTAAAAAACAGTAAACCAGCTTTTATGCATTCCTTTTTTAGTCCATAAAACCCCTTAAGAATACAATACAGTGGAACCTCCCGTATAAGACTTCCCATTATAAGACTCCCCCCCTCTCATAAGACGTATTTCTCTGAGACATTGCCCTTCTTTACAAGTATTAAAATGACCTCCCTTATAAAACCTCATTTTAGGTGATTTTTGAAGGTCTTAAAGGGAGGTTCCACTGTATGCAGTATTTTTCACACTACAAGGTGCACCCCAAATTTTACCCCAAAAATCAGATTATTATTTCTTACTATATTGTGAGTCATATTATAAGGCGCAGAAATGTCAGTCTCTGAAAAGCAGTGTCGCCTTATGCAAGTTATAATCCGTAAAATAAGGTAATTGTGACCATACGTTTATGTATTGCGTTCCACTAACTGAGGTTTCTCTTGTTTTAATGTTTCATTGCAGGATGAGTGCTGTTGGATTCTTCTTCAAAGTGGCCATGATGATCAGGGTATGTGAAAACAATCATTCACAGTGGATAATATACTTTTGTAAAATTTGAAGAAAAACAGAAAGAAAAACAAAATAATGGCAACAGTTACAACTACAAGGGAGTTGACCCAAGTATGTGCAAAGTTCCCTTGTGTGAGTTAGTTCCCTTTGTGCACTCGCAGACTGATGGACAGACCAAACAAAATCAATAGTTCCTTGCCGCTTTCACTGAGGATTTAATAACAATAGTAACAGGAACAACTAAGGTAGCAGTCCAGGACTGTGTACCGTCCCCCCTAAGGGGTATTTGTCCCTGGAAAGAGTTGAAAATGGGCACCTGTCCCTGGAATCCACTTTTCTGTCTGGTGTCCCTGGAAACTGAGTAGAATCAAAAGTTTGTAGAATAGACAAGTGGCTGCTTTACAAACTTTTGATTTAGCTGACCTTACTGTTGAACACAGGAATACCAAAGGATCTTCACTATTGAAGCACATTGGCACCGAAAATGATCAAGAAGACTGAAAAACAAAACTCCAGTCTCAGAAATGTTGCAACGTACATCATGAAATAATCAAAAGTGTTCATTTTGACCCTGATACGTAACTTTGTGATGTTTGTCCCTGGAAATAAGTCTCTGTCCGTGGTTTTTAAGCAGTTTGTCCCTGGAAACAGCCACATGGGGTAGGCAGCCCTGTAACACACTGAGTGTGACAGAAAAAATAAAGTTAAGCAAATAAGCTGTGGGTGCAATGTTATTGAGAAAAATCAATTATATCAAAGTTTTTATTATTTCGTTTACATGAAATTCTTCTGTGGACAGAAGTTTGCTGTAAGCATAAACCTACAAAGCAGACAATTTGTTCTGAAAATACTGACCAAAAACCATATTTTATGGACTGCAGCATAGGCACTTTATATTATAAAAAGCACCCCGCAAGGTTTGCAAAGTCTGACTCTGTTGTAAAAGTTACTTATTAACCCTTTCACTGCCAGAGAAAATTTGAGAAAATATCTTCTTTATTATTATGAATGTAAAAAGAGACCTGTTAGACTCAATCTGAAAAAAATAATGGTCTAGAGACCTGCCTTTTCTAAAACAAAAACCATCATCCCAGGGCTATGACATAAAAAGTTATGACATCATGAATGACATAGTACACAGGACCAGGCAGGGATGGGATAAATGTGTATCTGTTGAAATTAGAATTTGTATGGGAATAGTTTTCCTACAAAATCCAACTGATATCAGTTGAAAGTTGGAATGCTTTCTGTTAAAATTAAAAAAATGATGGAAAAATGTTTCTGTTTCAGCATTTCTACACTGTGATGAGCACAGAGTACGGGATACCTGAGTGGTTGTGCTACATCCTGTTTGCTGTGGCCACTATCGTTGTGGGCCTGTTCTTTGGACTGGTGAGACTGAGAGAGAGACAGGGAAAGAGAGACACAGATAAAAAGACAGGGAAAGAGAGACAGAGAGAGAGAGAGACAGGGAAAGAGAGACAGGGAAAGAGAGACAATTAGTGGTTGTGCTACATCCTGCTTGCTGTGGCCACTATCGTTGTTTGCCTCTTGTTTGGACTGGTGAGACCGAGAGAGAGAGAGGGAAAGAGAGAGAGAAAGAGACAGAACAAGATAGACAGAGAGAGGGAGACAATTAGTGGTTGTGCTATATCTTGTTTGCTGTGGCCATTATCGTTGTGGGCCTCCTGTTTGGACTGGTGAGACAGAGAGCATCGTGTTGGGGTTCCGCTGAACGGTCCCTGACTGGCTGGCTCACGTAGAATAGAGTGGTGGTGATTATTTTATATCTAATCTGCCCATTCTCTCCCCCCCCCACCCCTTTCTCTCTCTTCTTCTTATCTGTAGATTAGGGCCGAAGTATTCCGCTCATATTTTCCGTAGATCCCCCTGAATGTACAGTGACAGAATAATCAGCAAATGATTGTGGTCGCTTGAAGGAAAGAAAGGAGGGAGAGAGAGACAGGGAAAGAGAGACAATTAGAGGTTGTGCTACATCCTGTTTGCTGTGGCCACTATCGTTGTGGGCCTCCTGTTTGGACTGGTGTGTGTGTGTGTGTGTGAGAGAGAGATAATTGTTTCTTAGAGCTTTTAGTTATATCTTGTAAATCGACTGGTGAAATATGTGTGTCCATGCGTGTGTTGCATGCATGTATGTGCATTCATGTGTGTCAATGTGTGTGTCTTTTTTAAAATGTTCTATATATTATCATGATCAAACCCTGCATACTAACTAACTAAGGGCCTAGTTGATGTTAACTGAGCGTTCCCACCAGTCGTGTATCTTTCAGATCTTCGAGCTGTGCTTCAATCAGCCATTTTCTTTTCTACTTGTATTATTATACCTTTTATATTCAATCCATCTGATTAAACATACAAAGGACCTAGTTGATCAATGATGTTAACCGAGCATTCCCACTAGCCGTGTCTCTTTCAGATCATCGAGCTGTGCTACAATCAGCCATTTACTTTTATATTATCATACCTTTTATTATTCAGTCCATCAGATTAAACATACAAAGGACCTAGTTGATGTTAACTGAGCGTTCCCACCGGCCATGTCTCTTTCAGATCATCGTGCTGTGCTGCGATCGCCTGTTCCCGCCAAGGTACGTCCCCGCCCACGATATTTCACGACAGGACGTGGACGATGACAAGGTACATTTTGGGGGGCACAGTTGTACTTTGGACCCCCCCCCCCCCCACCGCCCCTTCATGTTTACAACCCTCAATCTAAAAGTCTGCTTCTTTCAGTTTTATGAAATTAATACTAGGCTGATCTTAACCCTATCCCTTTCCCTGAGTATGGCAGAATGTTGCTTCACAGTGAAAATTCTCAATGCGAAAATGTGTGTGTGTGTGTAAGATAGTCCAGTTTTGTCCCTTTACTCAAATGGCTTTTATAAGTTACATGGCTGCTTCTCTGTAGTGTATGAGTGTATGTCAGTGTGTTAATCATTCTGTCTGTCTGTCCATCTGTTTGTCTGTCTGACTGGCTGTCTGCGTCTGTGTGTGTTTCTGTCCCATTTTCTGTCTGTGTCTGTTTGCCCGCTTGCCTAGTCTTCCACGTAGGTTGTGGATATTTTTTTACCCATGGTGTTTTATGTGGGGACTAGTCTTCCCCGTACATTGCGGGTATTATTTTGAAAAATATCTCTGTATGTTTGTATGCGTGTAGGTGTGTGTATCCACCTGTTTGTCTCTCATTGTCTCTCTCTATGTATGTATGTGCGTGAGTGTGTGTGTGAGTACGTGCATGCACATGTGTGTGTGTGTACGTGTAGTGCATGCGTGTATGGCTGTGTGTGTGTGCGTGTGCGTGTGTGTGTGTGTGTGTGTGTCAGTGAGGGTCTCCTTTATATATATTTTTGTTTGTTTGCATGATGTTATATATACTTGAATTGTTATATGCGAAAGGGAATGTTTGTTTATGGAAGTGCAAAAGTGGCTGCAGACTCACAATTTATGGCAATTGTGATTTTGTTTATTCAGTTCTTTGGGTTTTTTCTTGTTGATTGTTGTTGACGAAACCTTGCTAAAAAGACTCCAGGGATCATCCCAACAGCTGAAGCACTTGAACAGTATAGTACAAATGTATCAGCGAGAGATGAGAACATTACGCGTGTGACCGTTTTTTTTTTATTACCCCGCCACATGCGCAGCCACACTCCGTCTTCGGGGTAATTTCTTTGGGTTGAAAAATACTAGGTTTACCAACAATGCTCAGCAAGTAAAGGGATTGTTTCTTCATGAAACACCATGGGTAAAAAACAAATACCCATGATGTAGGGGAAGACTGGTTCCCACATAAAACACCATGGGTAAAAAACAAATACCCACAATGTACGGGGAAGACTGGTTCCCACATAAAACACCATGGGTAAAAACCAAATACCCATGATGTAGGGGAAGACTGGTTCCCACATAAAACACCATGGGTAAAAGACAAATACCCACGATGTACGGGGAAGACTGGTTCCCACATAAAACACCATGGGTAAAAACCAAATACCCACGATGTACGGGGAAGACTGGTTCCCACATAAAACACCATGGGTAAAAAACAAATACCCATGATGTAGGGGAAGACTGGTTCCCACATAAAACACCATGGGTAAAAACCAAATACCCACGATGTACGGGGAAGAGTAGTTCCCACATAAAACACCATGGGTAAAAAAATACCCACGATTTACAGGGAAGACTGGTTCCCACATAAAACACCATGGGTAAAAGACAAATACCCACGATGTAGGGGAAGACTGGTTCCCACATAAAACACCATGGGTAAAAGACAAATACCCACGATGTAGGGGAAGACTAGTTCCCACATAAAACACCATGGGTAAAAAAATACCCACGATGTACGGGGAAGACTGGTTCCCACATAAAACACCATGGGTAAAAACCAAATACCCACGATATACGGGGAAGACTGGTTCCCACATAAAACACCATGGGTAAAAGACAAATGCCCACGATGTACGGGGAAGAGTAGTTCCCACATAAAACACCATGGGTAAAAAACAAATACCCATGATGTACGGGGAAGAGTAGTTCCCACATAAAACACCATGGGTAAAAAACAAATACCCATGATGTAGGGGAAGACAAGTTCCCACATAAAACACCATGGGTAAAAACCAAATACCCACGATGTACGGGGAAGACAAGTTCCCACATAAAACACCATGGGTCAAAAAATACTCACGATGTACGGGGAAGACTGGTTCCCACATAAAACACCATGGGTAAACACGATGTACGGGGAAGACTAGTTCCCACATAAAACACCATGGGTAAAAGATATCCACGACCAGGGAAGGTTAATTGGAAAACTACCGATCCCAGGGATCGGATCTTTTTCGCCAGAAAAGCTCTGCCTCACGGTGGCTCGCACAACAGGGAACAAAGAAGGGCGAACCGTCTCTCTCGCCAGCTGTGATTCAAATGCGGCGCGCGCTCAGTGCCTCCCCTGTCTTTTATGCTCCAGCCGTGCCTTTAATGTCATCAACAATGTGTGTGTCTCTCCAGGGAGACGACTCGGACGTCATTGAGGACATCAACCAGATTCCGGACATGGCCACCGCCAATCACGACACCGGGGACACCGGCGTCAGACGCCGCCAAGCTGCCCCCAACCCCCCAGACCCCTCCCAGGACAAAGGGGAAGGGGCTGCGGTGTCCTCTTAGTGGGACCTGCTTCTTGTTGCTATGTAGCGATGGATTGTATGCCATGCAATAACTCGTTGTGTGTGGGTTTTGTTTTTGATCAAGGTTGAAATGCACATTGTTAGTTTTTTGCTTCCCCCCCCCCATGGCAACACAGTGA
Organism: Phymorhynchus buccinoides; assembly: GCA_017654935.2. Classification (NCBI taxonomy): domain Eukaryota; kingdom Metazoa; phylum Mollusca; class Gastropoda; order Neogastropoda; family Raphitomidae; genus Phymorhynchus; species Phymorhynchus buccinoides. The sequence continues at coordinate 56,034,756 of CM065684.1, forward strand.
TACTCAAGTAATGATACTACTTGCCTATCACTGTGTTGCCATGGGGAAAGAGTCAAAACTTACAACGTGTATTTCAACCTTTTCAGAGTGGGTAAGATTGTTGGTACGTTCATTTTGTCCATGGAATGTATCGGTGTAGTTTGAGTTAGATTCTGTTATACATTTATATATTTGTTGTTGTTGTTAGTTTGAGTTATGTCATTTTATACATGTATGGTTTTACTTCTTCTTTGGGGGGGTTTAAAGTCCGTACCACGCTTCTGTGTCTCTGAGGACTAGGGTTGAAAAGTTTAAAAGATTTCTTAAGAGAGTTCACAAAAATATACATGGTTTTAGTTGGTTTGATTTGGATTGTTTGATACATATTTAGTTTCTGTTTTGAGTGATATAAATTCATACATGTTTAATTTTCTCTTTTAAGTTAGATTAATTGAAATGTTCAGCATGTTTGCATCATCCAAACAATATCTCATGCTATGGTTTTAGTTAGGTCGGGGTAAGATTATTTTATATATGTTAGGTTTTTGTTTTGAGTTTGATAATTTTCAATTTTAAGTCATGTTCATATTATCCACAGCAGAACATAAGTATCCTGATGTGGTTTTGCTGGTTTTGAGTTTGGTGATTCAGATTTTATAATTATATTGTGTTTGTTTTATATTTATTTTGTTTTGTTTAGTCTTGCACTAGTTAGATTATTCAAATTTTATGTTCACACAAACTCCTAAAAGTCCTATGGCTTTTTTGGTTCCACTAAGATTATTGCAATGTCATGTTTAAGTATAGATATATTCATGCAATTTCTTTTCTTGAGTTTCTTGTGTATGTCATGTAGAGATGTATGGTTTTTGTTTGAGTTAGATGTCATGTTTCTGACATGTTTATCTATGTATAGGTCCATGTAATAGTTCATGTTTTAAACTGGGTTAGATTGTTCAGTTTTGGTCATCTTCATGCATAGATATTTCCTTGTAAATATGTATGAGAATGTGTTTTGTTTCTCTTAAGTTTTTCGAGTTTAGCCTCTTTGATTTATGCAAAATCTCATGCACAGTTTTTGTTAAGAGTTAGAATTTTCAATTTTTTTTTTTAATGCTGAAATATTTGTATATCTGCAATCTTTAAAATGTTGTCTTTATATTCTACACTTATGGTTTCTTTCCAGTAACACGAAAGACAAACTATATGATTTTTTCTTGTTTTTTCTGGGGGAAGTAGAATGAAGATGGCATGTAAATGTAAGTTGATGTTTTTATTGTTTTTTGTATGGTTTTGTCTCTCTTTTTTTTTATAGGGAAATTGCTTTTGCGGTATTGTATAAGAAAAGATTGTATTGTTTGGGAAATTCTGAGGAGGAATAGATTAAAAAAAGATTGTCTAGGTGGACGTAGATCTGTCCAAAGATTGTGTCTATAATATTTGATTGTTTATTGCTGCTTGCGAGTGTTTGATAAGTAAACATTTGTGTGAATACTTGCCTTTGGGTTGTTATTCGTTGGTTTTTTTGGTTTCATTGGGAAGTTCATGTTCAAAAGAAGTTATGTGAATTTCACCATCATAGTATGAGGCTGAGGTTTTTTTAATAACAAAAAATTATTGATACTTTTTTTTGTTTTTAGTGTTTTTGTGTATTCTTCCAGAAAGTAATAATTGAAATGTTTCTGTTGGTGTGTGGATCGTGTATGCTGATATGCATGCTGGTATGTGTGTAGGCATGTGTATATAATAAGTGCAGGTCTGTGCGTTAAAGATTCATGCATAATTATTGCCCTGAATTTCATTCTGAGCCCCTAACACAGCTGTTTTTGTTGTGACTATTCTTCTGCTGGTTTGGATTATTCGTTAACATTATTTGAGAGATTTGTATCACTAGACTTGTATTGTTACGTGTGTGTTGTGAGCAAAGAACGATTTTGTGGGTGTTTTTTCTAATTTGTGTGTGTGCTGCGTTTTTTGCTAATGTTGCCTACTAACAAAAAGCATGTTTTTCTTTAAATATATATATTTTTTCTTTGATGAAATTTACCCCAAAACATCTTGTATGCTTTATTTTTCATGAAACCACCTGGATCCTGGTCACATACATCAATTACTTTCTGGTTCTAACCATACCATATTCCGTAATCACAGTGATGCATAGTTCAAAACTAACATTGATAACAACAACAACAGCAGTAAAAGTACATTCATGTAACAACAAATTTTGTATTTCCAGGCTTTGTGGATTATTTGGGGAAAGGTGGTTCTAGGAGTATCAAGTTTTGAAAATGTGTTTAACCACTTTCAGCACAACCCCTCTCGCTGCTCCCTGTGCCCTCATCACCTCACTGCAGTTAAGGAGTATCCCCCTGTGGGGATACCGGGGGATCTTTTGTACAAATAGTTCCTCCACCTTCCGGAGGTTCTGTCCTTGTAACTTCCTCTAATTCTGTCATTCTCTTTGACTCTGCCTTTTCCCTTTGCTTACTGTGATCTGCTGTCTTTCTATCTCATTGGTCCATTCTCCTGCCTTTTTTCTATGAATTCTTACAGATTTCTTCAGCCGAAGTCGGACATGCTGGGCCTAACTATTTCTAAGGCGCATAACGGCAGCATGACGCATCTACGCTCATATGACAGGAAGTTGAGCGAACGAAGAAGAAGTTAAGGAGTAGAAATTCCATCAGGACGCCCAATTTTGGACCTTTCCAATAAATTCCCGTACAAATTTTGGAGATCACAGTGACTTTATTTTGGTGTAGTTGTTTAGATTTATTTTTAGTCTTTTTAACCCTTTCACTGCCAGCAATTTTCAGCCAAAAATGTCTGTCAAAATTACCTGGGTGAAGAAAAGTTGGCATCTGCAATACTGTGAATCCCCTTTTGATTTGTATCAATTTAGGCCTTTCCTTGTCTCCCAAAATTAACAACTTGAGGTCCTTGGATAACAGATCCTAATTTCATGCTTTTTAGTGACGTGCATGTTAAATCAGTGTGGTGCATAATGCGACATTGGCGGTGAAAGGGTTAATGGTATGAAATTTGAAAACCAACTCGTTATTTTGTGCTACAGTGGAACCTCCCTATTAAGACCTTCCCTATTAAGACCTTCCCTATTAAGACCTTCCCTCTTAAGACCTTCCCTATTAAGACCTTCTCTATTAAGACTCCCTCGAGGATGTGACCCAAACATTTTTCACCGATTTGATTCCTATCCAAAATGCTGAGTGACTACTACGTCCCTTTTAACGCCTAACTTTGGCTGACTTTTCTCCCCCTGGGGGTCTTAATAATAAGAAGAAGAAAGAAAGAAAGCTTATATAGCGCACGTTCCACGCTAGCTGCTCATGGCGCTTTACAAAAAATAGTTCCCCCACCTTCTGGAAGTTCTGTGCTTGTTTTTTCCTCTAATCTGTCACTCTCTATGACTCTGCTTTTTCCCTTTGCTTTCTATCATCTACTGTCTTTCTGACTTATTGGCGCATTCTCCTGCCTTTTTTCCAAAACTTTTTCCAAATCACTTTTCTTCTTTGAGCTCCTCCGAAATCGGAATGTATCGGCTGCACGCTGTGGAGAGACCAGTGAAAACGGGACACACCTTACCCATTATGGCCATATGGCCTGGGAACCCAGAAGAAGAAAGCTGATTTTCCAAGGTCACATTAACCCTCTCACTCTGATCAATCGAACCGAGAATCTATATTGAGTACCAAGTGATGGGAAGTAACTCCGAACGTCACACCAAATCTTTTATTTAAAAAAATCACCCAGAATAAAGTCTAACTCACATTTAATTTCTGAAAGATGCATATTGAATAGCAGTGATGATATTTTCATTCCAAAGCTAACACACTGTCACACAACAAACCATGAATTGGAATTAAAAAATCCGTAATGGCGCTCCGAGCATCGCGCCGAGTCAATACTGCGTCACGTCACGTGGAAAGAAGAAAAACATTTGGGGTCACTTCAAAAAATCCGTTCAAAAAGACTAGTGGGTCCTTTCCCTTGCTGTAAGAACCAAAAACGGACCACTGAGAGTCAGGAACAGGAAGAACTAACTTAGTATATTGCATTGTGGGTAGGGCAACAGTGAAAGTGAAACTACTAGACCGGGCGTTCAGCGGGCGCAATCGGGGGCTACGGGAGCCAATGGTAAAGAAAAAATCGGTCGGATCTGGCGTATGCAGCCGTGAGAGGGTTAAGGAGGTTCCACTGTTTCATGAATGAGTTGAAAGCAGTCGCATCACTGTGGGTCACAGGGACATTGTGCCTGTTGCTAACATACCAGGCAACGGTAAATTTGGGCGTCGCTAGTATTCTAGCGGCGTGTTGTGAAAACGTTAATGCAGGTTTCTAATGTCTGGGATAAAATCAAGAAGAAGAAGAAAACATCTCAGAGCTGTGTTGTAGCCACGTTGATAATAATAATAATAGTAATAATGGGCATTTCTAGCGCTTGATCTTAAATAAGCTCTAAGCGCTTACAATAATACATAAGTTATCAATAAACCATCAATAGAAACAAATGAACTTCAAAAATATGTTAAGCACAAGCACACACACACACACACACACACACACACACATGCACGCGTGTGATCTGACTTGATAGGGAGTCAGTTTAATTAACTTACTGCTGATTTTGTCTGGAAACTTGTGTGAAGAGTTTGAATGTTTGGCCATTGTTGCAAAACGCTGTGAGCAAAATAATGGATGTGATGATGATGGGGGCCATATGTTTATCTCTCTCTCTCTCTCTCTCTCTCTCTCTCTCTCTCCAGAGGGATGGATGTAAAAAAGCATGTTATTGCTTACTCTATTACCCTCTATAAATAAAATTTATTCATTCATTCATTCTCTCTCTCTCTATTTGTCGTCTCAGAATTGTGTCCCCTTTTTCGTACTCAATTTAAACCACCAATTCAAGTTCACCATTGTTCATTATTATCAATGTTTGCTTTTAATTCCCATTTTTGATTCTTTTTTTGATTATTTCATGTGCCACTTTTTGTTCCATTTCTTGACTTCATTGTTCCATGTCAAATTATTTTTGCTTGATGCATGGTATGAATGTGTGACTGAGAGGGCAAGGTGCAAAGAAGCTATTGTAGCTTATCCTTTTTACCCTCAATAAACATTCATATTCTCTCTCTCTCTCTCTCTCTCTCTCTCTCTCAGTCTCTCTCTTACCCCCTTTTTGATCAACTCGCCGTGAATTGCCTCATGTTATAATCTGCTTGAACAAACTTTGTTCTTTTCTATCACAAAAAGCCATTCCTATAATACGCTTTGATTGAAATATATCGCAGTGCAGAAATTAAAGTGTAGAAACTTTTTGGGGACCGATCAGCAGTACCTGGCTGGCTGGGCCAAGATTATTTTTGTGGATTTTTTTTTTGGCTGTCCCATCTTTGGCAGTACAGTGGCATTGCTCCCACGCTGCTCATTCTGAATCCCAATTCACAGCCACACAAAGTGTAGAAACTTGTTGGGGACCGATCAGCAGGACCTGGCTGGCTGGGTCAAGCGTTCTGTTTTCTTCTTCTTCTTCAGTCCACTGTCTGCTTGTTTATGATTTATTGTATCGCATATTCCCGTAGATCCTCCAAAAGTTTCCAGCGACATAATAGTCAAAATCGACCATGTTTGCTACACGGAAGGAAGGAAGGATATCTTGTAAGACGTCGCTTCACATGAGAGGAAAAAACCCCACGCTGTTCATTTCAAATCAAATGACGTCATTTTTTTACATATGGCGTGGGAGGAAAGACTATCCATGCTTTGTTTTTATGTATTGGTTTTTGCTTGCTTTAAAAAAAAGTGTATGTTCAGTACAAAATTGAGGAGTTTGTTCCCTTTGGTTAGAAATTACTTCTTCACGTTTTTCAGAGACAGTGGTTGATTTTCTTTTCTTTGCCTAATCACAAAAAAATAACACTAGCTGTAAATTTTGGTTCTTTAGTTTTAAGTTTTAGTTTTAGTAAGCCCAAAAGTGTTTAAGATTCTTGCTCTGCCTTTGTAATCACTAAATTAAAATTTAAGTTCTTCTGTAGATTAGAAACATCATCCAAATTGTTTCGTTTGCGTGTTTATAAGAATTTCAGATTTACTGTATACCCATATTTAAAATACTGGTGCTGTTCATACTACAGATCGGTATTATTAAAAAATCGGGGCTTTCCTGGTGTTGCACTGCCTCCGGGCTTTGCCTCCAGGATCGTTCCCACCATCTTTATATCTACTAAAGTCCCATATGTGTCTGTTTCAGACCGGAGGACGTTAAACGGATTTTCATTCGTTTATAAGAAAACTGTCATTTCAAAATGTGTGACAAATATGTTTGTATACATGTTTTAATTTCATTTAAAATATTAAAAACAATAGAAGATGATCCACCTAATTATGCAGGCACAGTAGTGGCATATGCGATTGTTGTCTCATATTGCAATGTATTGCACATGTACATACACTAGTTTCTATTTAAAAATTGCTTCACTGTTGAGAGAGTTTATGTTATTAGTATCACTGTCTGCAGATGACAATGTTTCTCTTTGGATTCATATCATTCATGTGTGGTTGCTTAAAACAAGATGCTTCATTATTACTATTTCATTGCCTTGTATCATCAAATGTGTGTTATCGCTTTTAAAGAACGTTCAATAAATTTCAATTTTGCATACAATCACATTGTGTGTGTGAATGTGTTGTAAGGATTGTGTGTGTCACAGTGTGTATGTGTGTGTGTGAAATATCAGAGATGAGATGACCATGAGAAGTTCGATAGATGCGTTGTTCTCAATCGGTTCATTCTGTCAGTCTGTCTGTTTCTGTCTCTCAGTCTCTGTCTCAGAAAATCACTAGCCCTGAGTGAATGGTCTTAATAATTACACACATTTTTGTAGGATCAAGATTGCATTTTCAATAATTTTGCTATCTCAGAGGCTTATTTGTACAGGTTCAAACGCAAACATTCTTCAGCCTCAGGGGCTTTGCCCCCCTGACCCCCATCAAGGGCTTTGCCCCCCTGACCCCCATCAAAGGCTTTGCCCCGGACCCCACCGAGGGCCTGTGTCGGCCCCCGGACTCCCGCTTATTTTTTTCTCCTTTTTGGTTCTGAGAATCTCATCTCTGAATGCATTGATTCTTAAAGAATAATGTTTTTCATATTGCGTACTTGTGTATCAAAAAGCATCATTTAAAGACTTTTTTTTTAACATATGAAATAACACCAAAATGTCTAACCGAGTACCAACATGCAACATTAACCCTTTCACTGCTAGCCATATTTCAGCCAAATTTTCCATTAAATGTACCTGGGTAGAGAACAAAATGCATCTGCAGTATTGGGGATTCTTCTGTGACATATATAAAATAAGGTCTATCCTTACTTCCCCAAACTAGGACAATAGGGTCTTTGGATATAGACCCGAATTTAACGCTTTTTTAGTCACATAGGTGTTAAATCACTGTGGTGCTAAAATGCGACTTTGGCAGTGAAAGGGTTAAAAATGTGCCCTTTCAACATTCTTTCACACTTCTTTATTCCTATTAGGACTGAGTGAATCATGAAACAACCCATGACCTAACTAAAAGTGAAAACTAAAATAGAACCAGCGAAGAGACTTCAGACTAAAACACTTTATTTTACAAGGGTGGAGATTTTAGGCCAAGCCATGGGTGAAAGTCATGCAGCATGCTCATGAAATCAGGATTAAAAAAAGCTAACAGATAGAGTCCTCAGGATTGGCCATCTTGTCATCCGGAACCACGGTCTAAATAAATAATCAAACATTTCTGCCAAACTTGATGGTAGATTAAAACAAGATGATTGACATGCAATTCTAACACTCTCCTCGCAGATCATACACACAGACACACACATTGGAAATTATTTTTGATGTGGTCACCACTTCAGGATTGGAAAGATTCAGAGAACATTAAAACGTATTTCAGAATTGGGAGAAAGTGTTCCATTCACCTATGCTAGCAAGCCTATTCTTACAATTATTGTTCCCTGAGACGAAAACGATGACAGAGAGAGAGAGAGAGAGAGAGAGAGCCTCAATATGCAGTTTCTATTGTTGAGAGAAAAGTTTAGATTCAAGAAATAGACCGTCACAATATCTTCACTAAACAAACAAAAAATGGTACCACCCTTCACAGTCATGCAAGCCTCAGAATGCGACAGAAACGTATTTTCACAATGCGAACCGAAACTATTCATGCGCTTTTTTATTCGTTCGGGTCATTTGCCAGCCTCCCTTGGGATTTAGCCAATATGAAACTAGACTCTCCAAATCTTGATGGATGGGTTTGCGCAAGGGATGCTAAAACCCCCAATAAAAAGCACATGCACGCGCGCGCACACGCACACGCACGCACACGCACACACACACGCGCACACACAGTAACACATACGTGCGCGCGCACACACACATACACCTCTCTCTCTCTCTCTCTCTCTCTCTCTCTCTCTCTCTCTCTCTCTCTCTCTCTCTCTCTCTCTCTCTCTCTCTCTCTCTCTCTCTCTCTCTCTCTCTCAGACTAGGCCCAGCCTAAACTCTTAGCCTTGTAAAACAAAGTGTTTGAAGTCTCTCTCTCTCTTATCTCTCTCTTCTCTCTCTCTCTCTCTTCTCTCTCTCTCTCTCTCTCCCCCTCCCCTCTCTCTCCTCTCTCTCTCTCTCTCTCTCTCTCTCTCTCTCTCTCTCTCTCTCTCTCTCTCTCTCTCTCTCTCTCTCTCTCTCTCTCTCTCTCTCTCTTTTTCTCTCTCTCCCTCTCCCTCTCTGTATTTTTAATGTGCACATTTCTAATTTGATGCAATGACTTTTAATGATAATTATTTGATTAAAGGTAAAGATGTGCCACCCCCCATGCATTTCTCGGTTAATTGTATTTTTCCGTTTTTGCCTTTCTTACCATACATAAAGGTGTATTTTAGGAACATTTTTAGCTAATTACCTTTTGGGAATACTAACCCTAACCCTAACCCTAACCCTAACCCTAAACCTAACCCTACCCCCCACTATGTACTGCAGTACACCGCGATTTGTCACAGTTGTGGTTCGTTGCGTTTTTCCGTTTTATACGGTGGGGGGTAGGGTTAGGGTTAGGGCTAGGGTTAGGGTTAGGGTTAGTATTCCAAAAAGGTTATTAGCTAAAAATGTTTCTAAAATACAGCTTTATGTATGGTAAGAAAGGCAATAACGGAAAAATACAATTAACCGAGATAGGTAGGGGGGGGGGGGGGCACATCTTGACCTTTACCATTATTTGGTTGGTATAATTTTGTTTCACACGTTTGATTAATGTTCTTTCAGTTATGTTGTATTTCTGATATGTTGTTGAACCTAACCTGAATTTCTCTTTTGGAGATATTAAAGTATGCTTGAACTTGAACCAAGACACAAACACACAGACACGGTTTATTATTTTGTTAGTCATTATTGGGAGTAAAAAAGATGGGGGGGAAAGTGATGATTAATACTGGGCGTCAACAACACATAACTGTTAAAGCCGAAAATGGTGTTACCCGAAATGCAACAATTGTGACATTTTTGGCTTTAACACACACCACACACTAGGTCAGACAGAAACCCAGACATTTTTTATTTTTGTTGCTGTCCCATCTTCTGGGTCGTACAATAGCGTTGATCCCATGCCGCTCATTCCGAATCCCAATTCGCAGCTACACCCCGGCTTGTTCAGGTCGCAGAATCCGAGATCAGCAGTGCAAGGGGAGCGAATCTATGTTAGGCCATCAGGAGGCAACCAACCGAGGAGACACTGCACTGCTGCTGAGTCACTTCGGTGGAGTTCAGCGGAGCCTGTTCAGGACACCACCTACTGAGCCCCCTACTGAAGACACTATTCTCTAAGTCGCGGAGCCAGCGTGAGTGAGGTCCTCCTCCGAGGGCGCCACCACGACCGTCCACCGACAGCTCCCCAGAACACACTGATCCCCATGACTTTGACCCGAACGCACCAAGTCATAGACTGGATTGGAAACCGAAGATTAGTTCACCGTGAGAGCAGGGCATGCAAAGCCACAGAATTTGACACACCGATTTTTTTCTCTTTTTAATGATTGATGGAAATGAGGCGGATGACAGCGATGATGATGATGCTATGGAGTTCTGTATCGGTCTGAGACTGCATGACAGGGCTGTATTCTACGCTTCCTTTCATAATGATATCCCGGCGTTAACCAGGCCCGAGAACTACAGACACCTGCAGTGTTGGTCTTGAAAGTAGAGCAACACTCTCAGAATCGCATCCGCTAAGCGGATGAAGCTCGACTGTGTGGTTGCAGTCTTCCCATTGAGCCCATAGCCACTCACTCTGGGTAGGAGTCTGTCCAGGACCGAAACATACCTCGCCTCTGATGGGATTAGAACCCAAAACCTCCCAGCCAGTAATCCGCGACGCTAAGCACTACACCACGGCGGCTGGTCCAGACATATTTTTTGTTGTATCAGAAAACAACACTAACCCTTCGCCACAAATGAAAAGAAGAAAAATGAGAGAGAGAGAGAGAGAGAGAGAGAGAGAGAGAGAGAGAGAGAGAGAGAGAGAGAGAGAGAGAGAGAGAGAGAGAGAGAGAGAGAGAGAGAGAGGAGAACCCAAGACCGTATTTACAACAAAAAAAGAAAAAAAGAAAAAAGAGGAGAACAGAAGCAACGAGAAAAAAACGAAAACACAAAAAAGAAAAGAAAACAAAAGACATTTTTTAGTAAAGGCAGGGGTGATGGAGGGAAGACTCCATCAACAGAGAAAAAAAATCACTTAGTTTTTCTCTATCCTTATTATCATCTACTCTTACTACATAGTAAATTTTAAAAAAGTAGTACTACATGGACATTTAACCACCAGTGTAGTCTACCATTAGAATCTCAAACCACCAACAAGACCCAAAGGAGAATCATATTACCCATTTGCTTCCTGGAAAGTAATTTTCGCTTCCTATAAAGCCAATATCCGTCAAATAATTCTGAAATTGAAACCCAAATGGCTGGTCCAGTAATGACTTTATCCTCCGTTTTGCTACCTTCCTGTAAAAACACAAGGCCAGACGTCATTTGATAGCGTCATCAAAATCCCACATGGCTTCTCAACTAATCAGAAACTATTAAACACGCCCATTCCTGATCCGCAAGTTTTTTGGCACCAATCAATTCACAAATTGAACCTTATCCTTCTAGGGTACTATTTCTACTACTAATCCCTTCCTGTACAAAAATAAGCGGAGGGATTATTAGTGTTTCGTGTTCACTAATAATCTCTCCACTTATTTTTGTAGACGAATAGGCTGGTTTAAAACAAAACAACAACAAAACGAAAAATACACTTTAAAGGGACACCCCGACGGATGAGTTTTTGCAAGAAACACGTCGAGGTCACCAGAAAGACAGCCTTTTCAAGGAGCGGAACACTCACTTTGCTCTGGTTTCCTAGAAATCAAACCGTCAAAACGACGATTCATCTGCCGGAGAGAGAAGCCGTT
>CM065684.1:56051237-56071237 GCA_017654935.2 Phymorhynchus buccinoides
CTATCTAAAGATAGTCCGTTTTGACTCCAAGCCATCTAAGTATCATTGGTTGACATTAGCCTGTAGTAGGGGCCAACAGTAACACGAGAGCTGTACAATAGATGGTTTTCTACAGTAATGGAAAATCATGGTACAGTTTAGTCTCTTGTGGAAGACTATGACTCTCAAACTAGGGGGGCTTGGGCACCGACTCTGGTGCTGCAGCCAAAGGGGTTAGTTGGCTTTTGAGGACCTTCCTCAACGCCAGTAGTTCTCAAATCCCTTTGGCTGACAGAGTGGGGATGTACCCTGGGCAAAGAATCTCCACTATAAGCAAATTCTATCCCAGCCTGCCAGAAATAGCGTCTGTCCCCTCTGCTATCTGGCAGTCATGGTCGGAAACGAGTGACTGGCTCTATACATACATTTCATGTTCTTCTTCTTCGATCGCTCAGACTGTTTTCTGTCAATTATGAGCGCAGATGCGCCATGCTGCTGTTATGCGCCTAACTAAAAAAAATAGTTAGGCCCAGTAAGTCCGACTTCGGCTGAAGGAAATCTTTTCGAAAGTCTTTCTTTTAAAAGAAAAAAGTCAGGAGAATGGACCGGAAAGGCAGAAAGGGAAAAGGTAGAGTCAAAGAGAGTGACTGATTAGATGAAATTACAAGCAAGGCAAGGCAAGGCAAGGCAAGGCAAGGCAAGGGAAATTGTTGATTTCATGCCCACTTGGGGTACATAAATATAAAGCACAAAACTTCCAGAATGTGGGGGAACTATTTATGCAAAAGACACCCCCCGGGCATCCCCACGGGGGAGACACATTTCATGCTATTTGTTTTTGCGTCTGCATGCTTGCCTCTTTATTAACCCAACCCTTCCCAATGTAGGATTGTAATAAGTCCAAATAATGTTCCTCAAATTAATTGAATATTTTGTTCTTTCTTCTTCTTCTGAGTTCCCAGGCCATAAAGTCCCGATTTTATACAGATAGGTGGGTAACCACGCCTCGGTTAAACCTCATTGGCTATGTGGCCACCTAATATTTTGTTATTTTTTTCTTCTTCTGAGTTCAGTTTGGGGTACGTATGTCTCCCTGCTGCATTCAGCCGACACATTCTGATTTCGGAAGACCTCAAAGGAGATAATTATTTGGAAGATTATTTATGGGGGAAAAGGCAGGAGACTGGGCTAATAAATCAGAAAGATAGTAGATGACAGAGAGCAAAGGGGAAAGGCAGAGTCAAAGAGAGTGACATGTTAGAGGAAGTTACAAGCACAGAACTACCAGAAGTTGGGGGAACTATTTGTACCAAAGAACCCCCTGTATCCCCACGGGGAATACTGTGTTCAAAGAGTTATGTTTTGGTTGCTTTTAATATGTGTGTGTATCTGCATGTCTCTGTTGTCTGTTCAACCCGTTTCTGCCAAAGGGAAGTAATAAGTCCATGTTCGTCACTTCTAATTAACGTCCACCACCCCACCACCCTTTTTAATACTTTTTTTTTTTTCCAAGGGGGTTGTTTCTCATTTGAAAATAAAGCGTCTATTCGCTCAACGTGTTTGTTTATCTGTTAAACAAGATTCCGTCAATGGAATATCATAAGCCACGGTTTTTTGAATGAATGAAAGTTAGGTTTTTACGTCCACTCGGCTGCAAAACAGCACATAATATGGGACGAAGCATCAACCAACCATCATTCAAAACTCTGAGCAGATCTTGGAGGTACTGCAATGCCAGGTCTGATCTCAATGACGCTTTTTTTGATACTTTGAAATGTTATTATAATCCCGACAGACATTCGCCAATGGAGTTTTACGTTATATTTGTTCATTGTCCTCTCAATCCATCTGAATACATGTGGGACGTTAGAGTGGAGTTTTTGTTTTATTTATGTATTTATATAATGTTCAGTTTGTTTGCCTGCCAAACAAATGTCTCAAAGAATTCATAAATGGATCAATAAGGGGACTTTCCTGGTGTTGCAATGCTTCCAGGATCATCTCACTATCTAGCCTCTTAATACAAATGTTCGATATGCATCTAGTGAGAAAGTTGACTCCATTCTTTGCAAGGTTTGCGAAGATATCACTCTCTGTGACATTTACTAGATTTAGGCTTTTTGGTGATACCTCCTACACTGGACAGAATTGCCGTGAGCCAGGGAACAGAATTCAGAACGAGCCACACTGGACAGAACTGCCGTAAGCCAGGGAACAGAATTCAGAACGAGCCACACTGGACAGAACTGCCGTAAGCCAGGGAACAGAATCCAGAACGAGCCACACTGGACAGAATTGCCGTAATCCAGGGAACAGAATCCAGAACGAGCCACACTGAACAGAATTGCCGTAAGCCAGGGAACATAATCCAGAACGAGCCACACTGGACAGAATGGCCGTAATCCAGGGAACAGAATCCAGAACGAGCCACACTGGACAGAATGGCCGTAATCCAGGGAACAGAATCCAGAACGAGCCACACTGGACAGAACTGCCGTAATCCAGGGAACAGAATCCAGAACGAGCCACACAGGAAACAGAATCCAGAAGGAGCCACACTGTAACTGCCGTAAGCCAGGGAACAGAATCCAGAACGAGCCCAGCTGGACAGAACTGCCGTAAGCCAGGGAACAGAATCCAATCGAGAACGACTGCCGTAAGCCACTGAACGAGCCACACTGGACAGAACTGCCGTGAGCCAGGGAACAGAATGACGAGGCACACTGGACAGAAATGCCGTAAGCTAGGGAACAGAATCCAGAACGAGCCACACTGGACGATGATGATATTGATGATGACAGAACTGCCGTGAGCTAGGGAACAGAATCCAGAACGAGCCACACTGGACAGAACTGCCGTAAGCCTTGGAACAGAATGACGAGCCACACTGGACAGAACTGCCGTAAGCCTAGGAACAGAATCCAGAACGAGCCACACTGGACAGAACTGCCGTAAGCCAGGGAACAGAATCCAGAACGAGCCACACTGGACAGAACTGCCGTAAGCCTTGGAACAGAATGACGAGCCACACTGGACAGAACTGCCGTAAGCCTAGGAACAGAATGCAGAACGAGCCACACTGTGTAGAACTGCCGTAAGCCAGGGAACAGAATCCAGAACGAGCCACACTGGACAGAACTGCCGTAAGCCAGGGAACAGAATCCAGAACGAGCCACACTGGACAGAACTGCCGTAAGCCATGGAACAGAATCCAGAACGAGCCACACTGGACAGAACTGCCGTAAGCCATGGAACAGAATCCAGAACGAGCCACACTGGACAGAACTGCCGTAATCCAGGGAACAGAATCCAGAACGAGCCACACTGGACAGAACTGCCGTAAGCCAGGGAACAGAATCCAGAATGAGCCACACTGGACAGAACTGCCGTAGCTAGGGAACAGAATCCAGAACGAGCCACACTGGACAGAACTGCCGTAAGCCAGGGAACAGAATCCAGAACGAGTCACACTGGACAGAACTGCCGTAAGCCAGGGAACAGAATCCAGAAAGAGCCACACTGGACAGAACTGCCATAAGCCTTGGAACAGAATGACGAGCCACACTGGACAGAACTGCCGTAAGCCTAGGAACAGATTCCAGAACGAGCCACACTGTGTAGAACTGCCGTAAGCCAGGGAACAGAATCCAGAACGAGCCACACTGGACAGAACTGCTCTTCATATAAGGTCTAGTGGAGAGTGAGCGGAAAAACGCAGGAACGATCCCGTGCTTGTTGCTTACGAGGCGATCCCGGGTTTGTTGCTTACGAGGCGATCCCGGGCTTGTTGCTTACGAGGCGATCCCGGGTTTGTTGCTTACGAGGCGATCCCGGGCTTGTTGCTTACGAGGCGATCCCGGGTTTGTTGCTTACGAGGCGATCCCGGGTTTGCTGCTTACGAGGCGATCTCGGGTTTGTTGCTTACGAGGCGATCTCGGGTTTGTTGCTTACGAGGCGATCCCGGGTTTGTTGCTTACGAGGCGATCCCGGGTTTGTTGCTTACGAGGCGATCCCGGGCTTGTTGCTTACGAGGCGATCCCGGGTTTGTTGCTTACGAGGCGATCTCGGGTTTGCTGCTTACGAGGCGATCCCGGGTTTGTTGCTTACGAGGCGATCCCGGGTTTGCTGCTTACGAGGCGATCTCGGGTTTGTTGCTTACGAGGCGATCTCGGGTTTGTTGCTTACGAGGCGATCCCGGGTTTGCTGCTTACGAGGCGATCTCGGGTGTGTTGCTTACGAGGCGATCTCGGGTTTGTTGCTTACGAGGCGATCTCGGGTTTGTTGCTTACGAGGCGATCTCGGGTTTGTTGCTTACGAGGCGATCCCGGGTTTGCTGCTTACGAGGCGATCTCGGGTTTGTTGCTTACGAGGCGATCCCGGGTTTGTTGCTTACGAGGCGATCTCGGGTTTGCTGCTTACGAGGCGATCTCGGGTTTGTTGCTTACGAGGCGATCCCGGGTTTGTTGCTTACGAGGCGATCTCGGGTTTGTTGCTTACGAGGCGATCTCGGGTTTGTTGCTTACGAGGCGATCTCGGGTTTGTTGCTTACGAAGCGATCCCGGGTGTGTTGCTTACGAGGCGATCCCGGGTTTGTTGCTTACGAGGCGATCCCGGGTTTGTTGCTTACGAGGCGATCCCGGGTGTGTTGCTTACGAGGCGATCCCGGGTTTGTTGCTTACGAGGCGATCCCGGGTTTGTTGCTTACGAGGCGATCCCGGGTTTGTTGCTTACGAGGCGATCCCTGGTGTGTTGCTTACGAGGCGATCTCGGGTTTGTTGCTTACGAGGCGATCCCGGGTTTGTTGCTTACGGGGCGATCCCGGGTGTGTTGCTTACGAGGCGATCTCGGGTTTGTTGCTTACGGGGCGAACACGTTACCTCTGAGATACTCTACCAAGATACATTAAAGGGGCACTCTGACGGATGCGTTTTTGCAAGAGGTCGAGGTCACCAGAAAGACAGCCTTTTCAAGGAGCGGAACACTCACTTTGCTCTGGTTTCCTAGAAATCAAACGGTCAAAACGGCGATTCCTCCTTGGCTGAGTTGCCCGAGAGAGAAGCCATTTTTGGACGTGGTGGGTGGAGGCCACTGAGAGTGGGTGAAGCTTTTTCTTCTTTGTAGTGCAGTAAAAAGTAAAGGAGCTATTTCCTTTGTTGTGAGCGAAACATTTTTTGGGGTAAACTGTATAAAAACTGTATAAAAAGGCTTGTGTTGTTGAAATTTCGTGCAAACGATTTGGTCTAACTCAGGCGGCTATTAGAAAAGAGAAGGCACATGCCTTCTCTTTCACTGAAAGAATTTGATTCCCAGCGTCTCCGCCAAGGAGGAATCGCCGTTTTGACGGTTCGATTTCTAGGAAACCAGAGCAAATTGAGTGTTGCGATGTATGTAAAGGGTGTTTTCCTGGTGATCCCGACGTGTTTCTTGCAACAACAAAAAACATCCGTCAGGGTGCCCCTTTAAGGGAACATTTGACATTTGCCCCTTCTCGTCACCACCTTCGTCATTATAACACAATAACACTTTTTTCCTGTTCATTAACTAACGCCTCTACCCAAGCGTTTACGAACAGAATTTTCGTTATAATTTTTAATATAATAATGTTTAGGCTATAATAATATGCATGTGTATAATTCTGGTCTTGCATTGTGCGTGTCAGTGTGTGTGTGTGTGTGTGTGTGTGTGTGTGTGTGTGTGTGTGTGTGTGTGTGTGTGTGTGTGTGTATATGTGTGTGTGTGCTTATCAGTGTGTGTGTGTGTGTTTGTCAGTATGTGTGTTTGTCAGTATGTGTGTTTGTCAGTGTGTGTGTGTGTTCATTCATATTTTTCTGTTGGCAAGAGCTGCCAATTTGAATCTGCCGGCACAGCCATTTTCGTCCAACGCCAGCTGTTTGCCTGTTCAGCAGTCCTATTCAGCCAGGCAAGAACAGCTACTTTCCAATGCTCCTGTCATTGCTGACCGCGCTATTCCAACTGACCACCAGCAACCATGCCATCAGACAAGAGAATGTGCTAGGCCTAACCCAATCCCAGACTGCGCGCGCATCAAGTACTCGCGCTCTGAGCTGTTGGCGATTCCATGTGCTCGCCTGCAAGCTAATTCTATCTCGCAGCTTCGCCTACTTGGCCTCGGCGTGTCTTTACCCAGAAAAAGATACCCCCGTAAAAACAAACCCCGGACAAGTGTGCCAATTCTATCTGCGCCGCTTGCCTCAACTTCATCATCTGACCAACTCACTCCACCCTCACCATCTAGATGTTTGCCTCCTTCCACCTCTTCCTGCCTGCCTGACGACCATGACGACTCAACTCCTGTGCCACCACTCAACTTTCCTGTGTCTCCTGCTTCATCTGCCACAACCTCTCCTTCATCAGCCTTCCAGCACTGTGACTCTGTATCTGTTCTATCCACCACCCCTTCATCCCCGTGTTGTGTTCCTGAACCATGTGTTGACAACTGCGTGACCAACGACTGTGACTCTGACTCTGATGTGTCTTCTAACCAGCCCTTTGCTTCTCTACTGCTGCCTTCAACGCCCAGATCTCTGTCTCCACCTCCCCCTACAGCACCCAGCCACCAGTGTGACGTGTCATCTGTGTCACTGAACTCTGTTCCATCCTCTGACAGTTTTAGTGTATGTGTATTTAATGCCCAGTCTGTCTGCCCTGAGAACAAAGCGGACTATATTGCGGACTATGTTTTTGAGCATGACTTTGATTTAGTTTTTATAACCGAAACGTGGCTCAAAAGTAATGGACATGAACCTAAACTAAAGCAGCTAACTCCTCCTGGCTACAAAATTAAATCCTTCCCCCGTTCTTCTTTAGGTGGGGGCCTCGCTGTACTGTATAGAGACGTGTTAGATAAATTCCTTTCCTTCAACACAACCCTCCCCTTCCCCCATCTGTCTTTCGAGGCTGTAGAAGTTGTTCTTAGCATGTCTGGTCAATCTGTTGTCTTCTCCTGTATCTATCGCCCTCCCCCTAGCAGAACTAACAATCTCACCGATTCAATGTTTCATCCCGAATTTGAAGCCCTCCTTGACTCCTATTCTCTGAACCGCAGTCCTCTTATTGTGCTAGGTGATTTTAATTTTCACTTCGACAACCAACAGTCCTCTCACACAAAGCGTCTCTGCCTCTCACTTGCTAACCACTCCCTCTCTCAGCTTGTAACTGAGCCTACACACAACAAGGGCCACATCATAGACTGGCTAATCGCGCGTGATTCCGACCAACTTGTTTCATCAGTGTCAGTGTCTAAGATCCTTTCCTCTGACCATTTTGCCGTCCTCGCCAGTCTTAATCTTTCCAAAACTCCCAGAAATAAACGTACGGTCACACGCCGTAATCTCAAGTCTATAGATATTCATACTTTTAGTTCAGAGGCAACAGAACTCCTTTCTAACGTGAGTATTTCCGACGACCCTGCCTCGACTTTTAATTCTACTATGAGTAACTTGCTTGATAAACACGCTCCCCCATCCACTCGTGTTGTGCCCGATCGTCCCTGCGCTCCCTGGTACACGCCTGAACTTAGAGTAAGTAAACGCACTAGTCGTAAGGCTGAGCGTCAGTGGCGGGCCTCAAAACTAGAAATACATCGTCAGATATATCAGTTTCTTCGTAACATCTTCACTCTTCTTCTGGCCAAGGCAAAAACAAGCTATTTTTCATCTAAAATTCTTGAAGCCAACACAACAAAAGTCCTGTTCTCCACCATGTCTGATCTCCTAGGCAACAAGAAATCAAGTCCTCTGCCATCAAATATCAGTCCTGACAAACTGCCAGAAACCTTTTCCTCCTTCTTCTCCACCAAGATTATCGATCTACGATCAAAAATCGACTCCATGCCTTTTCAACCAACTATTCCAGACCCATCATTCACTGGTGTCCCCCTTCTCTCTTTCAAGCCGGTGTCTGAGACCGAAGTTCTTTCTACTTTGAAAGAAATGCATTTTAAATCCTGTGATCTTGACCCCATCCCAGCCTCTCTTTTCTCACAAATCTATCAACACCTTCTGCCATCAATCACCAACATCATCAATTCTTCTTTAGTTTCAGGTGTGTTTCCTTCTGCTTTCAAAACCGCTCTTGTAAGGCCCCTTCTCAAGAAGAACAATCTGGATCCTAATAATCTGAAAAACTACAGACCTGTATCTAACCTCCCTTTTCTCTCCAAACTCCTTGAGAAGACTGTCCTGAAACAACTTAACGATCATCTATCCTCAAACAATCTTCATCATCCTTATCAGTCTGCCTATAGAACCAACCACAGTACAGAAACAGCCCTTGTTCAAATCGTCAATGACCTCTTACTTGCTTCTGATGCTGGTCAAATCTCTCTTTTGACACTTCTTGATCTCTCTGCTGCCTTTGATACCATAGACCACTCCATTCTTCTGTCTCGTCTTGAACATACTTTTGGAATTAAGGGCCCTGCTCTTTCTTGGTTTTCCTCTTACCTTTCTGATCGTTTTCAATCAGTTCTGGTCAATGGTCGTCAGTCTGAACAGGTTAGGCTTTCTTGTGGAGTCCCCCAGGGGTCTGTGCTTGGTCCTGTCTTGTTTACTTTGTATACGTCACCTCTTGCCAATGTCATCGATCAGCACAACATGAAACATCACTTCTATGCAGATGACTCACAACTCCAAAACAGTACAACCCCTGAAGATCTAGATTCCATTCTTACAGAAAGTAACAACTGCTATATTGATATTCAAAATTGGATGGTTCAAAATAAACTTCAATTAAATGGTGAAAAAACCGAAGCAATGCTTGTAGGGACAAAAAACAAACTAGCCTCTGTTTCCATAGAGTCAATCCAACTGGGTAACAATATCATTCCCCTCTCAGACTCAGTCAAAAACTTAGGTGTCACTTTGGACAATACTCTTTCCATGCAGAGTTTCCTGACTCAGACCTGTCAGTCCTGCTACTATCAAATTCGTTGCATTGGCTATATTCGTAAATACCTCTCAGATGAAGCCACAGCAAAGCTTGTTACTTCCCTCATCCTATCTCGTATTGACTACTGTAATGCTCTCCTTTCTGGCCTATCAGTCTCTTCTCTATCTTGTCTCCAGCGTATTCAAAACACAGCTGCTCGTCTTGTCCTTAGGAAGAAAAAGTTCGATCATGTTAGCCCTCTTCTGCGTTCTTTGCACTGGCTTCCTGTCGCAGACAGAATTGAGTATAAATTAAACACACTTTGCTATAAATCTATTCATAAAGCTGCTCCATCTTACCTCTGTGACAATATTTCCATCTATACGCCAGCTCGCACTTTACGTTCAGTTTCTGACCCTCTTTCTCTCCAGATCCCTAGGTATAAGCTTTCAACTGTTGGTCGGCGCTCTTTTGCTGTCTCAGGACCGACCTCCTGGAACAAACTTCCGCTCTCCCTCCGTCAGCGACCGACTCTCTCTGCTTTCAAAGCTAACCTCAAAACCCACCTGTTCCCCCGTCATTAAAGCTCCTCTCTCTTTATCTTCTCTCTCTTGCCATTAGGTCTGTTTCTGCTATATTCCATTTATGTTATCTGTGTGTGTTCGCGTTGTATTGCGTTTGTGTTTGAATGCGCTTTGAATGCTAACGTGTGTGTGTGCGCTTTGATTTGATTTCTATCAAGATTCAGCGCCGTATAAATACTGTATGTTGTTGTTGTTGTTGTTGTGTGTGTGTGTGTGTGTGTGTGTGTGTGTCAGTGTGTGTGTGTGTGTCAGTGTGAGAGAGAGAGAGAGAGAGAGAGAGAGAGAGAGAGAGAGAGAGAGAGAGAGAGAGAGAGAGAGAGAGAGAGAGAGAGAGAGAGAGAGAGAGAGAGAGAGAGAGAGAGAGAGAGAGAGTGTGGTCACCAAATTAGTCACCGTTCCTGGTAAAACTCACCACTCTTATTAGATTACTCTCGCTTCCTGTTATAAAACGCGTGTCAAAAGTGCAAAGTGTGGAGGTCAAAGGTGAAGGTGAGGTCACTGCAAGGTTAAAGAGAAATGAGGCCAGACCATGGGGAGCCGTTTGCACAAAACCCTAGATAAGAGATATCACCAGTTTCAAAACACTAGCTAAGAGATATCAACAGTTTCAAAACCCTAGATAAGAGATATCAACAGTTGTGTGTGCACGTGCGTGCGTGTGCGTGTGTGTATGTCTGTGTGAGTGTGTGTGTGCGCGCGCGTGCACAGTGATATGTACAAGTTGTACTACAACAGATGCAATGTATGCAATAAACTCACCATCGTCGGACTCCATCACGCGTCAGAAGTGGCGTCTGTGACAATGTACATCTATTTTTGCAAGTGATCCGGAAGAAAACGCGGTAAGAACAGGGTACTCTCTAACAAAAACGCTTGAGACATGAGTGTTAGGGCCTAGGCCTACGACAAAATAGTTTGACCAATAAGGTTAGCCGTAACATATTCTGCAGAGATTGCCCTCTGGAAACTCTGTATAACCCTTGATATCTCTTATCTAGAGTTTTAAAACTGTCAATATCTCTTATATGTGTTTTGAAACAGTTGATATCTCTTATCTATGGTTTTGAAACTGTTGATATCTCTTATCTATGGTTTTAAAACTGTTGATATATCTTATCTAGGGTTTTAAAACTGTTCATATTTCTTATATATGCTTTTAAAACTGTTGATATCTCTTATCTAGGGTTTTAAAACTGTTGATATCTCTTATCTAGGGTTTAAACACTGTTAATATCTCTTATCTAGGGTTTTAAAACTGTTGATATCTCTTATCTAGGGTTTTGAAACTGTTGATATCTCTTATCTAGGGTTTTAAAACTGTTGATATCTCTTATCTAGGGTTTTGAAACTGTTGATATCTCTTATCTAGGGTTTTAAAACTGTTGATATCTCTTATCTAGGGTTTTTAAACTGTTGATATCTCTTATCTAGGGTTTTAAAACTGTTGATATCTCTTATCTAGGGTTTTAAAACTGTTGATATCTCTTATCTAGTGGTTTTGAAACTGTTGATATCTCTTATCTAGGGTTTTAAAACTGTTGATATCTCTTATCTAGGGTTTTAAAACTGTTGATATCTCTTATCTAGGGTTTTAAAACTGTTGATATCTCTTATCTAGGGTTTAAACACTGTTGATATCTCTTATCTAGGGTTTTAAAACTGTTGATATCTCTTATCTAGGGTTTTAAAACTGTTGATATCTCTTATCTAGGGTTTTAAAACTGTTGATATCTCTTATCTAGGGTTTTAAAACTGTTGATATCTCTTATCTAGGGTTTTGAAACTGTTGATATCTCTTATCTAGGGTTTTGAAACTGTTGATATCTCTTATCTAGGGTTTTAAAACTGTTGATATCTCTTATCTAGGGTTTTAAAACTGTTGATATCTCTTATCTAGGTTTTAAAACTGTTTTTAAAACTGTTGATATCTCTTATCTAGTGTTTTGAAACTGTTGTTTTGAAACTGTTGATATCTCTTATCTAGGGTTTTGAAACTGTTGATATCTCTTATCTAGGGTTTTAAAACTGTTGATATCTCTTATCTAGGGTTTTGAAACTGTTGATATCTCTTATCTAGGGTTTTAAAACTGTTGATATCTCTTATCTAGGGTTTTAAAACTGTTGATATCTCTTATCTAGGGTTTTAAAACTGTTGATATCTCTTATCTAGGGTTTTAAAACTGTTGATATCTCTTATCTAGGGTTTTAAAACTGTTGATATCTCTTATCTAGGGTTTTAAAACTGTTGATATCTCTTATCTAGGTTTTAAAACTGTTGATATCTCTTATCTAGGGTTTTAAAACTGTTGATATCTCTTATCTAGGGTTTTAAAACTGTTGATATCTCTTATCTAGGGTTTTAAAACTGTTGATATCTAGGGTTTTCTGTTGATATCTCTAGGGTTTTAAAACTGTTGTTTTAAAACTGTTGATATCTCTTATCTAGGGTAATGTGAAACGGCGCCTGATACCAGACAGACAGCAAGGGTGGAGTGAGAACATTTGAAATGTAAGTATTTTTTCTTCAGATCACTACACCGAAAAGAACGGAATTCAAATTCTCCAAACTCCCCCGTGGGGATAAAGGGGGTCTGTCGTGCAAATAGTTCCCCCGCCTTCTGTGAATTCTGTGCTTGTAACTTCCTCTGATCTGTCACTCTCTTTGACTCTGCCTTTTCACTACTTTGCTTACTTTCATCTACTATCTTTTCTGCCTTACTGGTCCATTCTCCTGCCTTTGTGGTTCTAGAAACTCCAGAAGACGGGGGGGGGGGGGAGAGAGAGAGAGAGAGAGAGAGAGAGAGAGAGAGAGAGAGAGAGAGAGAGAGAGAGAGAGAGAGAGAGAGAGAGAGAGAGAGAGAGAGAGAGACAGAGACAGAGAGAGAGAGAGAGAGAGAGAGAGAGAGAGAGAGAGAGAGAGGGGGGAGAGAGAGAGAGAGGGAGAGAGAGAGAGAGAGAGAGAGAGAGAGAGAGAGAGAGAGAGAGAGAGAGAGAGAGAGAGAGGAGAGAGAGAGAGAGAGAGAGAGAGAGAGAGAGAGAGTCAATATACAATAAAACCTTCAAAAGGATGATGATGGTTGTCATCTGCGAGAAGAAGAAGAAGAAGAAGAAGAAGAAGAAGAAGAAGAAGAATGTCCGACAAAGAATACCCAATTGGCCTGACTGTCGTGAACAGGTGCAAGAATTCAGCCAACGAGTACAAAAAGATTCGAGGAGCTTTGTGTCCATTATTTTGAAGGGGGGCGTCCCGCTATCGCTACGTATCGATAACACTACCAAGATAAATAAGTACGGCAATCACTATGTATCGATAACACTACTGGGCTAAATCACTACGGCAACTAAGGGTCATAATATTAGGCCGGGTTCACATTAGACGCGTAAGTTCCGTACGGAAAACCCCCAAAAAGTGGAAGAAAGAAGGATAAAAGTTTACGCACATAGGGGAAATTCGGACACGTGCGCAAATCTTTTTCCCTTCTTTGGTTCACTTATTTATGGATTGCGCACGGGTTTCCGCATGAAATATCCGCTTATGTGTGTACACGACCTTATGGTTAGGGTCAAAATAGGGTTAAACGTAGGTAAGGAATAGGGTTAGGTTAGGAAAAGGGTTCGGGTTAGGGTTAGGAATAGAGTTAGGGCTGGTCTGTTGGAATTCAAACTGACAGCTTGGCACAGTCATCATCAATTGTTCTCTATGGGTCGTAGTGGTAACAACGGGTAGTTCTGTCGATACGTAGTGAAAGCGCTACGCACACATGTTGAAGTAACGGAGAGGGATGAGCTAGGGGGTTGTGTGTAGATAAAGTGGTATCTAGGGTTAGAGATAGGGTTAGTATTCCAAAAAGGTTATTAGCTACAAATGTTCCTAAAATACAGCTTTACGTATGGTAAGAAAGGCAATAACGGAAAAATACAATTAACCGAGAAATGTAGGGGGGGGGGGGGGGGGGGGTGGTGTGGCACATCTTGACCTCTACCGATAAAGTATCTTTTGCTGAAAGGGGCGAAACAATAAAGATAAAGCAATCGTGGGAACCAGAGCGTGAATACGCTTGATCATGCAGCTGCGCGACAGTATTTTCGACTCCAGTGACCTTGACCTTTGACTAATGACCTTCACGTTCGAACTTGGTTTAGATGTCGCAAGTACATATCTGCATTGCAAAATTTGAGGGTCCTAGACCGCTCCGTTCAATCGCTATCGCGGTAACATAGTCATGGAAGGAAGATGGCAGAGTGGTTAAGACGTTCGCCTGCCGATTTGAATGCGTGACTGCAACGTGAGTGACCCGGGTTCGAATCCCGGATGTCGCAGAGATAAGTCTCTGTGACTAGAATCTACCAAAAGATGGTCAGGAACAGACAGACTGCAGCGAAAAAAACATTAAGCAACTTTCGTTTCGCAGCTGCTTAAATAATACAAGTAACAAACCAACGGAAACTGTCAAACTAGTACTACTACCATGAAATTTACTAGCCGGCTCGCTTGGCTCTCACTTACTATTGTCCCATTCAAAATGTCTCCCACTTCCTTTCTTGGGAGGTGCTGATATTTATTTATTGGTACTCTCTCTCTCTCTCTCTCTCTCTCTCTCTCTCTCTCTCTCTCTCTCTCTCTCTCTCTCTCTCTCTCTCTCTCTCTCCTCTCTCTCTCTCTCTCTCTCTCTCTCTCTCTCTCTCTCCTCTCCCTCGCTCTCTCTCTCTCTCTCTCTCTCTCTCTCTCTCTCTCTCTCTCTCTCTCTCTCTCTCTCTCTCTCTCTCTCTCTCTCTCTCTCTCTCTCTCTCTCTCTCTCTCTCTCCTCTCTCTCTCTCTCTCTCTCTCTCTCTCTCTCTTGCTAGTCCCATATGGTCTTTGGCCGTGAGGACGTAAAACATTAATATCCATCTCTGTCTGTCTGTCTGTCTGTCTCTCTATCTCTCTTAGTCTCTTTCGTTCTGTCTATTTCTCTCTCTCCGTCTTTCTCTGTCTCTGATTCTGTCTCTATCTCTGTCTGTCTGTCTGATCTGTCTGAATGATCCACTTCAGTGACATTACCTCTGTTTAATCTCATATTCCTGGTCTCAATTAACTATAGTTCTTTTCTGTTGTCTCTCTGTCTCTGCTTTCTTTCTCTGTTCTTTGCCCTGTCTCTCTATCTCTGTCCACGCTTCTTTGTTTTGCTTTTCATGGTTTTTTTTCTTCGTTTGCTTTTCTTCCCCTTCTGTCTCTCCGACTCTCTCTCTCTCTCTCTCTCTCTCTCTCTCTCTCTCTCTCTCTCTCTCTCTCTCTCTCTCTCTCTCTCTCTCTCTCTCTCTCTCTCTCTCTCTCTCTCTCTCTCTCTCTCTCTCTCTCTCTCTCTCTCTCTCTCTCTCTCTCTCTCCTCTCTCTCTCTCTCTCTCTCTCTCTCTCTCTCTCTCTCTCTCTCTCTCTCTCTCTCTCTCTCTCTCTCTCTCTCTCTCTCTCTCTCTCTCTCTCTCTCTCTCTCTCTCTCTCTCTCTCTCTCTCTCAACTCGTTATCTGCAAGACCACCCATGCCGGACCTTTTTACTGTTATGGGACATTTTAAGCGAGATAAGTCCAGAGGGATGAGACTTATGCTTGAGTATGAAAAATAATTGTGTGTGTGTGTGTGTGTGTGTGTGTGTGTGTGTGTGTGTGTGTGTGTGTGTGTGTGTGTGTGTGTGTGTGTGTGTGTGTGTGTGTGTGTGTGTTGTGTGTGTGTGTGTGTGTGTGTGTGTGTGTGTGTGTGTGTGTGTGCGTGTGTGTGTGTGTGTGTGTGTGTGTGTGTGTGTGTGTGTGTGTGTGTGTGTGTGTGTGTGTGTGTGTGTGCGTGTGCGTGCGTGTGCGTGTGCGTGCGTGTGCGTGTGTGCGTGTGCGCACACAGAAACAAGTAAAACAACCTTGTCATTGTCAATAGGCCTACCCATAATTATCGTCGGTCATGTGCCCCCCTCTCTCTCTCTCTCTCTCTCTCTCTCTCTCTCTCTCTCTCTCTCTCTCTCTCTCTCTCTCTCTCTCTCTCTCTCTCTCTCTCTCTCTCTCTCTCTCTCTCTCTCTCTCTCTCTCTCTCTCTCTCTCTCTCTCGTTTCGCGTTATGAATGGACTAGCATCCCCAACACTTATAGCAAAATCCCCGATCAGTAAGTCAAGATACACAAATAATATACTTGTACAAATCCCCACAATCAACCTCTTCAAAGCCAGCCTGATTTACTCCAGTGGAACGCTGTGGAATTCTATTCCACTACACATAAACCAAATGAACGGCATTAATTCTTTTAAAACGGCGAATCAGAATATCTTGTTTCAAAGATTAAAAGCATCCATCTAGGTTCTGGAACTATGGAAGTCGTTGACAGCTAGTCACTAATATTACTGGAAATGTCTAAGGGCCTGTTTTAGAAAATGAAATCGCGTGTTTTGTTATTGTTTATCAAAGAGAATGTATAATCTGTTGTGTCATTATGTATATTCTCTCCATAATTCACCAGTCTTCATGAATGACCACATTTTTACTGTCTCCTCCGCTAACATCCCCACCCCAACTCCCCCTTCTCTTCTTGATTATGTAAATACATGTAAATAATGTTGTTTTTTGAAGGTTTTTTTTTTTTTTTGGGGGGGGGGGGATCAATTTACTTGCCTCGCTTTTGCGTGTATTTTTTGTTGTTGCTGCTGTTGCTTGCCTCAAGGCTGAGTGTAAAAAAGCTTGTAATTAGCTTATTTCATAACCCTGAAACCGAAAAGTTAGTTCGTTCGTTCGTTCTCTCTCTCTCTCTCTCTCTCTCTCTCTCTCTCTCTCTCTCTCTCTCTCTCTCTCTCTCTCTCTCTCTCTCTCTCTCTCTCTCTCTCTCTCTCTCTCTCTCTCTCTCTCTCTCTCTCTCTCTCTCTCTCTCTCTCTCTCTCTCTCTCTCTCTCTCTCTCTCTCTCTCTCTCTCTCTCTCTCTCTCTCTCCTCCCCCTCTCTATCTCAACTCGTTATGTACACTACTTTTTAAAAAAACATTTTTTTGTTACTGTTACGGGGGAAAGTTTATGCGAGATAAGAACATAAGGCTAAGACTAATGGCCGAGTATAAAAAAAGTAGGCAAACGCATCAAGCCTAGAGTAATCACAAACCTAGACTACTCACAGAACATGAAAATAACCGCAACTATTATCTACGTGTGGTCAGATGGGACAAAACGCCGACCCCCCCCCCCCCCCCTCCCCCCACTCCCCTCGCCCCAGGCAAAATATCCTGTTCTGTTCTCTTTGAACCTACAGACATTTTGTATTCAATGCAAGCGACAGAGGCCCAGCCACACTACAACATTATTATCCTAATCGAAGAATGAAATAGTGAGGCCAAGAGAGGAGATAGCGAAATTGAACAAAGGGGGAATACTCTCTTTCTAATTAACTCCCCTCCACCAAAGTTGATTGCGATACCAATCACCTAGCAGTGCGTGGGTCAGAACCAAAGTGAGACAAACAAAGCATCATGGAGGGGAGTTAATTAGAAAGAGAGTATTCACCCTTTGTTCAATTTCGTTATCTCCTCTCTTGGCCTCACTACTTCATTCTTTGATTAACCAAACTTCCTTTTGAGGCTTACCAGTTTGTTCTGTGTTGTGTGCTGTTTATGTGTAACATATTCAAGCCGGAGCTAAAGCCTCCTACTTGGTGAGTCATAGTCTTTCACAAAAGGGGGAGAACTCTCTTAAATTAACTCCCCTCCACCAAAATTGATTACGATAGCAATCACCTAGCAATGAGTGGATCAGAGCCAATGGGAAGCAAACACAGTATATCATCCTCCAAAAAAAAAAGGATGTGCCAAGTTCTCCTTTATGACCCTTCACCCACACAGTACACATCAACAATGGTGGAGAGATTGATGTACAAACAATTCAACATGTATTCTAGAGTGGCATAGCCTTCTAGCCTTGAATACGTTACACATAACACAGAACAAACTGGTAAGCCTCGAAAGGAAGTTTGGTTAATCAAAGAATGAAATAGTGAGGCTAAGAAAGGAGGTATTTCGTTATCTCCTCTCTTGGCCTCAGTATTTCAATCTTTCTCAAAAGACTTAGCAGTGCCATGATTTTCCATTAGTGTAGAAAATCATGTATTGTACAGCTCTCGTGTTACTGTTGGCCCCTACTTTACATTAATGACAACTAATGATAAAAACACACACAACGGAAACAGACTACAACGTCACTGGAACATGCAACAAACAAGCACGCAACAAGCGACGAAGTGACGTTATTTGATTCACAAGAGACACAACAAAACATCCGGATATTTGTTTTGGGAATGCACCAACATTGACGCACAAAAAACAAAAAACAACAAGGTCATACGCCAAGGTCAAGGCCAGGACAGCGATCATTTATGCGCGGATGCCTTCCTCTCATAGTGACATACCACCACACACAATTTGAAGCGATTCTGTCAAGCGGTTCGGGAGATATCCGTGGGACAGACAGAAAAACGAAGAAACAAATAAACAAAACAAAAAACAACAACAGACAAACATACACAAACGAATTCATACTCCTTTGCGATCGTAGATTGGCCAAGGAACCCCCCCCCCCCCACACACACACAACATTGAGACAAAAGTAAACAGCAAACAGCAAAGATAACAAGAGGAGTAAAAAAAACAATACTTCCCCATTACAATCCAATCTGTAAATGAAAAAAGCCAATCTTGACAAAGACTAAAAGATTTAATTGTTGTTGAGGGTTTACACACCTGCACTAGAGTGGGTCTGGTTTACAATTGGACGATAACGCTGAAGTTTAAATGACGGCTTCAATTATTGTTTTGTAACGAAACACAGGCGTGTGGCCAATCCAACAAACACCCTACAGCACGAAATTCCACATATCGAAACAGCAACGGAACACGGATAAGAAACCACAACGGAAATAACTGTTTCGTGTTGATCGCTCAAACTAAAATGTCTACTGCCTGAACCCTGAACATGAAACGCTAACGACAAAGCTGACGGCAACGAAACGGCACGAGGTTTCAGATAATATAGCGAATTCTGCCGTTGCTGGTGTGATCTTCTCGGCTTGACTTTGTTCTCAATTTAAACCGTCAAATACACAAAACATAAAAGTTGATGCTACGTTGTGAGATTACTGTCTCAATGTCACGCATGCGCACGTAAATTGAGAACATGGTAATCTAGGAACACCACACTGGCCACGAATTAGGAATGGCACCATGAACTTGAGAAGAAAAATGGTTTGGATCGAGGTCATCACGTTACCCACGTGCGCGTACGTAAATATTTGTTGTCTGGCATTTTCTAAAGAAAAAGGCGCCCTGCTGTTTCTGTTATATGGATTCGAAACATTTCGGGTTTCTTCAAGGAAGTTTCAGGACGGAAACGAAAAAAGCACCGTTTTGTTTATATGGAATTCCAGTTTAAGCTTAGCTCGTTAGTGTGAAGACACGGAGAGAATGTGGGAAGAACCTGGCCCTGTAACCATGAGTGGGTCTTAGACGGTTAAAACGGGTAGTAGAATGTAAATTAGACTAAACTCTCAAAGCGATCGGCTGTTTAGCCTAATTTACATACTACTACCCGTGCTGACTGACTAAGACGCACTCATGACTACAGGGGCTGATGGATCCCTAGAGACAGGTGTGGACTATCTAGATAATACAGCTATCGTTCTCTTTTAACGAGGAGCAGGTGGACAAAAGAGAGAGAGAGACAGAGAGAGAGAGAGAGAGAGAGAGAGAGAGAGAGAGAGAGAGAGAGAGAGAGAGAGAGAGAGAGAGAGAGAGAGAGAGAGAGAGAGCAGGTGTGCACAATCTAGATCTATCATCGCTTTCTTTTAACGAGGAGGAGTTGTGGTTCTTTGATAGTTGACGGCTCAAGGCCAGAACTGATGGGTTGGGGAGTTTTACTGTGAAAAGACACAACGGAACCTGTTTTATGTTGTTTCTTATTTGAGCATTATTAACCAACAGCGAAGCAAAAGCTGGTTAATGTTTTCATGTCTGTCTGTCTGTTCCTGGCTGACTATCTGTCTATCTATGTTAACACGATAGCGTTTGAACGGAGGGACCTAGCACCCTCACCTTTCGCATGCGGATAGGTAGTTAGGATATCTAGGCCAAGTTCGAACACAAAGGTCATTGATCAAAGGTCAAGGTCACTGGAGCCAAACATTCCGCCGCCCTGCTGGTTGATCTAGCGTTTCCACGCTCTAGTTCCGGGTGTATCTTATTGTTGGTCTTGGTATGCCTGCTAACCTGGGCCTGTATTCACGTTGAGATAGCATGAGACTTAGCATGATGCTAACTTAGAAGCTCTTCCAATGTCCTATAGGATTTAATAGGACTTTTGGAAGAGCTTCTAAGTTAGCATGATGCTAAGTCTGATGCTATCTCAACGTGAATACAGGCCCAGGTGTTTTAATCAAAACGGATTTTATCATTGGTTGACATTAGCCTTTTGTTGATTTGTGTGTGTCCCTTTTTCCTTTGTTTGTCTCTTTTCCATGTACCGTCATGGGGCTTTTTGGCAAGAAGCATACATTTGTTAACT
>CM065684.1:56091237-56093737 GCA_017654935.2 Phymorhynchus buccinoides
ACGACTTAACTATCTACTACCTTGTTTCGCGTAGTTTAACTTCCACGTCCACACATTACGCAATCATATTATCGTCACACGAATTTTGACAGACATTCCACGTCAACACTACTACATTTATTGCATTGACATATTAATCAGGATTATTATGACCTTAATAATAATTGAATGATGAGAAAGATACAATTAATAAAATGGTGCTATTATTAGGCATTAGGTATTAGGTACTTTATCACATAGGCGTCTCTGTGAAATAGGGGTTGCTGCCACATGGCGAGCGCGTCGCAACCAGAGGCGCACCACCCATATATATATATATATATTTTTTTTTTGCATGCGATTTTTGTGTGACTGATGAGGAAGAAAGGGAGGGGGTAAATTTTGACCAAATGACAACTTTTTCGTTGCCACTGGGTTTAACGTGTGCTAAGTGCATGGGCACACGGGACCTCGGTTTATCGTCTCATCCGAAAGACTCCACGTTCAGACCGTAAAGCCTAATCCAAAGTGAGATGAAAAATCCTCTGTACCCAGGTTCGAACTCGGGTTTACTTGACACGAAGCGAACGCGTCACCACTGTGCCACTCTATAATGTATATTGGTACATGCGTGCATTCTAACGATAATAAGGGCCATTGTGATCGTCGTTGTCGTTGTTATAATCGACGAAGCGGACGTTTTATTCCCGCTTTTGCTTAATGTAAGACAACGTCACTGTCAATGAAATGACCACGCTTAATTGGTGTGGCAAGATCATAGGCAATCAACCGTAGGATGCTTTCCTGTGCTGTCTCTACGATAAAAGAGTGAACGGTGTCGCATGAAAATAGGTAGCTCGTAAAAATAAGTAGCTCGCTACCTATGACAGTGTGTATTTGCGACATTGAGCATGAACCACAAATTTCACTTTTTTCTAGGGTTAGGGATAGGGTTAGGGTTAGGGTTAGGTAAATGGTTAAAGTACAGAAAAAGTGAAATTTGTGGTTGTCGCAAATACAGACTCTCATAGTAGCGAGCTACTTATTTTTACGAGCTACCGGTAAAGGTCAAGATGTGCCACCCCCCCTACATTTCTCGGTTAATTGTTTTTTTCCGTTTTTGCCTTTCTTACCATACATAAAGCTGTATTTTAGGAACCTTTTTTTTTTAGCTAATAACCTTTTTGGAATACTAACCCTAGCCCTAACCCTACCCCCCACCCTATAAGACGGAAAAAACGCAACGAACCACAACTGTGACAAATCGCGGTGTACTGCAGTACATAGTGGGGGGTAGGGTTAGGTTTAGGGCTAGGGTTAGGGTTAGGTTTAGTATTCCAAAAATAGAATTAGCTGAAAATGTTCATAAAATACGGCTTTATGTATGGTAAGAAAGGCAAAAACGGAAAAATACAATTAACCGAGAAATGCAGGGGTGGTGGCACATTTTACCTTTACCAAAAACCTAATAATTTGTGTGCACGCATGCATACCAGCTCCAGAGCACACCCATCCACATAGTTTATCATGCTATTTAAAACATGAAATATACATGAACAAACAGACAAAACACACAGCATTAAAAACATTATGTAGGCCCTCCTAACATTTAAAGACACATTCCTAAATCCACACACAGAGACAGACACACACACACACACACACACACACACACACACACACACACACACACACACACACACGCGCGTGCGCACCCACGATCAATCAATGCAAAAAGGTATTAGGTATTTCATAGTCACAGAGGCGTCTCTGTGAAATTCGGGTTGCTCCCACTTGGAGAGCGCGTCGCAGCCAGTGGCGCGCCACCCAATTTGTTTTTTGGCATGCGATTTTTGTGTGACTGATGAGGAAGGAAAAGGAGGGGGGTCAATTTCGACCAAATGACAACGTTTTCGTTGCCACTGGGATTAACGTGTGCTAAGTGCATGGGCACACGGGACCTGGGTTTATCGTCTCATCCGAAAGACTCCACGTTCAGACTGTAAAGCCTAGTGTAAAGTGAGAGGAAAAATCCCCTATACCCAAGTTCGAACTCGGGTTTACTTGACACTAGGCGAACGCGATACCTCTGTGCCACTCTACTAAGGGGAAGAGGAGGAAAAACAGAAGTGTAATAAATCGCCGCCCGCATGCAATACAGACGTAATAGGTTGAAAGACGTCACTTCACAGGAGAAGCAAAAAAATGATTTTTTTTGTCATTTCAAGTCAAATTGCTTCAGATTTTTTCATATGCGGCTTTATTTCGAGCCATCAAATAACTTTGTCACTTCAGTTTTTCAAATATATCACGACTTATTTCAGTAATATTGAAAAGCCATTAGTTTTCCCTAATAAGGCAAATGTTTTGTTTATCTTTTTCTGAAATTATGACGTCGAAAAGGTAAAACGACGTCAAATGAAGCAAGTGCGTGACGTTCATCAAGCTTATTTTGATCACAGCGTCTTTATCTGTTGGAATTGCGGTTAATGAAGTTGGTGAGTCGATGCGCCTTACTATG
>CM065684.1:56113737-56126237 GCA_017654935.2 Phymorhynchus buccinoides
TATGACTATGATATAATACACATTTACATTGTGTAAACATATGATTTTCATATATACAGTGGCTTATCATATCATTGTATGAATTTATATCTACATGTATAACAACATTGACACTGTAAGCAGATGATTTCCATGTGTCTATTCCAACACACCAGTATAAGAAGAAGCGTTGTGTCAGAGTGTCCAATCTAGTCGTGGAAAACAGGCTGCAAATGCAAAATACGGAGCCTTCTGTCAGATAGTCCAATCTAGTCGTGGGAAACAGGCTATAAATGCAAAATAAGGAGCCTTCTGTCAGAGCGTCCAGTCTAGTCGTGGGAAACAGGCTGCAAATGCAAAATACGGAGCCTTCTGTCAGAGTCCAATCTAGTCGTGGGAAACAGGCTGCAAATGCAAACTACGGAGCCTTCTGTCAGAGTGTCCAATATAGTCGGGAACATCAGGCTGTAAATGCAAACCGAGGAGCCTTCTGTCAGAGAGTCCAAAACAGTCCGGGAAATCAGGCTGTAAATGCAAACCGAGGAGCCTTCTGTCAGAGAGTCCAATCTAGTCGTGGAAAACAGGCTATAAATGCAAAAACAATGAGCCTTCTGTCAGAATGTCCAATATAGTCGTGGAAAACAGGCTGTAGATACAATTTTTGTTGAAACCATATACGATAAAGTTAAAACTGAAGCGGGAGCGGTATGCAATAAATGATTGTCTGCAGAAACGAAAAAAACAAACCCAATGGTACAGCTTAAGCCGGCGCCACACTGCATACGATTTGACCCCAATACGATACGACTGTGACGATGTGAGTCACAATTTACGTGAAATATTTCAGTCTAAAACGTAACTCTATTATTGTCGTTCACTGTGCTCACGTAGACCGCAATAGACGAATCAAATCAAAAGTCCGATACAAAAAATAAGACATTTTAAAAATCAAATTCGCGTACGGAAGATGAAGTTCTGCTTAACGTTCTCCGGTCCGGAACAGACACATATGGTAGGGGAAGACGGGGTAAAAAGCGCATGGGCGGGTAAGAAGCCCACCCCAATTATCTCATGAAATAAAGAAAATTTCAGTCAAATTTACCCATGAGACGAATGCTAGACATTAACGCTCGTCTCATGGGCAAAATGAGACTGAAATTTGCTTCATTTCATGAGATAATTGGGGTGGGCTTCTTACCCGCCCATGCGCTTTTTACCCCGTCTTCCCCTACATCAGTAGATATAAATATGGTGGGAACGATCCTGGAGGCAATGCCCGAAAGGCAGTGCAACACCAGTTAAGTCCGGAATTGTTTTTAGCAATACAGATGTGTATACCGTATGTTAAAATGCCTTAGTGTACGGGAGACTACAAATATTACATAGTTAGCATAACTAGGGGAAGACGGGGTAAAAAGCGCATGGGCGGGTAAGAAGCCCACCCCAATTATCTCATGAAATGAAGCAAATTTCAGTCTCATTTTGCCAAATTTGACTGAAATTTTCTTTATTTCATGAGATAATTGGGGTGGGCTTCTTACCCGCCCATGCGCTTTTTACCCCGTCTTCCCCTAGTAGGATTTCATCAGGTGTATTTAGACAGTGGAATCACACGTCAATCGTGCCTCACAAACCTCAAAATCGGATCGTAGTGAATCGAATCGTACCCCCCCCCCCCCCCGTGGGGATACCGGGGGGTCTTTCATATAAGTAGTTCCCCCACCTTCTGGAAGTTCTGTGCTTGTAACTTCCTCTAATCCATCACTCTCTTTGACTCTACCTTTTCCTTTTGCTTACTGTCATCTGCTATCTTTCTATCTTACTCGTCCATTCTCCTGCCTTTTTTTCTATAAATTCTTCAGCCGAAGTCGAACTTGCTGTGCCTAGCGTTTTCTTAGTTAGGTGCATAGCGGCAGCATGACGCACCTACGGTCATGACAGGAAACTGTCTGAGCGAACGAAGAAGAAGAATCGTACGCAGTGTAGTCGGCCCTATAGTCTTTTGTGATGGAGCCTGACTCTCAAACTAGATGGCATTTGCACTGGTGCTTATAGTGTTGCATTCAAGGGGATTGGTTGACCTTTGGGGACCTTCCCCTAACGTCAGTTAATCCCAAGCCCTTTTGACCGAAACAGAGTAGATACATCTCACGGGGAAAAACTGAAAGCCGGGGAAACTTCGGAATCTTCCCGAGAAAATAATTATTATGAATGGTTGTTTCAATAGATGAAAGTTAGGTGTGGGCCTTTTCTCCCTCTCTCTCTCTCTCTCTCTCTCTCTCTCTCTCTCTCTCTCTCTCTCTCTCTCTCTCTCTCTCTCTCTCTCTCTCTCTCTCTCTCTCTCTCTCTCTCCCTCTCTCTCTCCCTCTCTCTCTCTCTCTCTCTCTCTCTCTCTCTCTCTCTCTCTCTCTCTCTCTCTCTCTCTCTCTCTCTCTCTCTCTCTCTCTCTCTCTCTCTCTCGTATTTGCACCTGTGTGTTCGAACACACCACGCGAGACTAGGTATGCATGTTTTGGTATAGTTATAGGATATGCTGTATGTTTTGTGTGTGTGGGAGTACGTGAACGAGCTCTTCGTTTGAGCTTGAATTTTTTTTCGCATGTTCTTCAATTTACTGTGAACATGCCTGTTGTTATTTTCTATTATTTTTATGCATTTTTTACTTTCGTTTTGTTTTCATTTTCTTGTTATTTGGCTTTTCTTTTCCCCCTCGAGGGCATGGCGTAAAGAAGTTTGAGCTTATCCGTTTACCCTCATTAAACATTCGTATTCGTATTCGTATTCGTATTCTCGCTCTCTCTCTCATGCAATGATTTTAATATTGTTGTCATATGCTCTATTGTTGAGTTCTTTTCTTTTTTGTACTATGGATGATTATGCTTCATTTTTGTATGTTTATCTGTTTATATAACGTACCTTCACATGATTATGTGTTTTAAGACTATATGTTTTATTAGTATCAGTTCGCTTTCTGTTTCATGTATTTGTTTGTGTATGTTAACGGCAAGTATGAAAAATGGTTACTGTATGCCAATATTTTTTCCGTTGTAAAATAAAGGTTCAATTCAATTCAGTTAATCTTCTCTCTCTCTCTCTCTCTCTCTCTCTCTCTCTCTCTCTCTCTCTCTCTCTCTCTCTCTCTCTCTCTCTCTCTCTCTCTCTCTCTCTCTCTCTCTCTCTCTCTCTCTCTCTCTCTCTCTCTCTCTCTCTCTCCCCCTCTCTCTCTCTGTATGTATAATATCATGCCTTGCCATGTTTGTATTCTATGTTTGTATATGTACCAAGGACAGATTGGAAGACTAGACATTGCCTAAAATCTTTATCCTTGAAAAATAAAGTTAAAGTTTTCAAGTTTTCAAGTTTTCAAGTTTTTCTCTCTCTCTCTCTCTCTCTCTCTCTCTCTCTCTCTCTCTCTCTCTCTCTCTCTCTCTCTCTCTCTCTCTCTCTCTCTCTCTCTCTCTCTCTCTCTCTCTCTCTCTCTCTCTCTCTCTCTCTCTCTCTCTCTCTCTCTCTCTCTCTCTCTCTCATGATTTCTATAGCATGCAACCACTTGCTTGAGACACTTTGGAGTATTCACGAGACATTTCGGAATTTATAATTTTGCCGGATTCCAATTCCCCCCCCCCGTGACATATATACTCTTCGGGAAAGCATTTGGCTTCATTACTTTAAACAAATCCCAGCCCAGCTTTTCACAGTAACAATCTCCCTCTCTGCTATCTGGAACTCGTAGTCAGATACGCCTGACTGACACACGCAAAACGTCCTGTAGAGTGAAACGCACAACCCGTCTTTCGTATACATAGTTCCCCTACCTTCTGGAAGTTGTGTGCTTGTAGCTTCCTCTCGTCTGTCACTCTCTTTGAATCTGTCTTTAGCCCTTTGCGTGCTGTTTTGTACACACTATCTTTATGCCTCACCGGTCCAATTCTCCTGCCTTTGTTCTAGAAATTCTTTCGAAGGGTTTCTCAGGTCGAAGACGGACATGCTGGGCCTAACCATTCTGAGTTAGGCGCATAATGACAGCGCGACGCATCAGCGCTCATATGCTGTCTGTCTGAGTGATCAACTGTTGCAGCCTGTTTTCCACGACTATGTTGGACGTTCTGACAGAAGGCTCCTTCATTGGTTTGCATTTACAGCCTGTTTCCCCCGACTATGTTGGACTCTGACAGGAGGCTGTCTGAGTGATTAACGAAGAAGAAGATGTGAATGTCACAGCCTGTTTTGTCTGACTACATTGGACAGACCGATCGAGAGAAGGCAGTGAATGATATGAACGGATGACAGACATAGTTTGACCCAAATGTCGATCTTGTATCCCCTGTGGGGATACCAGGGGGTTCTTGTGTATAAATAGTTGCCCCACCTTCTGGAAGTTCTGTGCTTGTAACTTCCTCTAATCCGTCTCTCTCTTTGATTCTGCCTTTTCCCTTTGCTTGCTGTCATCTACTATCTTTCTGCCTTACTGGCGCTGGCCCATTCTCCTGCCTTTTTTTTCTCCCAAAAAATCTTCCATATAGTTGTCTCCTTTGAGCTCCTCCGAAATCGGAATGCGTCCGCTGAATGCAGCGAGGAGACCAGTGAAAACGGGAAAAATGACACATACGTACCGATTGTGGCCTTTTGGCCAGGGAACGCGGAAGAAGAAAAATGTCGGAATTCACACAAGTTTAGGTGGCCCAATATTGATCCATATTGTTGAAATCATCGTTTCAGAATCGGGCAACTCACGGTATTGATTAGTATTTGAATCAACACTATGAACATAGGGTGACCCACATATCCACCATTGAATCAAGGACAAGGGAATAGGGTGGCCCAAATATTGATTATGTACTGCAAAATAATTTGTGTTTGGGTCACGATTTACCAGTAATTGGTGATTCAAACGTGATTGTGAGTGTGAGTCGATGATGTTAAAATGAGGTGAACCACATTTTGATCATGGATTTCGAGGCAGTGGGTGGATGCCTCATGCCTCCATACGGGAAGCTGGACGACCCCCCCCCCCCCACCTCTGTCCACGAGTCTCTCCCCGTGGGGATACCGGGGGGTCTTTCGTAAAAGTAGTTCCCCCACCTTCTGGAAGTTCTGTGCTTGCAACTTCATCTAATCTACCACTCCCTTTGACTCTGCCTTTTCCCTTTGCTTTCTATAATCTATTATTTTCTGACTTATTGGCCCACTCTCCTGTCTATAAAAAAAAAATCTTCAAAATATTTTGTTTCCTTTGAGCTCCTCCGAAACCGGAATGTGTCGGTTGTACGCAGCGGGGAGACCAGTAAAAACTGAAAACCGGACACATACGTACCTTATTCATTATGGCCATACGGCCTGGGAACGCAGAAGAAGAAGAAGAAGAAGATCATGGATTTGAGTTAACAACGCACGAACTAGGTCGCCGAGATCGTTCGCCATATCATTGACATGACAAATGATGATAATGATTTTGAATGAACGCACACAAAGCGGGTGATGGAGTCATCAACTTTAACAACATAAATATGAGATAATACACAACTGTTACGTGCTTAAGCTTAAACCACAAAAAAACCCACTTGGTCATCCAAATATTGACCAGTTCACCAAATAATATTCAACGTTAGAATTGGGCGATCCAATTGTTGATCGGATGCTTGATTCATCAACACCAGAGGAGAGTGACCCAAACATTGATTGTTGATTTCAATCAAGAACAAAGAAATTGGGTAACCCAAATATCGACACTTTTGAACCAGTCATAAGCGTTGTAAAAAAATCGATTATTAACGGTGCAGTCTTGGATGATTGAAATATTGGCCATATTATGTTCAAAATTATCAACAATACTAGAATGGAGTTATCCCAATATTAAATTGTATTATTAATGTAAGAATACACCATCGCCTTTTCTGCACTTTTTTTTAAAATTCCATCTGAGGACTCGTATAATGGAACGTGTGCACAGCACTTGTATTAGTGTTTATACATATACGGCGTCACATGCACTGTATGAACAAACAGCTTTGCTGTTGGTGCAGTCCTTTTCGTGTCGTATTCACCACAATACGTATGGTATTGTATCACACGGTTCCCTCCACTGTGGTGTATTGCATGTTGATACCATGACACTTACAGACACACTGACGCACCACGATTAAGTCCCTTGGTTTTTCTCGGTAGCTGTCACCCACATACAAATGTCCCCGACTTCAAATTGAGGCTGCTCTTTAAAATGATGTTTCGGTTTGAATTTGGGGGCATTTGTATGGGAGCTGAACCTGGTCAAAACAAGATTTCTTACCAGCTATAAGAGGGAAAACGCGTGAAACCCGTGATTTTGACACGTGATCTGGTGGGTCTTTACGTCCACCATCACGCGAGAAGAACACGTGTATTATTGTTCAAAGTACGTGCTTTCATCGGCCCCATGCATCATCTAAAGGCCCATGTACACGTGAACATTTTTCACTCTTTCACCATGGCAACACAGTGATAGGCCAGTGATATAGTGCAGGGTGGCACAGTGGTAGCGCGTTCGCTTCGTGTCAAGTAAACCCGAGTTCGAACCTGGGTACAGGGGATTTTTCCTCTCACTTTGCACTAGGCCTTTTCGTGGTCTAGGTCTTTCGGATGAGACGACACACCGAGGTCCCGTGTGCTCATGCACTTAGCACACGTTAAACCCAGTGGCAACGAAAAAGTTGTCATTTGGTCAAAATGTATACCCCCTTCCCTTCCTTCCTCATCAGTCACACAAAAATCGCATGCACATTTTTTTTTAATGGGGTGGCGCGCGTCTGGCTGCGACGCTCTCTCCAGGTGGGAGCAACCCGAATTTCACAGAGACGTCTCTGTGACTATACTGTACCTGACCTAGCCTAACCTATCCTTAAGGTCTGTTTAAATCATGAACTTTTGTTCACTCTGCGTGGCAACACAGTGATACGGACGTAACTTTATGAGTGGCTATCGCTGTGTTGCCATGGTGAAAGAGTGAAAAATGTTGACTTGTAGTGAGACCATTACTAGCATAACACTGAGTTGCCATGGGGAAAGAGTGAAACATGTTGATTCGTAGTGAGACCATTACTAGCATAACACTGTGTTGCCATGGGGAAAGTGTGAAACATGTTGATTCGTAGTGAGACCATTACTAGCATAACACTGTGTTGCCATGGGGAAAGTGTGAAACATGTTGATTCGTAGTGAGACCATTACTAGCATAACACTGTGTTGCCATGGGGAAAGTGTGAAACATGTTGATTCGTAGTGAGACCATTACTAGCTATAACACTGTGTTGCCATGGGGAAAGTGTGAAACATGTTGATTCGTAGTGAGACCATTACTAGCATAACACTGTGTTGCCATGGGGAAAGTGTGAAACATGTTGATTCGTAGTGAGACCATTACTAGCATAACACTGTGTTGCCATGGAGAAAGTGTGAAACATGTTGATTCGTAGTGAGACCATTACTAGCATAACACTGTGTTGCCATGGGGAAAGTGTGAAACATGTTGATTCGTAGTGAAACCATTACTAGCATAACACTGTGTTGCCATGGGGAAAGTGTGAAACATGTTGATTCGTAGTGAGACCATTACTAGCATAGCACTGTGTTGCCATGGGGAAAGTGTGAAACATGTTGATTCGTAGTGAGACCATTACTAGCATAACACTGTGTTGCCATGGGGAAAGTGTGAAACATGTTGATTCGTAGTGAGACCATTACTAGCATAACACTGTGTTGCCATGGGGAAAGTGTGAAACATGTTGATTCGTAGTGAGACCATTACTAGCATAGCACTGTGTTGCCATGGGGAAAGTGTGAAACATGTTGATTCGTAGTGAGACCATTACTAGCATAACACTGTGTTGCCATGGGGAAAGGTGAAAAATGTTGATTCGTAGTGACCATTACTAATAACACTGTGTTGCCATGGGGAAAGTGTGAAACATGTTGATTCGTAGTGAGACCATTACTAGCATAACACTGTGTTGCCATGGGGAAAGTGTGAAACATGTTGATTCGTAGTGAGACCATTACTAGCATAGCACTGTGTTGCCATGGGGGAAAATGTGAAACATGTTGATTCGTAGTGAGACCATTACTAGCATAACACTGTGTTGCCATGGGGAAAGTGTGAAAAATGTTGATTCGTAGTGAGACCATTACTAGCATAACACTGTGTTGCCATGGTGAAAGTGTGAAAAATGTTGATTCGTAGTGAGACCATTACTAGCATAACACTGTGTTGCCATGGGGAAAGTGTGAAAAATGTTGATTCGTAGTGAGACCATTACTAGCATAACACTGTGTTGCCATGGGGAAAGTGTGAAAAATGTTGATTCGTAGTGAGACCATTACTAGCATAACACTGTGTTGCCATGGGGAAAGTGTGAAAAATGTTGATTCGTAGTGAGACCATTACTAGCATAACACTGTGTTGCCATGGGGAAAGTGTGAAAAATGTTGATTCGTAGTGAGACCATTACTAGCATAACACTGTGTTGCCATGGTGAAAGTGTGAAACATGTTGATTCGTAGTGAGACCATTACTAGCATAACACTGTGTTGCCATGAGGGGAAAGCGTGAAAAATGTTGACTTGCAGTGAGACCATTACTAGCATTTATAACACTGTGTTGCCATGGGGAAAGCGTGAACAATGTTGATTCGTAGTGAGACCATTACTAGCATAACACTGTGTTGCCATGGGGAAAGAGTGAAAAATGTTCAGGTGTAGATCAGCCATAATCCTGGTATTGCTTTATACACAGTTGGTTATTTTCACGTTCGCATTTTATCCCACGCTGTTGCTGTTCAGGGCACATGTTACACATTGATGGTTATATCGCCACCGGCGTAATTGTTCATGCAGCACAATAGCAATTCAATTGCAACACACATTTGTGTAGGTCTAATACATGCACAGTTGCAATTCATGTATGACATAAATTGTATAGGCCTAATACATACACAATAGCAATTCATTTACGACACAAACTTGTCTAGACCTAGTACATGCACAATAGCAATTCATTTATGACATAAATTGTACATACTTAACATATGCTTACTTACTTGCGCCTATCGCCCCTGCCGGGGCATAGGCCGCCAACATAGGCCGTCTCTGTCCTGGGCCAGTCTCTCCAGCTGTCCCCAAGTGAGGCCCATCCTCCTGGCGTCGGCCTCTAGGTCACGTCGCCAGGTGTTCATCAGCCGTCCTCTCTTCCTTTTCCCCTGGGGATTCCACCCAAAGGCTTGCCTTGTCCTGTTGGTGGCTGGCTTGTGGAGAGTGTGGCCAATCCATCCATCATGTTGGATCTCCACCCCTGCAGGCTGCTGTCCTGTTGGTGGCTGGCTTGTGGAGAGTGTGGCCAATCCATCAATCATGTTGGATCTCCACCCCTGCAGGCTGCTGTCCTGTTGATGGCTGGCTTGTGGAGAGTGTGGCCAATCCATCAATCATGTTGGATCTCCACCCCTGCAGGCTGCGGTGCTGTTGGTGGCTGACTTTCTGACAGTGTGGCCAATCCATCCACCATGTTGGATCTCCACCCCTGCAGGCTGCTGTCCGGGCAGTGTGGCCATTCCATCCATCATGTTGGATCTCCACCCCTGCAGGCTGCTGTCCTGTTAGTGGCTGGCTTGTGGAGAGTGTGGCCAATCCATCCATCATGTTGGATCTCCACCCCTGCAGGCTGCTGTGCTGTTGGTGGCTGACTTTCTGACAGTGTGGCCAATCCATCCATCATGTTGGATCCTCCACCCCTGCAGGCTGCTGTGCCGTTGGTGGCAGACTTTCTGACAGTGTGGCCAATCCATCCATCATGTTGGATCTCCACCCCTGCAGGCTGCTGTCCGGACAGTATGGCCAATCCATCCTTCATGATGGATCTCCACCCCTGCAGGCTGCTGTCCGGACAGTGTGGCCAATCCATCCATCATGTTGGATCTCCACCCCTGCAGGCTGCTGTGCTGTTGATGGCTGGCTTGTGGAGAGTGTGGCCAATCCATCCATCATGTTGGATCTCCACCCCTGCAGGCTGCTGTGCTGTTGATGGCT
Organism: Phymorhynchus buccinoides; assembly: GCA_017654935.2. Taxonomy (NCBI): domain Eukaryota; kingdom Metazoa; phylum Mollusca; class Gastropoda; order Neogastropoda; family Raphitomidae; genus Phymorhynchus; species Phymorhynchus buccinoides. The sequence goes on from CM065684.1 coordinate 56,123,770, forward strand.
GGCTTGTGGAGAGTGTGGCCAATCCATCCATCATGATGGATCTCCACCCCTGCAGGCTGCTGTCGTGTTCGCAGCCACAGTTCCTCGTTGCTGATGGTGTCAGGCCACCTCACCCGGAGGACGTTTTTCAAACAGTTATTGATGAAGGTCTGGATCTTCTTTGTGGTCGTTACAGTGGTCCTCCACGTGTCGGCCCCATGCAGCAGGACGGACTTCACACTGACTGATCTTGGTCTGGAAGCCCACGCGTTCTTGACTTGGAAGAAAGCTGCCCTGGCCTTGCTGATACTGATCTTTACATCAGTATCTGTCATACTACATGCACAACAACTGTTTTATAGTCGAAGTCGAACGTATGGCGGTGGTGATCATCGCATCGTGTCAGTACATTCTAGTTCTTATTGTCAGAGATATCGAAAACCAATTCGTATTCGACAATAAAAAAGAACACGAAACAAAAGTATTGCTTTTCAAAGGGTAGCATCTGGTTAATTATTTTTGTAAGTTCTGCCCAAAACAAAATCCAGCTTCGTTGGAACCACCCGGTTAGGCACTCGCCGGCATGACACACACAACGAACACAACACACTCAAGGTTAATAACCTGCCAAGCCGTCTCAAACACGTTGGAAAAAAATCCTTCCTTTCAAGAATGCCTCAACACAGAAGTGACAGGCTTTTTTTTAAACTATTGAACAGTTTGAGAGCCGTTGGAAATGTTCACTGACAGATGTTGGTCAAGAGGGTGAAATAAAAGAATGTGGAGACAGGGCAGGGGTGGATTATACATTTGGAAGCTTAACGAAAAACGCTTGCAGATGTGTTTTAAACATATCAATATCTGTATTGTTATAAATTCGGGACTTTCCTGGTGTTGCACTGCCTCCGGGCATTGCCTCCCGGATCGTTCCCACCATCTTTATTATCCACCAATGTCCCACATGTGTCTGCTCCAGACCGGAGGATGATAAACGGATTTTCATTCAAAACGGTTTTGTACAGAATCTGGAATCTGGATGTGTATTTGAGTATCGATTTATAAATTAACTCAATTACCGCTTTGTTAAAGCTTGTCGGTTATTTACCAACATGTTACTGCTTTAATTTTGTGTGTGTTCGTCACTCTCCGAAAGCCTAATGGAGAGAATGCGACAGGAGGTGGGAAGCTGAAAGAAGAAACAAAGCAGTGAGAGGAGAAGCGAACGTAGCGGTATCAATGCACGTTAACATTCTTCACTCCTTCTCCCCATGACAAAACAGAGATATGACATTTAAAAACATTTCCTAAATAGTTCTTCGCATTGAAATGCTGAAACGGTTTGTACCAAGAGATGTTGAAGACGAAATAATGTTCACATTTGGTGCAATTTAACCTGTCCACTCACAAGAATTTAGCACACAAAAAATGTCTGAGCGTCGCTGAACTTCGTCCACAGAACAGTTATCCTTGTGCTTTTTTTAATCTGTCCGACATTGTTTTCATGTTATATCAGAATCCTCCAATAGCACATTTTTTGTTATTGCCGAACATGACTGATAAACTTTTCTGTAACCTCGCGATTTACAAAAAAGAGAAGATGATTGGTTGAATATTTTGAGTATAAGGAGATGACTACTCATTAAAAAATAATTGGTGTTTTTGTTTTTGATAAAATTTTATATCCTCTTTCCATAATGTGGCTGTCAATTACGAATGTCCTTGTTTCCACTCAAAACCTTATTACCTTTTCCACGATGTGGCTGATGAGCTTGGGATAAAACATGAACCCCACAACTTCTGTATTGACGAACCTGCCTACCAAAGAGTACTTTGTTTTGGTTTTCTCTCCACAATGTTAAAGCTCCTTTCACAAATGTGACTGGCGATGAAGGACATTTATCATGCTTAGAACACCACGGACTCTATGCCTTTACTGTGTCATGCTTTATCAGAATCCTTCAACTTCTGTACCAACGTGACTGACTTGTAAACGATTTAGTTGTTCTCATTTCACAATAATGACTGATGGTGATACAGGGCATGTGTCATCTTCAGAACGTCATGGCCTTCTGAAAAAACAAGCATCAGCTTACCAACGTAATTTCGAAATCCTATGGCTATTTTGATGCATGTGACAGATAAACAGTTGACAGAGAAACGTCTTTTGTTGTGAGTTTTTGAGTGTTTTAAAAACGTGACAGGTGACGAAGAATATTTTGTGTTCTGATTCAGAACCTCTTTGATGATGTGGCTGATGAATTTGAAGAGGTCTGACCAGGTCTTTTCTTCTTCATATTTTACAGAATCACACAACTTCTAAAGTAGTGTGACTGACAAGTAAACAGTTTTATTTGACTCGGAATGAAGTATGTTTTCCATCTTCGCATCTCATGCAGTCATACCAACATCGTTTATAATTCGTAGTTTTCAAAATCTCATGGCGTCTTTGGGGATGCGTTTGACAGGTAAACGGTACGTTTTTTTGCTGG
>CM065684.1:56128737-56138737 GCA_017654935.2 Phymorhynchus buccinoides
CTCCTCTCTCTCTCTCTCTCTCTCTCTCTCTCTCTCTCTCTCTCTCTCTCTCTCTCTCTCTCTCCTCTCTCTCTCTCTCTCTCCCTCAGTGTCTCTGTCTCTCTCTCTCTCTCTCTCTCTCTCTCTCTCTCTCTCTCTCTCTCTCTCTCTCTCTCTCTCTCTCTCTCTCTCTCTCTCTCTCTCTCTCTCTCTCTCTTCGCATCCGTGAGTGTGCGTGCGTATGCGCGTACGCACGTACACGGGTATGTGCATTTAAGAGTGTATATGTGTGAGCGCGCGCGCGGCCGCGTGTGTATATGTATGTGTTTGTGCATGCGTGCATTCGTTTGTGTGTATGTGCATATTTGTGTGTGTGTGTGTGTGTGTGTGTGTGCATGTGTGTGCGCGCATGTGTGTGTGCGTGCGAGCGCGCGTTTGTGTTTGTATGTGTATGTGTGTGCGCCTGTGTGTACGCACGCGTGTGTGTGAATACGTGCGTGTTGCGCACGCACGTCTGTGTGTTGTGTAATTGCTATGAACTGAGGCCCCTGACCCGCAAGCAGTGAGCACAATGGATTTGATTGGCGAAAACCAATTGGATTCCCTCTCCTCCCAGTGCCTTCCTTGATTTGTGTTACTGTCAGTCTTAGTCTGTGTTCGTCTGTCTGTTTCTGTTTGTGTCTGTCAATCTGAATGCTTTCTCTTGCTGATCTCATCATCGTCATCATCATCATCATCATGCACACACGCTCGCGCACTCACACCAACTCACACACACACACATGCACGTGCACACATACACGCACACCCACACTCACTCACACACACGCGCACGCGCACACACGCACATACACACACACACACACACACACACACACACACACACACACACACACACACACACAGGCCTATGCACAACTATTTCGAATGAACAGCCGTTTGAAAGACAGCCATTCAAGAGATGTTCGTTTTGTAGATCAAGTATACACAAAACGTCTCCTTATTCTTACACTTTGTCTATATACAAAGGAAGCAATGTAGAGGAAGGATCTGTTGTTATAAAGTTTATTTTACAATTGAACCAAAAAGCATCAAGACGCTACACTCGCACAAGCACATAAAGATGAAACAAATCATAAACTAGGTGAATAAAACCAAATTTTCGTCTTTAAAAAAATACCTTTACGAGGTGAATGAAGACAACACTCTAAGCTTAAAGAGGCACCCTGACGGATGAGTTTTTGTAAGAAACACGTCGAGATCACCAGAAAAAAAACACCCTTTACAGAGATTACAACACTCAATTTGCTCTGGTTTTTCTATAAATCAAACCGTCAATTCGGCGATTCCTCCTTGGCGGAGGTGCTGGAAGTCAAATTCTTTCACCTAGAGAGAAGGCATATGCCGTCTCTTTTCTAATGGCCGCCAAATGGTTTGCACGATTTTGTCGCAATACAAGCCTTTTAAGTATTTAATTTTTTTTTTATACAGTTTACCTAAAGGAGTTTCGCTCACAACAAAGGAAATAGCTCCCAATTTGTTTTTACGGCACTACAAAAAAAAGAAAACGCTTCAACCACAATTAGTGACCCCCACCCACCCCATCCAAAATGGCTACTCTCTCCCGCATCTCCGCCAAGGAGGAATCGCCGTTTTGACGGTTTAATTTCTAGGAAACCAGAGCAAAGTGATCGAGTGTTCCGATCCTTGAATAATAGACTGTCTTTCTGGTGATGTCCACGTGTTTCATGCAAAACCTCATCCGTCAGGGTCCACCTTTAACAATGACCGTAGTGAATGGATGACGCATACTAGTACTATTATGATCGTTATTAACCCTTTCACCGCCAAAGTCGCATTTTAGCACCACAGTGATTTAACACCTATGTCACTAAAAGGCATCAAATTGGGGTCTATTATCCAAAGACCCTATTGTCTCATTTAGGAATTAAGGATAGAAATTTTATATATGCCACAGAAGAATCCCCAATACTGCAGATGGATTTTGTTCTCTACCCAGGTAAATTTAATGGAAGTTTTTGGCTGAAACTTTGCTGGCGGTGAAAGGGTTAATCTTATTTAGAAGAATTGAAGTACAAGGGTCTCGCAAGCAGCACGTAATTTATTTGCACACGCAAGAGAATCCAACAACGAATGTGTTCTAAATGTTACAATCTCCTCCTGTAAATAATCCAGCCTACAATCAGCGTGCATGAGAACAATTCATGACAATGTTAAAAATCCAAACCAACGAGATAAATAACATATGAAATAAATAATGTACGAGAGAAATAGCTTATGATGAGCAACATGAATAATAAAATAAGCAACGACTCAAGGAATGGATGATTTATGCAAAATAAACAACAACAACAACAAAAAACCCAACAAAACTACACGGAATCTCTGCCTTTACAATCTAATTCTCTGCCTTTATAATCTAATTATGTGCCTTTATAATCTAGTTATGTGCATAACAACTACATCTTAAAGAACATACAGCGAATCGTGTTTGCATTTTGAGGGTGCGCTGCAAATACAATTCTATATTTTGAAGGAACCTCCCTGTAGGCTAAACTAATGATGCCACCCACTTGTACCAGTCACATCCTACAGAGAGGCATTGTTTGGTCTAAATCTCACGCTAACGTTTTTGCCATTAATTCAGATCGCGTGTGCAGTTGTAAGAATCCAAAATATGATAAAATCCTCTTGGGGAAAACAGAATCAAGCTTAAAGACCCCCCACGTCACGTGTCACATTCCCTCTTACGATTGGAATATTTCTTATGCTTTTCTACCAACTATAAGAGGGAAAACATGTGAAAATCATGATTTTTGACACGTGACGTGGTGGGTCTTTAATATCTGATGAAGTTGTCCAACTCGACTGAATATTCACGGAAGTGAATAAAATAAAAGTGTACATACACCCGGAAGCGACTCGTCCCTCTGTTTGATTTTTCTTCTTCTAAGTTGTAAAGTTAAATAATTGACAGCATAAGCGAGCTAATAATAGCAAAAAAAAGAAGCTTAGAATATACGTTACGTACAGTTATTTCCACATACTGTTTTTTTTTTTAATGTTCTGCTATTCCTAGCTAAAAACAACAACAAATTATTGATGGCTTAGAGTCAAAACGGACTATTTCCAGATAGTCCACTGACTTGTTTTGGAACTTCTTGCAGAAACTAATAACCCGTGTTAAAAACAGACTGAAGAAAGATAACTGGCATAACCCCCAGTTTATATTATTATCAGTGTTTTTTTAATACCAGTTATTAGTTTTCGCTGTTTTCGCAGTTGTATCATTTACGCATTGGACTGTAGAGGGGAAGTATTGTTTTTTTTCATTTTTATCTTGTTGTTCTTTTGCTCCTTTTGTTATAATATTTGCTGTTTTTCTGTGGTGTCTATGTTGATAAAGGCGCTTTCGCCGAAATAGCCACTAGTTTTGTTTTGTGTCTTGTGAATAAAATTACGTCACTTTACATTTGTCGTGTAGTTGTTTGTTTGTTGTATGTTCCAGTGACGTTGCAGTCTGTTTCAGCCTTGGTTTTTGTTTTGCTATAAGTTCAATACTAAGCCAATGGACTGTCTGAAGATAGTCCGTTTTGACTCAAACTCAACTCCGGGAAATCAATTAGTGTACAAATGTTGATAATTCAATTAAAACTGGTTTGTGCGGATTCCCCAACTAATTGGAAGTTTAAAACAACAGTGTCGCAAGCCGAGGAATCCGATAATGTGTGGGTTTCTCTTTCACTTTATTTGTGTTCTTCCTGTTACTAAGCAGACGCCATTCACACACAGGCTTCAGTGCCATGGCTGAGGTCTGTGTGGAACAGAAGAAAACAAAACACTACATAAGCTAGAGAAAACGAAAACGAAAACGAAACCGAATTTTATTTAACCAGGGAACATGAGATAAGCAATGACAGATTTTTCCCCTACCCAGCCCTAGGCAGATAATAATAAATAACAAGAAATCAAAGAAAACTTCAAACAAATAAAAACTAAGTAACGCATGCACACAAAAATCGGGGGGAAAATGAGGGTAATGGGAGACGGGAGGTGGGGAGGTGTGTGTGTGTGTGGGGTGGGGGGGGGGGGGGGGGGGGGGGGGGGGGGGGTATACTAAGGCACATAAGGTGAATAATCGAAACATGTGACCCCCCAAAAAGAAGAAGCTATTATTGTTATTATTATTATTATGGCTACGTTCACATTTTATCTTTTGATATTTGAAACAGAAATTTGTGATACGCGGTTTTAAATGAATTAATACTGGGGTTTTGTTTTAAATAAGATGGCAAGGAGTTCCACAGGTTTCCACCTGAGAGAGAAAGAGAGAGAGAGAGAGAGAGAGAGAGAGAGAGAGAGAGAGAGAGAGAGAGAGAGAGAGAGAGAGAGAGAGAGAGAGAGAGAGAGAGAGAGAGAGAGAGAGAGAGAGAGAGAGAGAGAGAAAGAGAGAGAGAGAGAGAGATCCAAATCCAAATCCAATCCAAAAACTTTTATTGATTAGGCCTTTCTGCCCGTATCAAGTAGGGAAAAAGGGGGGGGGGGGGGGGTAAAGATAGCAACAAATATATGGTGATGAAAAAGAACAAAAATACATAGGAAGATACGTTGGGGTTGGATGGGGGAGGGGGAGGAGGTTACTACAAATACATACAACAACATTTGCAACGTTCACAAACATAAATATTAATGCATAGTGATTACAGAACATAGAGAGGCATAACAACAGCAACAACTTACAAATATGTCAAAATCTTCGAAATATGAAGTGAAACGAATGTGAACATACTACAATGAAATCAGATTGTACAAACATTTTATGCAAAATAGCTTGGTAGAGAGAGAGAGAGAGAGAGAGAGAGAGAGAGAGAGAGAGAGAGAGAGAGAGAGAGAGAGAGAGAGAGAGAGAGAGAGAGAGAGAGAGAGAGAGAGAGAGAGAGAGAGAGAGAGAGAGAGAGAGAGAGAGAGAGAGAGAGAGAGAGAGAGAGAGAGAGAGAGAGAGAGAGAGAGAGAGAGAGAGAGAGAGAGAGAGAGAGAGAGCACATACCTCCTCTGTCGGTCTCTCGATGTCGTAATTTTTAATTTCATATCTCTAATCCAAACTTTTGATTAAAGACACTTCCTCTCAAAATGCAAACATGTATTTATGTTGACATTTCCAACTGTGCTTGTTATGGAAAAGAAAGTTGCAAACTTTTTAGCAGCTTACAACGGAAAAAAAAAGAGGAATACTAAGGGAGTGTTAAGTACATTATTTAACGCAGCATCAAAGGGATTGACTTATGACTGCTATGGTTAGAAAAGTGTCCACGTTTGGTTGAGAAGTTTTCTGGGGTTGTATGCATAGACATATAGTAATCTTAACAATCTTACACTAAAGTTTTGGACTAAATACTAGATTGGGGAAGACAAAACAAAAAACAACCCAACCCCCAAACCCTATATCGACTTTCACCACGTTGTAGCATTGATGCTGGATTCAACATTTAACTCTTTCGCCGCCAGCCATTTTTCAGCCAAAAAATACCATTAAACTTAACTGGGTAGAGAAAATTAAATATCTGCAATAGTGCTAATTCCTCTGTGACGTGTGTATAACATTAGGCCTATCCTTACCTCCCAAAGAAAATAGGGTCTTTGGATGATAACAGGCCCTGATTTTGATGCCTTTTAGTGACATGGGTGTTAAACCATTGTGGTGCTAAAATGCGACTTTGGCGGCGAAAGGGTTAAAAACATCTTGTATATGATGAGCTTACATGACCTTAGTTCTCTACATCAGCTCCAGGGATATGCTTGGTTGGCCGTACATCATTTTGAAGGAGAAAATGCATAACGTATTGCCCTCCTATTATTTCACCATCTCAACAAATCCACCGCATAGCCACCCCACTACCTTTGATTTAGTTTCTGTGATTGAAGCAGACATTTCGTCATGCATACATACATACATACATACATGCATACTTTAACCCTTTCACCACCAATGTCGCACCACAATGGCAATGGCTATAACACCCATGTCACTAAAAGGCATCAAATCGGGGCCTGCTATCCGAAGACCCTATTTTCTTAATTTTGGGAGGTAAGGATAGGCCTAATGTTATACATGTCACAGAGGAATTCACAATATTGCAAATTTGTTTGCTCTACCCAGTTAAGTTTAACCCTTTCACCGCCAATGTCGCATTTATGCACCACAATGATGTAACACCCATGTCACTAAAAAGCATCAAATCATGGCCTGTTATCCAAAGACTCTATTCTCTTAATTTTTGGAGGTAAGGATAGGCCTTACTTTAAATATGTCACAGAGGAATCCCCAATATTACAGACAGATTTTTGTCTCTACCCAGGTAAGTTTAATGGAAATGTTTTGCTGAAAAATGGCTGGCGGTGAAAGGGTTAATGGTATATTTTGGCTGGGAAATGGTTGGCGGCGAAAGGGTTAAAACTTAAATCAAAGCCAAACTAAACGTGAGAACCGCTGAAGCCAGAAAAGAATGCAGAGTAAATGTTGTGAACATCAACGCTAGAAATTCAAAACTGCATACAAAACAATGTGTTTGAAAGAGAGTTAACTGAGGGTCTTGCTTTAGTCTGAGACTAAGTCTTTACCCGTCTCCGTGCATACAGAGCCTTTGCTTATTGCCTGAAAGAGAGTTTGAAAGAGAGTTAATTGAGGGTCTTGCTTTAGTCTGAGACTAAGTCTTGACCCGTCTCCGTGCATACAGAGCCTTTGCTTATTATGTGCACGAGGGTGTACGCGTGTGCAGGGAAAATGTATTTAGAAGAGGAAGGGCAGTGGCGCTTGGAAATAGTCAGCACAACGAACCGAAAGAGCAAAGGCTAGACCTAATACCAGGGATTGGTAAAAAAAATCCCCTCAGAGAGAGAGAGAGAGAGAGAGAGAGAGAGAGAGAGAGAGAGAGAGAGAGAGAGAGAGAGAGAGAGAGAGAGAGAGAGAGAGAGAGAGAGAGAGAGAGAGAGAGAGAGAGAGAGAGAGAGAGAGAGAGAGAGAGAGAGAGGAGAGAGAGAGAGAGAGAGAGAGAGAGAGAGAGAGAGAGAGGAGAGAGAGAGAGAGAGAGAGAGAGAGAGAGAGAGAGAGGAGAGAGAGAGAGAGAGAGAGAGAGAGAGAGAGAGAGAGAGGAGAGAGAGGGAGAGAGAGAGAGAGAGAGAGAGAGAGAGAGAGAGAGAGAGAGAGAGAGAGAGAGAGAGAGAGAGAGAGAGAGAGAGAGAGAGAGAGAGAGAGAGAGAGAGAGAGAGAGAGAGAGAGAGAGAGAGAGAGAGAGAGAGAGTGAGAGAGAGAGAGAGAGAGAGAGAGAGAGAGAGAGAGGGAGAGAGAGAGAGAGAGAGAGAGAGAGACATAAGAGAGACACAGAGAGAAAGGGAGAGAGAGAGTGAGAGATAGACAGAGAGAGAGAGAGAGAGAGAGAGAGAGAGAGAGAGAGAGAGAGAGAGAGCGGAGAGAGAGAGAGAGAGAGAGAGAGAGAGAGAGAGAGAGAGAGAGAGAGAGATAAGGAGGAGAGAGAGAGAGAGAGAGAGAGAGAGAGAGAGACAGAGAGAGAGAGAGAAATGGAGAGAGAGACAGAGAGAGAGAGAGAGAGAGAGAGAGACAGAGAGAAAGAGACAGAGAGAGAGAGACAGAGAGAGAGAGAGACAGAGAGATAAAGGGGGGGGGAGAGAGTGGGGGAGGGATGGGGGAGGGAAACAGAGATAATGGCATATAGGCAAACGGAAGCTGGGACAGACATAAACCCAAAGAAGAACGGACAGAAGACGAAGATGAAGCGTAGAAACCATTCCGAGATGAAATATGAATAATAATAATAATAATAATAATAATAATAATAATAATGCCTTGCGCAGTTCTGAAGAAAGCACATCAAAGACAATTGCTATGAAAGTCAAAGACGTAAAAGGAAAACTTGGTGTAAAAGATTAAAAGTTCTTTAAAAAAAAATGTTTTTTTCTGCTTTGCCTTTCTGTTTCTGTAACTTCTTTAACTTTTTGTTTTCCATAGTAAACTTTCGGATGAAGGACAACAGTAGCAGCGACGACGACAACAACAACAATAACAACAACAACAACAACAACAACAACAACAACAACAACAAGAATACTAACAACAGAAGAAGCAAAAGAACAGCAAGAATAATAGAAGAAAAACAATGGCAAAAGAACAAGAAAAAGCCAAAACAAACAAACAAACAAAATCGTTTTATATTGAAAACTTGCATTCGCATAACCACGCATGTACACGTTTGAGTCACGGGTGGAAATCTGTTTAACGTCCTTCGGTCTGGAACAGACACATATAGGACACTAGTATATATAAAGATGGTGGGAACGATCCTGGAAGCAATGCCCGGAGGCAGTGCAACACCAGTAAAGTCCCGAACATGTTTGAGTCACACGTTTCAGTAGAATATTCGTATCTATATTTTATTATGGAGATATTGAAGAAAACCCAAACACGAACAGACTTCCGTTCATGTAGTCGACCTTAGCATTGTCCTTGATATGTGGAATCATCAGGTAAGTAATTCAAATCGTTGTTGTTGTTTCTGTTTTACATTATACAAAAATGTATTAGTGCAGCCAGGAAATGTTCTGACATCTGAATAATACTCATGCGAATTTTGTGGACTTTAGCATTGCATAATACGTGTCACGTCTTCAGTTTTTTTTAATATTTCCTGCAGCTTTATTCACAGTTGTTTCGAGAAGAACATTTTAGTTCATCCATATTTTCAGAAGTTTTTTCAAGTTTGTAAAAACCATAAGTAACTTGTAATAAATAATAGTCAAGAATATGTTGTGGTATGGATTGTTTGGTGTATTGTTTTTTAATTTTAAGATTTCTAGATTTAGTCTTCTAACTAAATACTCAACTTTGTGTGCGACGGAACAGCTGCGCTTTGCTCGTTGGTGTACTGCCGATATTTGTGTAATCATACAATAGGCTCTTTTGCCAAGATAAAGTAGAAACTCAAAGAATCATATACTCACATCCATATTGTCAACTTTACCATTGTACATAACGTGTCTAATCCCAAGGTCCCACAGCATCTTGAGCAGCCTGTCAGGCTCCTTGATATGATCCAAACATGCAATAAATCACTCAATGACACCGTGGGCTTTTTAACCAATGCAGAGCCGCCATTAAACCCACATTATTACTTACATCCATGTATAGATTTTAGCATTGTACACGGTGTCATAACCCCCAACTCATTCTGGAAAGATATGTAGCACTTCAGGTGCAGAGGTCCTGATATTTCTGACATGACACAAAGGACTTATGTACCAAAGTAGAGCAAAGTTAACACTCACACTCATGTAGTCCACCATTGCATTGTACATGACGTGTCTAATCGTGAGGTCCTGTAGCATCTTGAGCAGCTTGTTGGGCTCGTTTTATGTGCTCCAGACATTCACTTGACTTAAAGAGCAATACAACGGGCTTCTTCAACTGATACAGAGTAAAACCAAATCATATTTACATCTATTTAGTCCACGTTGACATTGTGCATGACGTGCCGTATCCCGAGATCCCGCGACATCTTCTGTAGTCTGTCGGGGTCGCTGAGGTAGGTCAAACATCTTCTGTAGTCTGTCGGGGTCATTGAGGTAGGTCAAACATCTTCTGTAGTCTGTCTGGGTCATTGAGGTAGGTCAAACATCTTCTGTAGTCTGTCGGGGTCACTGAGGTAGGTCAAACATCTTCTGTAGTCTGTCTGGGTCACTGAGGTAGGTCAAACATTTATTGACGACTTCATTGCGAAAGAATCAGTGCATCGATTGTGGCCATGCACGGTCACGAAGAAGAAGAATTGCACAACGGGCTTGCCTACCAAAATAGAGCTGAATACACGCAATATACTCACATCCATGCAGTCGACCTTGGCGTTGTACATGACGTGTCTCATCCCCAGGTCTTGCAGCATCTTCAGCAGCCGGTAGGGCTCGTTGATGTGGTCCAGATAATAATTAACAC
>CM065684.1:56143737-56148737 GCA_017654935.2 Phymorhynchus buccinoides
ATGCACCCATGTCATTAAACGCCTTGTGATCAGGGTCTGTTACCCAATGCACCCATGTCATTAAAAGCCTTATGATCAGGGTCTGTTACCCAATGCACCCATGTCATTAAAAGCCTTATGATCAGGGTCTGTTACCCAATGCACCCATGTCATTAAAAGCCTTATGATCAGGGTCTGTTACCCAATGCACCCATGTTATTAAACGCCTTGTGATCAGGGTCTGTTACCGAATGCACCCATGTCATTAAAAGCCTTATGATCAGGGTCTGTTACCCAATGCACCCATGTCATTAAAAGCCTTGTGATCAGGGTCTGTTACCCAATGCACCCATGTCATTAAAAGCCTTGTGATCAGGGTCTGTTACCCAATGCACCCATGTCATTAAAAGCCTTGTGATCAGGGTCTGTTACCCAATGCACCCATGTCATTAAAAGCCTTATGATCAGGGTCTGTTACCCAATGCACCCATGTCATTAAAAGCCTTATGATCAGGGTCTGTTACCCAATGCACCCATGTCATTAAAAGCCTTATGATCAGGGTCTGTTACCCAATGCACCCATGTCATTAAAAGCCTTATGATCAGGGTCTGTTACCCAATGCACCCATGTCATTAAACGCCTTGTGATCAGGGTCTGTTACCCAATGCACCCATGTCATTAAAAGCCTTATGATCAGGGTCTGTTACCCAATGCACCCATGTCATTAAACGCCTTGTGATCAGGGTCTGTTACCCAATGCACCCATGTCATTAAAAGCCTTATGATCAGGGTCTGTTACCCAATGCACCCATGTCATTAAAAGCCTTATGATCAGGGTCTGTTACCCAATGCACCCATGTCATTAAAAGCCTTATGATCAGGGTCTGTTACCCAATGCACCCATGTTATTAAACGCCTTGTGATCAGGGTCTGTTACCGAATGCACCCATGTCATTAAAAGCCTTATGATCAGGGTCTGTTACCCAATGCACCCATGTCATTAAAAGCCTTATGATCAGGGTCTGTTACCCAATGCACCCATGTCATTAAAAGCCTTGTGATCAGGGTCTGTTACCCAATGCACCCATGTCATTAAAAGCCTTGTGATCAGGGTCTGTTACCCAATGCACCCATGTCATTAAAAGCCTTATGATCAGGGTCTGTTACCCAATGCACCCATGTCATTAAAAGCCTTATGATCAGGGTCTGTTACCCAATGCACCCATGTTATAAAAAGCCTTATGATCAGGGTCTGTTACCCAATGCACCCATGTCATTAAAAGCCTTGTGATCAGGGTCTGTTACCCAATGCACCCATGTCATTAAAAGCCTTATGATCAGGGTCTGTTACCCAATGCACCCATGTCATTAAAAGCCTTATGATCAGGGTCTGTTACCCAATGCACCCATGTCATTAAAAGCCTTATGATCAGGGTCTGTTACCCAATGCACCCATGTCATAAAAAGCCTTATGATCAGGGTCTGTTACCCAATGCACCCATGTCATAAAAAGCCTTATGATCAGGGTCTGTTACCCAATGCACCCATGTCATTAAAAGCCTTGTGATCAGGGTCTGTTACCCAATGCACCCATGTCATTAAAAGCCTTATGATCAGGGTCTGTTACCCAATGCACCCATGTCATTAAAAGCCTTATGATCAGGGTCTGTTACCCAATGCACCCATGTCATTAAAAGCCTTGTGATCAGGGTCTGTTACCCAATGCACCCATGTCATAAAAAGCCTTATGATCAGGGTCTGTTACCCAATGCACCCATGTCATTAAAAGCCTTATGATCAGGGTCTGTTACCCAATGCACCCATGTCATTAAAAGCCTTATGATCAGGGTCTGTTACCCAATGCACCCATGTCATTAAAAGCCTTGTGATCAGGGTCTGTTACCCAATGCACCCATGTCATAAAAGCCTTATGATCAGGGTCTGTTACCCAATGCACCCATGTCATTAAAAGCCTTATGATCAGGGTCTGTTACCCAATGCACCCATGTCATTAAAAGCCTTGTGATCAGGGTCTGCTACCCAATGCACCCATGTCATTAAAAGCCTTGTGATCAGGGTCTGTTACCCAATGCACCCATGTCATAAAAAGCCTTATGATCAGGGTCTGTTACCCAATGCACCCATGTTATAAAAAGCCTTATGATCAGGGTCTGTTACCCAATGCACCCATGTCATTAAAAGCCTTGTGATCAGGGTCTGTTACCCAATGCACCCATGTCATAAAAAGCCTTATGATCAGGGTCTGTTACCCAATGCACCCATGTTATTAAAAGCCTTGTGATCAGGGTCTGCTACCCAATGCACCCATGTCATTAAAAGCCTTGTGATCAGGCTATGTTATCCAATGATCCTGTGTTCTTAATTTTGGGAGATAATGATAGACCTTGCTTTGAATATGTGACAGAGGAATATTGCAAGCACAATCTTTTCTCTACCCATATAATGTTTAATGGAAAACTTTGGCAAAAAGTGGCTGGCGGCGAAAGTGTTAATAATTTCAATTAATGTCATATCCTCGCAACCCACACGAGGTTGTTTTTTGTAACCACACCAAACGTCACAAGAGACGAAAAAGAAGAAATCCCAGATTGCCACTCGCAGTCTAAATAACATTACACTAGACACGATAATCATGAGTGCATCTTAAAGCAGTTAACACCGGTAGCAACATGCAAACTAGAAGAAACTGCCAATACGATTGGTACCTGGTTATGTTAAAGATCCACCAGATCACGTGTCAAAATCCGGGTTTCACGCGTTTTCCCTCTCATAGCTGGTAAGAAATCTTGCTTTGACCAGGTTTGACTCCCACATATACAAATGCCCCCAAATTGAAAACGAAACATTTTAAAGAGCAGCCTCAATTTGAAGTCGGGGGCATCTGTATGTGGGTCATAGCTACGCAGAACAAATCCAAGGGACTTAATCGTGGTGGGTCAGTGGGTCTTTAATCTAAATGTTGTGACCCCCGTGTTAACAGTTTAAAGACGCACTTATGAATACGGGACCGGATGTTCCCAAACAGAGGGAAATGAAACCGAGAACCAAAATTATGGGTTATTGAAATCTACCCTGGTCATTCATTATAATATGGGAAGACCGCGATCTGTGCTGACAATTTAAAATTCAGTCACATTTTTTACCGAACCCAGTACAAGCTAGGGAATGTGTGTGTGTGTGTGTGTGGGGGGGGGGGGGGGATCAAAGAAATACGATAAACAAAAACAAACAAACAAACAAACAAACAAAACAACTAGACAATGCACCGGGTTGATCTCCCACAAGGCAATCTTGATTTGTATGTATTGTCAATATTTGCATTATGGGCGAATACTGATACCATGCAGCTTATTATTTTAAGTACATGCCATTTTTTTTACCCGTTCGTGCATAACTCATAAAAAAGACTCCGGGTGTAATAGACACGCAGACACAGACATACAGACACACACGCACGCACGCACACACGCATGCACACGCGCACGCGCGCGCACACACACACACACACACACCTCTCGATTTCATTCTGTTCTCTCTTCCTTCTACTTTCCTTTTTGGCTCACAACGAAGTCTATCGTATGATAGTTGTTCGGTTGTCTGTCTGTGTGTATGTGTGTTGCGTCCGTGGTCTAATCTCCAAACTTTAACGTTGGCATTTTCTCGGGAAATAGAAGGCATACATTGTTCAAACTTGGCACACGCATAGATGTCTATGCAAGCTTTCAAACAATAATGATTTGAATAATTACATACTTAAAACAACGCTGTAAACAGATAACAAACAGATAACATTTTAGATTAGTGGGTTAGAGAGTATTCAACAGGCAACATGAATTAAGAAACTCATCAACACTGAAAGCCTCGATAGCTCATTGGTAGAGTGTCTGTCTGTCATGCCAATGGTTCCGGGTCTGATTCTAGGCACGGGCACTTTTTATTATTATTTAAAGTTGTATCCATTAACGACACTTTCATTTGTACTTGTAAATTTTATTGGCAATCTTGTACTTTAGATACCCCCCTCAATCTTTGTTTGTTGTTGTCCCACATGTTCCTGTTCGAGTGAGCCTTGAAGGCTTTGCCTCTTGGTTTTTTTACGTCATTCTGTCCATTTATCCACATCAGAAATAGCTCCCATTTTGTCCCTCTAATGCACACTGTTAAGTCTTCTTCTTCTGCGAATTTCCTTCTTGTACCCTTTTGTCAGGTTTCATATAAAATCGAATCCTCACTTTTTTTCTTTCTTTTTTTTAAACCCTTTTTTGTATCTGCTTTCATTTTACGCTATACTCTATCAGATGTCTTTGTGTTGATAGAAGCTAAAGTTGCCCATGTAGCATATTTCAAAGCTGTTGCATCGTCGGCTTGGCTCCGCTACGAAAGATGTTTTTTTTGTTTCTGAAATTTCGATAGCACACATCGTAGTGAACATTATGTAAAGCACACGCAAACACGCGCTCACACACACGCGCGCACACACACACACACGCACGCACACACACACACACACACACACACACACACACACACTCGCACGCACGCATGTACGCACACACACATACACACACGCGCACGCTTGTACGCACGCACGCACGCACGCACACACGCACGCACATACACGTACACAGTCACTATCTCTCTATCTCAATCACTCACACACACACACAGACACAGACACACAGACACACAGACACAGACACACACACACACACGCACGCACGCACGCACGCACGCACGCACGCACACACACACGCACGCATGTACGCACACACACACACACGCACACACACACACACACACACACACAAACACACACGCATGTACGCACGCATACACACACGCACACAATATCTCTCTATCTCAATCACGCACACACACACACAGAGACACAGAGACACACACACACACACACACACACACACACACACACACACACACACACACACACACACACACAGGTTTTCTTCTTCTTTTCTTTCTTTTTGTTTCTTTAAAAACA
>CM065684.1:56153737-56156051 GCA_017654935.2 Phymorhynchus buccinoides
AGAGGGAAACACGTGAAACCCGTGATTTTCACTCACGGACCTGGTGGGTCTTTAAGGACACAGTGACGCACCACGATTAAGTCCCTTGGTTTTTGTCTGGGTAGCTTTGACCCACATACAAATATCCCCAACTTCAAATTGAGG
This sequence comes from Phymorhynchus buccinoides, assembly GCA_017654935.2. Classification (NCBI taxonomy): domain Eukaryota; kingdom Metazoa; phylum Mollusca; class Gastropoda; order Neogastropoda; family Raphitomidae; genus Phymorhynchus; species Phymorhynchus buccinoides. The sequence goes on from CM065684.1 coordinate 56,153,882, forward strand.
CTGCTCTTTAAAACGATGTTTCGTTTTCAATTTGGGTACATTTGTATGGGAGTCAAACCTGGACCAAAGAAGATTTCTTACCAGCTATAAGATGGAAAACACTTTTGACACGTGACCTGGTGGGTCTTTAAGACGAGGGCAAGGGATATGGGGATATTTTCATGGAACGGAAAGAACAGCATGCATACCAATATTGATATGAAAAACCGAGAACATGTGAAGGTTGCTTATAACTACAGCTTGAACCTGTTTTCTTTAATCCTGTTCATATTTTCCTTAACCCTTTCACTGCCAAAGTCGCATTATAGCACCACAATGATTTAACTTCTATGTCACCAAAAGGCATCAAATTGGGGTCTATTATCCAAAGACCCTATTGTTTTAGTTTTTGGGAAGTAAGGATAGACCTTATTTTATATCTGTCACAGAAGAATTCCCAAAACTGCAGATGGATTTTGTTCTCTACCCAGGTAAATGTAATGGAATTTTGGGGCTGAAATATGGCTGGCGGTGAAAGGGTTAAATCTTCCTATCCTCCACTAGGCCTACTAGACATAGTAATTGAAACGGCTAGTTGTATGCAGTAGATAAAAAGCCGAGAGCAAGCATCTAGAGCGCGTAAAAGAACTTACAGGCAACAAATCATGAAAATTGTATAAATACAATAAACGAACATTTAGACAAAGGAATGATTAATCGAGTATATTACTAAGAGAATATGATCATCCTAAAGATGTGATCAAATAAGGAAATATTTGTCACCCCTGTCCATTGTATGAATCATTAGATATATAAGCGTCCATTTGCTACCATTTATTTGTGTACTTCGTATTCCTGTTTTCACAATTACCTGTTCCGAGGTTTCTTTTCATCTGTTAGTTAGTTATTTTTTTTATCTCATAATGTTGTCTTTTTATGTAAGCTTTTCAATGAAAAGTTCTCCAACTTACGGAGTCTCCATGCAATGTTTCCTGTTCTGTAGCCTAGGTACGTTGTGTGCTTGCCTATTTTAAAGATACACTGACGCACCACGATTTAGTCCTTTGTTTTTTTGGGGGGTAGCTGTGACCCATATACAAATGCCCCCAACTTGAAATTGAGGCTGAACTTTAAAATGATGTTTCGTTTTCAATTAGGGGGCATTTGTATGGGAATGAAACCTGGTCAAAGCAAGATTTCTTGCCAGCTATAAGAGCGAACCCGTGAAACCCGTGATGTTGACACGTGATTTGGTGGATATTTAACTCTACGCTTAATACAGACTGGCGTGCATGCAAATCAAATTCTAAGTTACAAGGGAGAAAATTGAAAACTTCAAGTGAACATCTGCATCGGAAAAAAAGAGTTGCTGGAAACTTGTTTGACGAGAGGGTAGGAGCCGTGGGACTCAATACTCAATATCATTTTAATAATCCTTTTGCTCATAACGAATTGGGGTGTGGAGGAATCAGTACAAAGACATATCACACTGGGTCACCTTAGGGGGTGGGTACGTAGTTTTGGGTGTGCCAAGTCAAGTCAAAGTGAACTTTAACAAGTGCAACGTCGAGCGGCTGCAAAGTCCCCTCGCAGCATCGCCGAGGTACTCCGAAAACGGAATGGCGTAAATTTGACCTTAATGTAAAACTAAGTACATCAGTGGATAGCTTGCATCTTTTGCAACACGTATACCAAATTTGACGATAATAGACTGACTGAATAGTTTTTTTATATATAGCCTTGGGGTTCGGACCCGTGATTTGAGCGCGCGCGATCATGCGCACACGCGCGCACAGAACAATTCATGACAACTGTGTTATAGACCATTCATCAAGAAATGTTGTGAACAAAACTGCATTAAAATAGATGCAAAACTTCGCGAGATATTAGCGATTATGTGTTTCGAGGTTTGAACCCCGTAACTGGCGCGACATTGACCTTAATGTAAAACTAAATACATCAGTGGATAGCTTGCATCTTGGCAAACTAGTATACCAAATTTGATGATGATAGACTGAATAGTTTTTGAGAAAAACGGACGAATAGCCGGCCGGACGGAGGCACGCCGGACGGACACCGGACGGACACCGGACGGACACCGGACGGACGGACCAGACAAAACAATAGCTCCCCGAACCTTCGGCTCGGGGACTAATGAGGATGAAAGAAAAATATTGAACAGTTTTTGTTT
>CM065684.1:56156551-56161551 GCA_017654935.2 Phymorhynchus buccinoides
GCAGCAGAGTTTTTCCGCTCACTTTCCACTGGACCTTATGGTCTGAACGCTAAGTCTTTCGGATGAGACAACAAAAACCGAGGTCCCATGTGCCCATGCACTTTGCGCACGTCAAAGAACCCAGTGGCAATGAAAAAGTTGTGATTTGGTCAAAATTTACCTCTTCTCCTTCCCCATCACTCACACAAAAAATGCATGCAAAAAATAAAGTGTGGCGCAGCCTCTAGCTGCGAAACGTTCTCTCCAGGTGGGAGCAACTCGAATTTCACAGAAACGAGTCTCTGTGACTGTAAAAGTAATGCCAATGCCAATGGATTTCACCCATCAAAGCGTTCTTCACCCTCCATGATGCATTTTTTGCGTTTTTAGATTTTCATGCGAAACGATAAAACTTTAAAATGTTTCATTGTCAAATAAACAGACTCCATATAATATTAGCTCTTGCCTTTTTTTCTTTTTTTTTAGAAAAAATTGTTGGTCAATTTAATTTTCATAAGATTTTCTTTTAGTCCATAATCAGAAGTACATGGGAAAATGACCATAATTATTGTAAATATGATGCACTAACTTAATATTATTTCCTTCAGTTTCTTATCATGTCAATTTGGGTTTGTTATTTTGAATGTTGAGTTTTGCTTTTGAATCATACTTTGTGGGTTTTTTAACATTTGTATTTAACTTCACTTTGTCCTTATATTCTTTTTTCATTTCTGTATCTTTTGATTTTTGTTGTTGTTTTAATTTGAAACTTTTTGTCAATAGTTTCTTGTGTGATCTCAGACAATAGCCTTATTTTGACGAGTTTGACAAGGTACAGGTGAAATGTTGCTAGATTGATTGATATGCAACATTCACCTAAGCATTTATATATACATCTGTATTGTTCAAAATTTAGGACTTTACTGGTGTTGCACTGCCTCCAGGATCGTTTCCCACCATCTTTACATCTACTAATGTCCCATATGTGTCTGTTCCAGATCGGAGGACGTTAAACAGATTTTCACCATCTCCTAAGCATTTATTCTATCGTCTTACATGATTGCATTTTCAACATCTCACACACGCTTAATGTTAAAATGATTATTTCAAGTGACAGTGCCATATATTATTTGTGTATATTATTTCTTGTTTCATGTACAGCTTGCAAACTACACACATGCATGAACATTCAAATGAATAATCAAAATGGTACAAAGGAAACCAACAAAATTGGAAAAGATTTTCTGGTATCAGGTTTAAGACATGTAGTGGTGTTGTTGTTGTTTTCGTTCCCCAGCTTAACACTCTGGGGGCACACCCAGTGCCATGTGAACATTTCGCATGGCCTTGGGTGGGAAGATTACGTGTATGGCTGCTTTTAAAGGGCCCCGCCACATGGGCGGCCATACTCCGTCTTCAGAGGACTTTCGCTCCATTCATGGAGCCACCCACGCATTCACTCCACCCGTGGAGTGACAACAACCAACGATTCTTTACGGGCGTTTAGGGAGAACTGCCACTGGTAAAGACGGCTTCCATTGGGCACAGCCGCATCATTTTAATATTGGCCATGGGTCAGTTTCACTTGCATCACGTGTACAGACACAGTGAATAGCCAAGGACCCTTGGCCGAAGACATGTAGTAAAACGGTTTGATTTACTTGAATAGGATTTGTGCCATTGTATGATTTATTCAAGAATTCTCTTCATTTTACCTGTTTGACTTTAAGCATGTTCGGACAGAAAGAAATGAGTGAAAATCTTACGATAAATAAAAAACCAAAACCCCACAGACTTCAGCTTAGTAGATGTGTACTAAAGTGTTGATTTTTGGTGGTTGTTTATTTATAATATGACAGGTCCTGTGTAAATTCAGGGGTGCATATTTATGCGGTGTGCCTGAAGCCTGCATTCAGGCAGTTTGGGTGCAGGTTTAAGGCAGTTGCGTGCCTGAAGCCTGCATTCGACAGTTTGGTGCAGTTTAGAGGCAGTGGCGTGCCTGAACGTCAGGCAGTTTGGTGCAGGTTTAGGCAGTGGCGTTGCCTGAAGCCTGAATTCAGGCAGTTTGGTGCAGGTTTAGGCAGTGGCGTGCCTGAAGCCTGAATTCAGGCAATTTGGTGCAGGTTTAGGCAGTGCGTGCCTTGGTTCAGGCAGTGGTCTGCCTGAAGTCCTGAATTTTGGTGCAGGTTTTAGCAATTCAGGCAGTTTGATGCAGGTTCAGGCAGTGGTCTGCCTGAAGCCTGAATTCAGGCAGTTTGGTGCAGGTTTAGGCAGTGGCGTGCCTGAAGCCTGAATTCAGGCAGTTTGGTGCAGGTTCAGGCAGCTGGCGTGCCTGAAGCCTGAATTCAGGCAGTTTGGTGCAGGTTCAGGCAGGGGCGTGGCCTGAAGCCTGGCAGTTGGTGCAGTTTCAGGTAGTGCGAAGCCTGAATTCAGGCTTTTGGTGTGGTGCAGGTTTAGGCAGTGGCGTGCCTGAAGCCTGAATTCAGGCAGTTTGGTGCAGGTTTAGGCAGTGGCGTGCCTGAAAACAATCCTCTCCCACCAGAAATTAAGCTCTTGATGTGCCCCCCGTGGGGATACCGGGGGGTCTTTTGTATGAATAGTTCCCACCTTCTGGAAGTTCTGTGCTTGTAGCTTCGTCTAGTCTGTCACTCTCTTTGACTCTGCCTTTTCCCTTTGCTTACTGTCATCTACTATCTTTCTGCCTTACCGGTCCATTCTCCTGCCTTTTTTCACGAAATTCTTTCAAAAACATTTCCTCCAGCCGAAGTCGGACTTTCTGGGCCTAACTATTTCTTAGTTAGGCGCATAACGGCAGCATGACGCATCTGCGCTCAAAATTGACAGGAAACTGTCTTGAGCGATCGAGGAAGAAGAAGAAGGAAGCTCTTGATGTGAACACAGTCAGAGCTGAAAGGAAAACAAATCAGGCGAATATTTGCAACAATGCTTGGAAACACCCCCCCATGAAACCCACAAGTAATGTGCTTTCCGTTTCTTTAGCGATATTTCCACAGACTGGCAGGTGACTTAGATTTGACCCTGAAGTGTCTAGTTCGGTGTAGAAAACAGCTGTGCTCTTTGTGTTATCAACTCTTCTCACGCCACACTTTTTGTTTGTTTGTACGTTCTTGGTGGACTGTTGCATCTCAACAGACAAGAGAGGAGTAACTATTTTTTCGGGGTAGTGCGCATGCGTTGCTTTAACGGAAAAAATCACTGACATGAAGCTCTGAAAAATAGACAAACACATGGCAGGGTACTTGGCAATGGATGTCTTTGCAGTTGGTGGGAGTGTAGAGTGATGTACCGGGCGATTGTATTCGCCCATGGTGCTAGAAGAGTTAAGCGTTGCATGTGTGAAGCATTCATTTCATTCTTGTGTCTGCAAAAAGAGATGCATGTGTTTGTTGTGTTCCATTTTCATTTGCTATTTGGGTCATAAGTAGAATTGAATGGGTTTTTTGGTTTTTTTTGCATGTTTGCATTTTAGAAGGATTTTGTAGCATAGTAATAGTCACTCATATATGTGCATGCAATAACAAATAAAGAACTCACAAATCAGAGAATGACTGTTCTTTTGTTGATTTTGTACAGAATTTTTTGTTGTTGGTTTCTTTGTTTCTTTTGTTGTTGTTTTTGTTCCCCAGCTTAAACACTCTGAGGGCACACCCAGTACCATGTGAACATTTCGCACGGCCTTGGGTGGGAAGATTACATGTATGGCTGCTTTTAAAGGGTCCCACCACATGGGCGGCCATACTCTGACTTCAGGGGACTAAAAATCTTTTGTAAAACCATTTTTTTATATTTTTTTTTACTGGTTTGTTCATTTGAATATTTGGTGCACGATTGATTTGTCCGTACTAATTTTTGCTGTGGAGATAATGTTTATTTGATTTGACACTGAGGATGATTTCATTATGCAGAAACTCTATTTATGCACAAGCTTTTTTGTTGCTGTTTATTTTTTCCTTGTTCCGTTATTTAAAATTTTAATTTAATTAAAATGAAATGTTCAACTTAATATATTTGAAGAAAAATTGCATTGCAATTATTTGTATATATGCGTACTGTAGTTTTGTGGGGGTTTTCTTCAAAAGGCTGTGTTTGTACTTTGTGAAAAGCACATTGATAAATCATCATCATTGCGACTAGTATGACATTTTAAATATTGAAATTTTGAGAGAGAAGGGTGTGTAAAATATATTTCTTTTTTCTAAAGTTAAATATAATGAATTGTAAATTGATTTTGTTTTTTTAATTTATTTTCATGTTGTGTGTGTGTGTGTGTGTGTGAAGGAGAGAGAGAGAGAGAGGAAGAGAGAGAGAGAGAGAGAGAGAGAGAGAGAGAGAGAGAGAGAGAGAGAGAGTAGTGAGTGTGTTTGTGTGAGTGATTTTACCATCACATTTTTTAAATTATAGATTAAACCAAAAAATACACAAATCCTACGAGCAAGAAGCTACAACATGTAGCCTCATTCATAGTGATTCATGATTGAATTGCATTAAAGACTCATCGACACCACACCACAGCTCCCAATAGGTTATGATGACATACCGTCACACGCCTAGCCTTACATCCCTTTGCATCTCCCTAATATCTAGTTTCCTTAGTGCTACATGCTACATGCCCTTCAGAGAACAATGTCTATGGAGAAACTCTAGGGAAGCACAAAGAACAATGACTCTGGGGATTGGCGGTCCCATTCCGGAAATGAAAATCTGTTTAACGTCCTCCGGTCTGAAACAGACACATCTATTAGTAGATATAAAGATGGTGTGAACGATCCTGGAGGCAGTGCAACTCCAGGAAAGTCCCGAATTTTTTAACGATACAGATGTATAGAGTAGCATAATGCGGTCCCATTCCATACATGGAACTAAATGTCATTAGAAAAACAGTAATGTAAGGAAAGGTAGCTCTATGTAATTAACTCCCTTCACCAAAGTTAAAGGAGTTAATTACTACAGAGAGAGTTACCTTTCCTTCACTATTATCCTCTCTCCTTGTCTCACTATTT
>CM065684.1:56166551-56191522 GCA_017654935.2 Phymorhynchus buccinoides
CCCAAGGGGCTTTTGGAAATAAACCTTGAAACCTTGAATTTAAGTGCATCGCCGAGCAGCAGCAAGGCATTGTGACAATGCATACCCGGCCAGAGTTATGTCCTCTCCACCCCCACCCCCCCAATAAATAAACAATCTCTCTCTCTCTCTCTCTCTCTCTCTCTCTCTCTCTCTCTCTCTCTCTCTCTCTCTCTCTCTCTCTCTCTCTCTTCATAGTTTACGACACGATTCAAAAGTAGTAGGCCGGAAACATGTCTGCCGCTCTGCGACATTGTAGTTCCGGGGGATAATTTATATACGAATGTTTTATACTGTTAGTGTCACATCCTGACACAACATTTGAAGAGCTTATGTCTTCTAGTTCACAAGATACAGCTTGGACAATAAATATATAGCGCAAAGAAGGAAATTTCGGTTTTCAAGGTCACACTTCAAGGTCAAGGTCAGCATGGCGATAATTTATGCTCGGATGTTTTCTACTCTAGGGTATACAGTACCACACACAATCTGAAGCGCTTCTGTTAAGCACAAATGTGGAAAATATGGCTTAAAACCCAATTTGTAGACCCCTACCACTTTCAAGGCCTACCGATCTCCCGGACCGTGACCTTGGCCTTGATCGGTATGCCACCATCAGAACGGGCATAAGCCAAAGTACCTACATGCCAAATTTGAAGACTCTAACACCAACGGTGTGGGAGTTATGGCCCCTTAAAGAATGTCGGTTTTCAAGGTCAAACTTCAAGGTCAAGGTCAGCACGGTGTTGATTAACGAAAGGAAGCTTCCTTTTCAAGCTGTCTACCCCTCTGCCAATTTTAATCAAAATCCAAACAGTAGTTTTTAAGATAATCGATACACAGACAGACAGACAGACAGACAGACACACAGACAGACACACACACAAACCGATCGCAATACCTCGGCCTCTGGCCGGGTAAGAACAGCAGCAACAAAACATAGCACCGAAGTCGGTTTATACACACACACACGCACACGCACACGCACACACACACACACACACACACACACGACTCAGCACACACACGCGCCCGCGCGCGTGTGCGAACACTCAATGACAGCTGGTCTACATTCGAATTATACAGACGGACGGCAGAGGGAATGAAAGAGAGTAATAAGTGCCTGGATGTTCTTGCACGTGGGGCTCGCAGTCTGTCGCTTCTGTCCGATCGTCTGCTGTCAATGTCGTCATGTAAGGGGGGTGTCTCGTCGGTCATGATCGTCCTCAGTTTGTCAGTCAGTTTCCTGTTGTAGGCTACATGTCAAAGGGTTTTTGTTTTTTTGCCCACCACCCCACCCGCTTTCTTTATAACTTTATCTAGTCGACTTTGTCTTGTCTTGAAATGTTCCCTCCCCAACACACCGCACCAAATGTTAAAACACTACAGATCACAGAAGAATAAAACATTTGAAGGATTTCAGTACGAACGTTAAAAGATCTCATTTTACGAAGACAGTACATACGACTGTTGAGTTTTCTTAAAAGAGCACTAGAATTTTCACACCAAAAGAGGTTTTTAATTTAGAGTCACACCAAGATATTTGTAGGTAGGCAGCCTATCAACCTGTTCAACAATTTCATTAAAAAAAAAAATCGTGATCCGACTTAGTACTTGACTTTTTCCTGAAATCAATAACAAGTTCCTTCGTTTTCTTTACATTTAGTGCAAGGTAATTATCGTCACACCATTGGACAAAGTTGTCGACTTCGTTCCTGTAGTCAGTGTCGTCGTCGTTAGTAATCAGTCCTGTCAATGCCGAGTCATCTGCGAATTTTGCAAGGGGACAGTTGTCAACAGCATTTCTACATTCATCTGTGTAAATAGTAAAAAAAAAAGGTGACAGCACTGTACCTTGGGGCGCACCAGTGTTAGTGGCCAAAACGGAAACGGAATTGTTAAGCTTCACGAACTGAGGCCTATTGGTCAAATAATCAAGTACCCATAAAATAGTTGGAAAGGGCAGTTTCATGTTCATGAGTTTATTAGCTAAAATGTGAGGCTGGATGGTATTAAAAGCACTAGAAAAATCAAAGAACAGAACACGAACAGAGGTATTTGCTTTGTCAAGGTGTTCATACACTTTGCTCAAGACAAAAAGAATGGCATCATCCACACCTCTGTTCTTTCTGTAGGCAAACTGTAAGGGGTCAACAAATGGACAAGTACAGCTCTTTCAAACACTCTCATACATGTCACAGGCGTTTTCTTTGGCACAGGTATAATACATGAAGTTTTCCACAATGACGGAATTTTGCACTGACTAAGAGACTGATTAAAAAGGATTGTTAAATTCTGATGCAGTTGGGCAGCGCAGTATTTCAGTGTGTTTGTTCGAATCTCATCAAGGCCAGGCGTTTTATTGCCTTTCACTTTTTTTCAAGTGAGACAGAACTTCATATTCAGAAAGAACAATTGTTTCGTGGCTAGCTTGATCTTCACTATCGTTTAATAAATCAGTTAATTCTTTTCGTTCTTGGCTGAAGTCGTGATCATCAAAGCGAGCATAGAAAGCATTCAATTTATTGGCTTCAAAACACGATGACAAAGTGGTTTATGTCTTCCCGTTCTTACCCTTGTACCCACTCATCAGCTTCATCCCCTCCCACACCCCCTTCATGTTATTGCACACTAGTTTATTTTTTTAATCTTATTCTTGTAGTTTTCTTCCCCCCCTTCTAAAACCTTCTTCACTTGCCTCTAGATCTGAGCTTCCTTCATATCCTACTTTACTCCACTGCAAAGCTATTCATTATTTTCCATAAAGTAGATCATTTGGAGTTTTCATGGTTACACCCCAAAACGTTTTCAAAGCAAATAGATGAACCTTTTCACATTGAATTGCAGAGTTATAAATTACTTTTAAAAGGTGTGGCGGTACCATAGCCGATGAGGTTTAACCGAGGCATGGTTACTGCTACACCTATCTGCATTGTTACAAAATCGGGACTTTACTGGTGCTGCAATGCCTCCGGCTCCGGGCATTGCCTTCAGTATTGTTCCCAGTGTTGTTTATTGAGGGAAAAGAATAAGCACACAATGGGCTTGTTTACAAAAGAAGAAAAATATAATAAAAACTTCAATTAATGAACAAAAGCAACAGGGGAAAAAAAACCCTGCACATTCATACACCCATCCACCCTCCCCCAACCCACCACCAACCTCGCACACAGCACAGTAATCATATGAACTAAATTGAATTCACAAGAATCAGGAAATACATTGTGGAGGAAGAAAAAAAATCAATCTAAACAAATCTTTGATGCATAACTGCGTATGTGTGCGTGTGCGTGTGCGCCCTACTTTGATTTTGAAATAAGGAATAAAAAAAAAATTGTCAGAAGTGGGATTCGAACCCACGCCTGGAGAACCAGACTGCGACCTGAACGCAGCGCCTTGGACCGCTCGGCCATCCTGACACGCTGCTAGATTGGTAAATTTAATAATAATATCTTCGATTTGCATGCCATCATTTCAGTAAAGTTTGTACTTTTATGGCTAAATTTGTAAATGCAAACGATTCATAAAATATTACCTCTGTTCAGGAAAAATTACATAACTTTTTCTTTGCTTCTCATATTCCCTCCCTTGTTTACAAACTCTCTCAAATTTGAATCTGTTTCAGTATGACGGGTCAGAGTTCATTGATAGAAAAAAGGTCCAGTAATAACCATTTAGATAGAGGAAAGAATTGTTTAGAAATGAAAACCAGAAGTACAAATAAAGAAGACAATTTATCTTACAACGCTAGGTCGAATTGTATTCCAACAAAACACAGTGAAAGTTATTGTTGACGTGTTAACTCCTTACAGATTTATTCATACGCACAAGCTGGAGCAGACGACAAGAGATGATACAACAAAGATGGGGAGGGGGGTTCAATGAAAAGTTTACTTGCATAGAATATATCATAACATTTTGTAACTGCAAGAGAATAAAGCATTGGGATTTCCAAATATTTTTTTCAAAAGGGTTGATTAAAAAAAGCATCCTTCTTCTTCTTCTTCTATGTTGTTTGGGGGCTATTTGTATATTTGGACAAATGAGAGATAACTCTTATGTTACAAATTCAGAAATCGGCAGTCAACCAAGCAGCGACTGACAGACAGTCAACGTTCGTCAAACCCGAAATGATGGCTTCATTGTTGTTTTCGGTCGTGATTTGCGTTATTTTGAATGATGCTTTTCAACCTGCGGTCGCTCAGAAGTCAGATCCTTTGATCAGAGTGACAGACGACAACTGGAGAATGGTTCTGGAAGGAGAATGGATGGTGGAATTGTAAGTCTCGTTGAATCATGATTGTGAGTGTGAGTGTGACTCAGTTTCAGTTTCACTTGTTTAGACAGTTGTTAGGTAGGTAGGTAGGGACAAAACAAGCCGTAAAGCTTTTTCAAACAGTCCCATCTTTTATGATTTTTCTGGTAAATGTTTCTTTTTGGTCAAGGTTGATGCAGGCTTAGGTTTATAACCCCCCCCCTCTAACGGTTAGGATGTTTTCCGACTCTATCTTCAATCTTGGGCTTTGACAAATCTTCATTTCCATAATAAGTTATTTTTTCACTTCTACCCTATCTTGCTGTTTATTTTTCTTATGTTAGTTACTGCCCTATAAAGTACGTTTTGTCCACAGGGACCATTCCTGTGTAGGAATGTATCTCCCGCGCTGCAGCAGCTGAGGCCCCCCTCTTTGGTATCATTCAAGAAGAGGGAGCTCAACCAAGGGGTCCCATAGACCAAACGTAGGGGTAATGAAGGGCCAGGAGTCTGTGCCGGTGGGGCTTGCCCCTGGGGCCGCTACAGTAGCCGGATATTGGGTCTTGCTGGATTACTGTGAACAAAGGTCTATGGTCCATAAATATGCATCTCTCACACACACGCACCACACTCACACACACACACACACACACAAACCAACTTGGGAAGATAGGCGTAAAATACGAGGGTGGTGAATGCCAAGAACTGCCTTATCTGTGTTCGTTATTCCCTTCCCCTCGAAATCAGACTTTAACATTTTTGATTTTTTTTATAAGAAGCAGTGCGCAACCTCAAGCATTATAGTTTCTTAGACAGCGTGACTATATATATTTGAAGATTAAGAAGTGCAGCAGGGGTTGTTCAGTGATGAAATACAACAAGGCCTAAGCTTTCTATTACAAATACAGGATCCCCAGTTCGTAGCTCCTCGGGGCATTACAACCGCCCTGGAAAACAAAGTGATTGTGTTTAGACTGAGACGAAGGCTTCTGTCAGCTTGCGAAGTCGGCAAGTAGGCCAACGTACGCAGTGCTTGCATATTAGATCTATGGCCTAAGCTTATGAACCTTTTTTTTTTAGCGCAGGTGTATCGAAGGGACTCCCTGGTCGAGTTTTAGTGCGTCACTTGGGCTTTTAAAGGCTTCTTTAAACTTTAGTTAAGGGTTTTGAGGCTCAACTAGTTTTGTAATGCAATAATGATAGCGCCCCCGCTCACCGGAGTCTGAAAAGATCACTGTGTTAGTGATTGTCGCGTGCATCCATTCACAGGCAACTATAGAGGGCCAGCTACACAGTACAGACATACAAATTACATGGATGCGGAGGCGATTTCGATGGTGCGGCAGTCAGATTCCGTGAAATTCGTAGTGGGCTCTACTGCAATGAGTATTATGAGCGAAAATGTCAGAATTATTTTAGACGAAGATTTTATTGTGAATCATGGATCATGTGACACAAATCCCTATAGCAGCCAGCCATCTCATTCATACGATTTGCACACGGTGTGGCGCTTATGGCCTTAAGTTACCGCATGCTCTAAGTGGCACAGGTGGTACGAACGTGCGTTGCTTAGTAGCTTATGGGCTGTTCTTATCCTCTTTTCTATGATGAAACGACCAAGAAAAGGAGAAATTGATGATGAATATCCAAATTCAAATGACAGAAAGTTATGAAGAATCAAAGCCTTTAAGTTGTATAAAAAAACAACCTACTAACACACGTTCGCGCGAGAAAGGTTATTTGGGCGTGTATGGAAAACGGCAAAATGAAAGGCACGTTTGCATACAGAATGCCCTTGAAGTCTACCAGCAATTTTCTTGGAAAAAAACAACACCGTTCGACTTCATCAAGGGTCGACGACTCTATTTTACAGAAAAATGCATGCAAAGGCATGCCGTGGTGTGTCTGTCCGTCGCGCGCACGTGTGATGTGGATGTGTGTGGTGTATGTGTGTACTGATTTTTCGGCATCATATCTCAAGTTTGGCAGTGAGAAACAATGATTTTGAATCTAAAGACAAACAAGGACTTTCATGATGTTTGATTGACAGTGTAGTTTTGTCTGAAAGACCCGAAGTGTTTATACATGGTAGATGAGTAAGAGAACACTAAATAGTTTGAATCTAAGCACTAAAAAATACATGTAGTGTATGAACTATTGTTGACTATGTACTAGTGTGTCTCGGCCTGTGTGTTTGTATTACATGATGGTTATTTAGTGATTGGCCATTGCATTTCAGTTCTTGTGAGTGATTTCTGAAAAACCAAGGAGGGACGTTGTCTATAGATGATATTATATGCCAAGATGTTTTAGGTAAGTCCAATTGCAGTTTTTGTTCTAAGACTTTCCATGTGCCTATACTAGGTACTGGTATGTTATTGTGATGAAAAGAACATTTCTATAAGATGAAAAACACTGACTAAAATCAATAAGATTAGTCAATACTAGATACCAACATAACAATCGCAAATGAAATAAAAGTGACAAAATAACAGATTTCTTATCACAAAACTTATGAACTTTGGATCACAGGTAAGTATGCTGAAAAATGGGGACATAAACAAGCTCAAGCCCGAAAATAACCTACAGGTATTTAGCAAAACAATTAAAAAAAAATTAAAACTAACGTTCACACACAACCTCATCATATTTACAGTTAGGTTTAGCTCAACAATAACATGTGCAACACGGTGCGTCGTCCCGAGCGGGCAGAAATGTCCATCAACAACATTGCCAAGCACTTGCGACACCCGCGAGTGTCACATTCGAACAACTAAAATGGAAGGGATCTGTCTTCTAGTTCACCGAGATACAGCTGAAGAATGAAATACATAGCGCAAAGAAGGAAATTTCGGTTTTTCAAGGTCAAACTCAAGGCCAAGGCTCAAGCATGGCGATAATATGATAGGGATTGTTTTTCACTCTAGGGGATACAGTACCACATACAATATGAAGCGCTCTGTCAAGCACAAATGTGGAAAATAAAGCTTAAAAACCCAGTTTGTCGACCCCTTACCACATCAAGGCCCACCGTACTCCGGACCGTGACGGGACCTTCGAATCGGTGTGCCACATAGAACGGGCATAAGCCAAAGCACCGAATGCCAATTTGAAGCTCTAAACACCAACGGTGTGGGAGTTATAGGCCCCTTAAGATCTTTCGGTTTTCAAGGTGTAAGCCAAGTCAAGGTCACGGACGGCGAAAACATTTGCGCAGGATGCCTTCCTCTCCATGTGACACACCGAGTAGAAACATTTGACTGCGATGCGGGCTAAGCCGCGTTACGGGAGATATCTTGGGACAGAACAGAAAAACAAAAAAAATAAAAAAATACAAAACCGGGCCTGATGCAAAGTCGAACAACTATTTTGACGGACAAATACAACCAGACGACACAAAAGTACGATCACCTATGGTGACGGAAAAAAACACAAATACAAACCAGACCACGCAAAGTCCGATCACTACGGTGAGGACAATTATGCTACGGGTGTCGCAAGCCATATACGTTTTTTGTTTGTTTGTTTGTTTTTTGATGTTTGTCCCAAGCGAGGTAATAAAAAGAGTTGTTTGTTTTTTTACGACAAAGATTCAAACAATCGAGAGGAGAGAATGAGAGAGAAGGAGAGAGAGAGAGAAGAGAGAGAGAAGAGAGAGAGAGAGAGAGGAGAGAATCTCCCCCGAGAGAGAAGAGAGGATGAGAGAGAGAGACGAGAGTAGAGAAGGAGAGAGAGCATGTGAGTGTTCCAAGAGAATTTCGGGGAGGGAGAGCGGTATAGTTGGGGGGGCGGTGTGGGGGGGTAGTAGAAAACGAACGTTGCACGCTTCCCGTGCCGTATATGCGCGATCGGTCTACGGTTGCTTGCGATCTTCTGTACGCAGGCTTTCCTCTGGGTGGGTTCTCGTGTATGTTTGTCTGTCGTGTCTCTCTCGCTACGACTTTCCGTCTAATCTTCTGCCTTGTTTGTAAAGGCCATGTCACGATGCATTCTGTCGTCTATATACCTCTTGCACTGGTATTTATGGTTATCCATCAATCAGAACCGGGCATATAAGCCCAACCACATTATGCCAAGTTTCAACAGCCTATGTCGACGGTGCCTGCTGAGATATCGCTAAAAAATAGATTTTCGATTCAAAGTTAGTTTTTAAAGGTGCAAGGTCAAGGTCATGACAGGCAAAATGGTTCATTGCGCGGATCTACTTCCTATTAAGTGGCCACCCTTCACACAAAATTTGACGCGTATTCGTGTCAAGTGGTTCGGGGATATCCTTGGGACAGACAGAATAACAAAACAAAAAAAACCACCAAAAAACCAGCCTCATCGCAAAGTCATGTTCAAGCCATCGCCAAGTCGTTCACGGACACAAAAATTAATGAAAATGTAAACAAAAAAACAACAATAAAGAATGAACCAAATACTATGCACACACACGGCCCAGCTCCTCGCTCTCTCTCTCCTCTCTCTCTCTCTCTCTATCTCTCTCTCTCTCTTCTCTACAGTGATCTCTCTCTCTCTCTCCAATACAGAATTCCTAATATCTATATATATCTTTTGAAGCTACACACTTTTTTAAGGACCTGATTTAAGCATGCGGCCACCACAAAATAACAAATCTATCACTATAAAAAACTACAATTTTAATAAATTGATATTAATAATACTAATAATGCACACACTACACCACACACACAACACACACACACACACACACACACACACACACACACACAAACAAAAACACACACACACCAAAAACACATGCCACATACGCGGCACATACACAAACACACCTAAGACTCAAGCGAGAGGAGCAGGGCTAAAGGTATATCGGTTTCTTCATGCCAAACAAACTTAGATCTTATCTGTGAATTTAAGCTACAGTGGTATCATTCAAATGCCCTTGGGTCAGATCATCCTGCTCCTGGTCTTGTTGGTCAAAGTTTCGTGGGGAACAAAGCAAAATTCAGAAAACAAAAGTTATCATAATCAGCATTCAACATGGGTATTTTAATTTCGTACAGTTCAAGCGATCATTATCAGACCAATCACCGCAAGCTTGACAGTCGAGTTAGTCATTTAGAAGTGCATGTACTGAGAACTTGCCAACTCTCTCTCTCTCTCTTCTCTATCTCTTGTCTCTCTCTCTCTCTCTCTCTCTCTCATCTCTCTTCTACGCGCTCCCCCCCCTGCTGCGTTCCCTCACATATTGCCCCCCTCCCTCCCAATCCTACTATCGCTCTCTCTTTTTTACTACACTCTCTCTTTTTCTTCTTATCTCTCTACCTCTCCCCCTGCCCATCCCTCTCGTCTTCTTTCCATTACCTCTCTCTCTCTCTCTCCTCTTCTCTCTCTACTCTCTCTCTCTCTCTCTCTATCTCCTCTCTCTCTCTTTCTACTCTGACATTTTCTCTATCAAGTATCATTCTCATTTTTCTGCTCCTATTCTTAGAAAAACGATTTTGCGCTAATGCTTTCCTGCCATTTTTTTGTGTTGATTTTAAATTTTAAAAGTGATCAAAAGTAGTCCAGAGTCATACTGCAAGCTTCCCAGTCGAGTAGTCACCTTGAGAAGCTGATGTATCAGAATTGTACAACTCTCTCTCTCTCTCTCTCTCTCTCTTTCTCTCTTCTCTTCTCTCTCTCTCTCTCTCTCTATCTCTATCTCTCTTCTCTCTCTTCTCTTATCTCTCTCTCTTCTCTCTCTACTCTCTCTCTTCTCCTTTCGTGCACCATACAACACACACCACACACATACACCACAACACAACACACACAACATGTATGCATGATGTACACACACACATGCAAAGACATCAATACACACAACTGCACCAGACACTGAAGAGCGCAGCACACACACACACACACACACACAGAAACACACACCACACACACACACACACACATATGCATGATGTACACACACATGCATAATGTACACATACACAAATTGCACAGACACTGAAGAGCGACACAGGTCACACACACAACCCCACCAACAACACACCACACACACACACACACAACACACCACACCACACACAAACACACACTCAACCAAAAAACAACACAAACACGCGCCACATACGCCATGCACATGCACACACACACACACTAAGACTAAGAGAGATGAGAGAGAGGCTAATAGGTATATATCGGTTTTCATGCCAAAAACAACACTTATGGATATCACGATGAAATTTAAAACTACAGTGTGTTATCATTCAAAACTTGCCCTGTTCAGACCATCCTGCCCTTTGGGTCTGGTTCTGGTCGAAGTTCGTGGGGACCCAAAGCAATGTATGAAAAACAAAAGTATCACTATTCAGACTTAACATGGATATTTATTTGTACAGTTCAAGGATTAATGTATAGATCATTATCAGACCTATACCTCAAGCTTTAACAGTCGGAGTAGTCATTTAGAGAAGATGCGTACGACGAATAACTTGCAACTCTCTCTCTCTTATCTCTCCTCTCTCTCTCTCTCCTCTCTCTGTCTCGTCTCTCTTCCGCTCGCTCTCTCTCTCTGCTCTCTCTCTCTCTCTCCTCTCTCTCACCTGCTCTCGCTTCCAGACCCTCTACTATCTTTTTCTTCCCTGCGGGCCCCCCCTATTACCGCTCTCTCGCGCTCTCCTTTTATCAATCTCTTTTCCCCCTCTATCTGTTTCTTCTCTCTCTTCTCTCCGTCTGCCCCTAACCTCTCTATCGTTTTCCTCTCTCTACCTCTCTCTCTCCTCTCTGTATCCCCCTTACTCCCCTCCCTCTCTCTTCTCTCTCACTCTCTCCCTCTCTACCTCCCTCTCTCTCTCTCTCTCTCTCTATCTCTCTCTCTCTTTGATCTCCTCTCTCTCTCTCTCTATCTCTCTCCTCTCTCTCTCTCTCTCTTCCATCGGAGCTCTCTCTTGACATTACTCTACAAGTATTATCTCCATTTTGCTCCTTGCTTTAAGAAAAAGATCTGGCTTTAGCTTCCGCCATTTTTTTGTTTTTATTTAAAATTTTAAAAGTTAGCAAAGACTCAGGATCATACCGCAAGCTTTCAGTCGAGTAGTATCTTGAGAAGCTGCTGTATAGAGCTGTACACCTCTCTCTCTCTCTCTCTCTCTATCGTCTCTACACTCGACTCTATCTCTCTCTCTCTCTCTATTTCTCTATCTCTCTCATCGCCCTCCCTCCCTAATCGCTTTTTCTCCCTGCACCCCTCACCTGCTCCCTCTCATCTCGCTACTGATCTTGTTTCTCCACTCTTTTACCCCTCTCTCTTTTTCTATCTCTCGTCTCATCCCTCTGACCTCTCCTACTACTCGTCGTTCCACTCTCTACCTCTCTCTATTTCTCATACTTTATCCCCCTATCTACACTCCCTCTCTCTCTCTCTCCCTCTCTACCTCTCCCTCTCTCTCTCTCTCTCTCTCCTCGCGATATCGATCGCTCTCCCTCACTCCCTATCTTTCTTTCTCCTCGACGCCTCCCTCCCTCCGCCCTCTCTCTCGCTATATCTTTTTCTCCAGACTCTTTTCCCCCTCTCTCTGTTTCTTTCTCTCTCTCTTTCATCTGCGCCCTCTCCCTCTCTCTCTTTCCCTCTTACCGCTCTCTTCTCCGATCTATACCCCCGTCCTCCCTCCCTCTCTCTCTCTCTCCCTCCTCTATCTCCTATCTTCTGCTCTCTCTCTCTCTCTCTCTCTCTCTCCTCTCTCTCTCTCTCTCTCCTACTCTCTCTCTCTCCCCCCCCCCCCCCCCCCCACCCCCCCCCCCCCCCCCCCTCTCTCTTGAGGCTCTCTCTCTGACATTTCTCTATCAAGGTTATATCTCATTTCTGCCCTTTCTTTGAAAAAAGAGATCTGAGCTTTAGCGTTCCATGCCTTTTTTTGTTTTATTTAAATTTTAAAAGTATATCAAAAGTATATCAGAGTCATACCGCAGCTTACAGTCGAGTAGTCATTTGGAGAAGCTGCTGATCAGAGCTGTATTCAACTCATACTCCTCTATATCTCTCTTCTCTCTCTGCGCTCTCTCTCTCTTCCTCTCTCTCTCTCCTCTCTCTCTTCTCTCTATTCTTTCACGCACGCTGCACACACACACACACACACATACATCACCACACACACACACATCAACACACACAACACACGGACGGACAAGTTGCTTTTTACTATATGATGATCATATCAGACCATAACCTCAAGCTTCAGCGAGTTAGTTATTGAGAAGTGCTATACTGTAGAAACGTTACAAACTCTCTTCTCTCTCTTCTCTCTCTCTCTCTCTCTCTCCGCTCTCCTCTCTCTTTCTCTTCTCTCTCGCTATTACGCTCTCCATCCCTCTCTACTTCTCCCGTATTCTCCTACTTTATCTCCTCTGCCCACTCCCTCTCTCTCTTCCCTCTCTCTCTTCACCTCTATATCCTCTTTCTCCTAGTCCACCCCCCCCCCTCTCTCTCTCTCTTCGCCTCTCCTCTGTCCTCTCCTCTTCGAGTTCTCTCTCTAACATTTATACTAAAGTATCATCTTCATTTCTGCTCCTTTCTTAGAAAAAAGGTATTTGAGCTTAGCATTCCTGCCTAGTTTTTGTTTTATTTTTAAATTTTAAAAAGTGATCAAAACTATATCAGATCATACCGCAAGCGTACAGTCGAGTGCAGTCACTGGAGAAGCTTGATGATTGGCGGTGGCAGGAGTGTACTGTGAGAACTTTACACTCTCTTCTCTCTCTCTGTCTCTCTCTCTCTCTACTTGAGTCTCTCTTCTCTCTCTCTCCTCTCTCTCTCTCTCTCTCTCCTCTCTCTCTCGCTCTTAAGTCGCCGCGTGCACATGCACACACAAACATACACACACACACACACATACATAAACCACACACACACACACATGTATGCATGATGTACACACACACTGCATAATGTACACATACAGACAAACTGGCACAGACATGAAGAGCGGGGGGGGGGTGGGACACCAGTCACACACACACACCACAGACACACACACACACACACACACACCACCCAACACACACAACACACACCACACCACACACCACACACACATGTATGCATGATGTACACACCACACATGGCATAATGTACACAAACACATTGCACAGATGTAAGAGCGACACACACACACACACACACACACACACACAACACACAACCACCCACACACTACACAAATTTAACATGTATGCAGATGAAACTACACACATGCATAATGTACAACATACACACAATTGCACGGACCTGAAGAGAGACACTACAACACACACACACCACACACACCCACACACACACACAAACACATCACACACACAATGATGCATGATGTACACCACACACACATGCATAATGTAACACCATACACCAATTTGCACAGACCTGAAGAGCCACACAACACAAACACACACACAACACACACAACACACATCACATCACACACACACACCACACATTGTAGCATGCCTTGGAGTGGGAAAAAAGAACAGTGTTTGTGAATCTAGAGTTAGTTAAGAGAACTTTCTAGAATACTGTGTGCAAACGTACAAATCTGTTTGTTTTAGCATTCATGTGTGGGAAGGGTTATACTCCGCACTTGGAAACAAAAAAAAAATCTGGAAAAGATCATAGAATTTGAAGTGTGTGTGTAGGGGGGACACTCAGTGGAAGGAAGTCTCCTTCAACATTTTCGGAGTAGGGGGGGGGGGGGGGTGGGGGGTAGAGAAGGGAGGGTTGTGATCGCAATGAATCAAAATTGGAAACGTCTTGACAAATTGGGACACAGTGGGAAAGGTAAGACCTCTTCAACATTTTCCGGGGGTGTGTGGGCGGGGGGTGGCGGGGGGGGGGTGGGGGGGTAGAGAAGGGAGGGGTTGTGATTCGCACATGAATCAATTTTTGGGACAGTGTTGCAAACTTGAATGAAGCGTCGTGTATGAATTTATCTCCGTCTTTCCCCTATCACACATACTCCACCACCCCTCCCCACCCCTGATTATTCCTAGAACTATCCTGAATCATAATAGTCAATATCTAAAATGTCCTTCAATTGAATAATATCCATATTCCTACTAATTAACAGAGTATCACAATAACTTAAATTATCCCAGACTATCAACAGTCGTGCGATTTAGCGGACGTGTGGCTGGCTGATTAAGTAGAAAGAAGAAGCAGTTAGCAGTGGTGTTGATGTTCGAGAAAAGACGTTCTCCTTTAGCGTTTATTGGGGTTTTTATAAAATAGTAGGGGAGCTTTAAGCAATGAGAATTCTTAAGTGCATCGTACATTGGATGAACCTTTCAATCAAATTCTGTAACAGGCCCATTCAGTAATACAATTTCACATTTAATGCATCATGTTTTAAACTGTCTTTATTCTCTGTGTGTACGTGTGTGCATGTGTATGTGTGTGTGTGTGTGTTTGTGTGTTGGTAAACCGTGTTGTGTGTCTGTGTGTTGTCATGTGGATACATTAAAAAATGTTGTGTGTGCTTGGCGTATGTCCTCTGTGGTGCATATGAAAACTTTCCGCGTGGCGGTCGTGCATAGTGTGTGTGTGTTTGTGAATGTGTAAAAAATAGTATGTGCTGTTGTGTGTGTGTGTGTGCATTTTGCGTTGGCGATGTGCATTATATAGGAGTACAATGCTCTGTGTATAAGTACATGTAGTATGCACACATGTGTGTGTGTGCGTACTAAGTGGTGCGCGCAGTGCAAGTCCTCACAGTCCTGCCTGTCGATCTTCGCCCTGGTTGGACAATCATTTTCAATAGTTGTATCCACACCAACGTATTCAGATAGGTAAAGGTCAAGATGTGCCACCCCCCCCCCACATTTCTCGGTGAATTGTATTTTTCCGTTATTGCCTTACCATACATATGATAAAGCTGTATTTTAGGAACATTTTACAAATTCATCTTTTGGGAATACTAACCCAACCCTAACCCTAGCCCAATCCTATAGAGGAAAAAACGCAACGAACCACAACTGTGAAAATTCGCGCATGTAATGCAGTACATAGGGTGGTATAGGGTTAGGTTAGTATTCAAAAAGATATTTTCTAAAAATGTTCCTAAAATACAGCTTATGTATGGTGAAGAACAAAGGCAAAAAACGGACCTCCCCTTCCGAAAAATAGAATTAAACCGAAAAATGCAGGCGGGGGGGGGGGGGGTGGTTGGTGTCGGGGCACATCTTAACCTTTACCCAGTAATATATAATTCGAATAATATTCGAAGGTTTCAAACCTTCAGTCTACCAATGTGCACCTCAAATCTATCTAAACACCACATGTTTCCCTCTAGTGAAAGCTCAGCTCACTCTCTCTTTCTGTCCTCTCATTTTTGTTATCTAGGCTATTTCTGTTGTATACTATTTATGTCGATTAAGTGTGTGTGTGTGGTATTCTCGTCAGTTATGTAAGTTATGAGACATAGCGTTTTGTTTGATGTTTTAATAATATAAATTATTTTGGTTTTTTACATAAAGAATTTATGGTTGTGTGCGATTGAGCAGGGTTATTTTATTTATTAAAATCGATATTATTGGGAAGATTTGAACCTTCTATCAAGAGTTTGTTTTACAGCATGACCCCATGGTTCCCAGTTGGCAGGGTGGTGGTACCATATTTTAATTTTCATTGTGTAGGTTGTTGTTATCCCTGACTTAACGACTCCAGGGATCATCCCACAGCAGAGGCACTTGAAACAATCAGTACAAATGCACCAGCCTGGGATGAGAACATACGTGTGGTGACGTTTGATTACCGCCATAGGGGGCAAGGCCACAACTCCGTCTTCGGGGGATTTTAGACCGATGATATATGTGGGAGCTTCATGGCTTAAGACAATCCTGCACAACCATCTAGAGCATACAACATTTGAGTAGCCTTGGTTTTCGAGCTTATGTCAACTGGTCTGACACAGCCTCAAGGCTAAGGGCAAGTTGTGTTATGAATTGAATATTATGAAAGATTTGAACCTCTTTCTATGAATGAAGTGGTTTATTTTTAGAGCATAGGCAATGTGGTCCCAGTGGCAGGGTTTGGTGTCTATATTGATGTCATAATGGTAATATCTGAAGCGGATTCAAAGATTGAACCTTTCTTCTATGAATGGTGTTCTTACAGAGGGCACTGTGGTCCCCCAGTGCAGGGGTTTGTGGTCAATATTATTTCTATTAAAAATCTAAGTTTTTCAAAGATTGAACCTTCTCTGAAGTTATTAAAGATTTGAACCGCTTTTGAACGTTGCGCTCTTTCACCCCGGTGTGGCAGGGCTATTGAAAGATTTGAACCTTCTATGCTATGGAGTGTTTTCTTACCGCATGGCTCCTGGTGCCCTGCGTGCCGCTCTTTCACCCGGTGTGGCAGGGGCTATTGAAAGATTTGAACCTTCTATTCTCTGATGTGTTTTCTTGCAGCATGGCCCGTGGTGCCTGCGTGCCGCTCTTTCACCGGTGTGCAGGAGTCATGAAAGATTTGAACCTCGATTCTATGGATGTTGTTTTCCTTACAGCATGGCCCCGTGGTCCCCTGCGTGCCGCCTTTCACCCCGGTGTGGCCAGGGGAGCTATTAAAGATTTGAACATTCTATTCTCATGGATCTGTTTTCTTAGCAGCATGCTCCGTGGTGCCTGCGTGCCGTCTTTCACCTCGGGGGGCAGCGGGCTATTTCAAGATTGAACCTCTATTTCATGCGAGGTTTCTTACAGCATTGGCCCCGTGGTGCCCTGAGTGCCGCCTTTCACCCGTTGCAGGGGTATTGAAAGATTTGAACCTTCTATTTATACTGGCTTGTCTTACAGCATGGCTCCCGTGGGCCCTCGCGGCGCTCTTTCACACGTTATGCGCAGGGGCCCTTGCCGAGTCGGAGCGAAGATCGGACGTTCAGGCTCTTCGCGGGTGGTGGACGTCCAGAGAGCCAGTCGGGAGGAGGAGGCGACAACAAATTACACACATAACCACACTGAGAGGAGCAGGGTCCCATCGTCTGCACATGTTTCTTTGATATTAAAAAAAAATAAAAACATGTTTTCCCTGTGTGAGCAAAAACATACAGTTTGATAAACTTTGTAATTGAATAGCTTCACTAGTAGTACTGCAAAACATCCTTCACTTTTCCCACTTTTATAATTATTAAAATAATAATATCAAAATTAACTAACGGAATGTTGCGTTAGGATAAACCCGAAAGCTGGCGCTTTCTGGTGAACTTCTGCCCAACAGTTTTCGCAGTGAGTACAGTATCATGAGTCACAAAAAAAGAATAAAAACAAAGTGAATTTTAATCACCAAAAGAAGAAATCATGACAAAAGTCAACAAAACACAAAACCCCACAAGTTACGATGTTTCGGGACACATATCACGAGCATTCACAAGAAATAACCAACAGTCGAATTAAAACCCAAAAAGAAAGATTATAACAAGGCAAAAAACAAGTCAAAGTCTTGCGTTGCCCAGCTGTTTTCTGCGTAACTCAAAATAGATGTGACACCACATAGTGCATAACTGTATTCACTTTTACATTTTAACCTCTGCAGTCACAACGTAACGATTACAGGGATCCCCAAATCTCTCTATGGTTTTCACAGCGGTAATCGGCGTGAGCCTTGTATCTGGTATTTTCCATCCCGTGCAGACGTGAAAGTGTGTGAGAATAGTCCAAAAACTGGTTAGTATCTTGGATAGGCCAATGAATACTCAAGTATGATTGTGGGATAGAGTATCAGGTTCATTCACAGACAAAGAGCCAAAATGCTGCATGTCGGTGTTTCAGCAGTTGTAAATGAAAGCGTGGGACTAAATTGTCGTCTGCTGTAGCGATACTGGTGTGATTGTAAGGATTTTATCTGCGTCCGTGGTGGGGAGGGAAAGGGCAGGGGTCCCTGGGGTTGTGGGGCCTAGGCATCCCAGGGGGTCCGAGGAGGTGATGGCACCTGTAGGGGAGGGGTGGGGGGGGGAAAGGGTAGGGAACGGCGCCTTGTCACATGTCAGAGGATCGCACATTTAGAGGATTGAGAAATTTTCTGCAGAAGCTTGCTTCTGGTGACAAAGGTTTTGCCTTTTTTTAGATGAGTGCAATTATTCAGCAGATAGCAATCTAATATTGATTTTATTGTATTGCATCAGGCCTTGGGTCGTTGTCGGGAGCTGATTTCAGTGTGTCTGTTGTGCCTTAATGAACCAAAATTTTTTTGGTTACCCCCCTACCCAGGGATTTCAAGAGTCGGACTTAGCCCCTTAAGGACTTTCACTCCTTAGGTAACTTCATTACTGGCCTGGGGGCTGCCTAGAAAAAACAAAAAAAACAAATAAGAAGCGCACAAAACTCACACTGTCACTGATTCAGTTTTGACAAAATACTGGTTGATCCAAGTTATTTTTACGCTTGAAACGTTGGTACTGCATAAAATTGGACTCTTTTAGTTCCTTATACTATCACTGGTTAATGAAAACATATTGAAGTATTTTAGAAGCTTGTCCTAGGGCCATTTTAAAAAAATATCATTTTACCATTAACAATTGAGATAAAGTGTCAAACATGTGTGAAAACGACACGGAGCAGCGATGAAGAGATGTAAATTGAAAAACGTGGTTGGGATGAACAAAAACCCCCATGGGATTTAGACAGGTGTCTAGACAAGAAATTGATTGGGGCTAGCCGTGTATGTTTGTTGTTACTATGTGTGCAGCTGGAAAGGAGGTGAGTTCAGGGTGTACTCATGGAAGTGAAAGGAAAAACGATCTGAGATTGTGGACGACCAGAAGGATGTGCCATGCGACTCAATTGGCTAGAGTCTGCCGGGCTAGTAATCCAACGGGTTGCGAGTCAGTGCGGAGGTTCGAGCGCAGATTCATCTGCTGTGTTGTGCCTTGGGAAAGATACTTTACTTCTATTCCTGGTCCTTTCGGATGAGAACTTAAAACCAATGTCAATAAGCAAACACATGCCAAGATCTTGCGCACACGTTTAAGCACAGTCACTATTTGGTAGGAGTAAGGTCGTGTTGTGCCGGTGAGGATGGAAGACACCACTCACACAGCATGCAAAAAATGGTGGTGATGCACTAACGGTGACACCCTCTCTGTGGGCAGCAACCCGAATTTCACATAGAGATACGTTTATGACTAGAAAAATATAAAATACCAAAACAGTGGAAAATGTGTTGTAAAACATGTGTTTTGTGTGGCTGTGTTATAATAATGAGGACTTAATTTTCTCCTCCGGGTGAGAGCAGCCTTATGGAGCCGTGGTTTGTTTCCGTTGTTTGTGGCAGTGTGAAGGATGCGAGTTCCGAGGGTACTCGGGGGCCCGCAAGACAGACGACCTGCTACCTGAGTTGTGGACGTACAAGAAGTGGGAAGATGTTGACACCGTGTCTGCTGGATTCCACCCTAATTTCACTTCAGTGAGGACAACAGAGAGAGAGAGAGACTCAGAGAAAGAGAGAGAGGAAGTCAAAGTTGTAAAAAAAAAAGAGAAAATACTTGAAGGGTGTGTTGTGCAAGGTGCATGCAAAAATGAAAGTGAAAACAGTTTTGATTACAAATGATAGTGGCGTATATGGTCTAGAAAGTGATATTTGCATTATACATTGTGCATAGATGTTCTAGCAAAGTATATTTGACTTGGAAAACCATTCAAAATAACAGACATCGGAAAAGGTGTTTTGTCATAAAAAACAGTAAACAGCTTATGCATTCCTTGTTTTTTAGTCCATAAAACCCCTAAAGGAATACCAATACAGTGGAACTCCGTATAAGACTTCCCATCTTAAGACTCCCCCTCTATAAGACGTATTTCTCTGAGACAGTGCCTTCTTTACAAGTATTAAAATGACCTCCCTTATAAAACCTCATTTTAGGTGATTTTTGAAGGTCTAAAGGGAGGTTCACGCTAATGCCAGTATTTTCACACTAACAAGGTGGCACCCCAAATTTTACCCCAAAAATAAGATTATTATTTACGTTACTATATTGTGCGTCATATTATAAGGCGCAGAAAATGTCAGTCTTCTGAAAAGCAGTGTCGCCTTATGCAAGTATTAATCCGTAACAATAAGGTAATTGCGACATACGTAGTATTGCGTTCCATCAAACTGAGGTTTCTCTTGTTAGTTTCATTGCAGGTTGAGTGATGTGGATTCTCTTCAAAGTGGCCATGATGATCAGGTAAATGTGAAAAAACAATCATTCACAGTGGATTAATAACTTTTGTAAAATGTTTGAAGGAAAAAACGAAAAGAAAAACAAAATCCATGGAAAACAGTTACAACTACAAGCGGAGTTGACCCCAGCTATGTGCCCAAAGTTCACTTGTTGAGTTAGTTCCCTTGGGCACTCGCAGACTGAGAGACAGACCAAACAAAAATCAAAGTCCTGGCCGCTTTCACTGCGGATTTAATAACAAATATTAACAGGAAAAAACTAAGCGTAGCAGGTCATAAGGACTGCTGTAACCGTCCCCCCTAAGGGTATTTGTCCTGGAAGAGTTACGAAAATGGGCACCGTCATGGAATCCAATTTTCTGTCTGGTGTCCTGGAAACGGTAGAATCAACAGTTTGTAGAAGAGACAAGTGGCTGCTTTACCAATTTGGATTTAGCGACATTACTGTTGAACACAGGAATACCAAAGGATCTCACTATGAGCACCCTTGGGCACCGAAAATGATCAAGAAGGACTGAAAAACAACACTCCAGTTTCAGAATGTTCTAACGTACATCATGAAACTAATCAAAAGTGGTCATTTTGACCTGTACGTAAACTTGTGATGTGGTCCTCTGGAAAAAGTCTGTCTGCGTGGTTTAAGCAGTGTCCTGGAAACAGCCAATGGGGTAGGCAAGCCCTGAAACACACTGAGCTTGTGACAGAAAAAATAAGTAAGCAAAATAAGCTGGGGGCAATTTGTATTGAGCAAAATCATTAATCAAAGGTTTTTAATCTCGTTTACATGAATTCTTCGTGGACAGAAGTTGTGGCGGAGCATAAACCTACAAAGATAGACAATTTGTATTCCTGAAAATTACGCCAAAAACATGTATTTTATGGACTGAGCCTAGGATCTTAATTATACAAAAGCACCCCGCAAGTTGCAAAGGTGACTCTGTTGAAAAGTTACTTATTAACCCTTCACTGCACGAGAAAATTGAAGAAAATATCTTCTTTATTATTATGAATGTAAAAAGAGACTGTTAGACTCAATCTGAAAAAAATAATGGTTAGAGACTCTTGCCTTTCTAAAACAAAAATCGACATTCCCAGGGCTATGACATATAAACGTTATGGACACATGAAGCATAGTACACAGAACAGGCTAGGGATGGGATAATTAGTGTAATCTGTTTGAAATGGTCAGAAATTTGTATGGGAATAGTTTTTCCTACAAAATCCAACTGGATATCAGTTGAAGTTGGAAGTTTCTGTTAAAATTAAAACAAATGGATGGAAACAATGTTTCGTTCAGCAGTTTTACACTGTGGAGCACAGAGGTACGGGATACTGAGTGGTGTGCTACATCTGTTGCTGTGGCCACTATCGTGTGGGCCGTTCTTGGAATGGTCGGACTGAGAGAGGAGACAGGGACAAGAGAGACACAGATAAAAACAAGGGAAAGGAGAGACAGCGATGAGAGCAGAGAGACAGGGAAAGAGAGATAGGGAAAGAGAGACAATTAGTGTTGTGCTACATCCTGCTTGCTGTGGTCACTATCGTTGTGTGCCTCTTGTTGGACTGGTGAGATCGAGAGAGAGAGAGGGCTTAAGAGAGAAGAGAAAGAGGACAAACAATATAGACAGAGAAGGAGACAATTAGTGGTTGTGCCTATATTTGTTTGCTGTGGCCATTTCGTTGTGGGCCTCCTGTTCGGCAGGTTGAGACAGAGAGCATGGTTGGGGTTCCGCTGAACGCTTCCTTGACTGGCTGGCCACGTAGAATAGAGTGTTGGGATTATTTTATATCTAATCTGCCAATCTCCTCCCCCCCCCCACCCATTCTCTCTCTTTTCTTATCTGTAGATTAAGGGCGAAGTATTCCGCTCCAATTGTCCGTATAGACCACCGAAGGTAACTTTTTAACAGTGACAGAATAATCGCAAATGAATTGTGTCGCTTGAAGAAAGAAAGAGGGAGCGAGAGCAGGGAAAGAGAGACAATTAGATGGTGGTGTACATCCGGTTTGCTGTGGCCACTATCGTGTAGGGGCCCTATGTTTAGACTGGGTGTGTTGTGGTGTGTGGGAGAGAAGTATAAATTGTTTCTTAGCGCTTTTAGTTATATCTTGTAAACGACTGCGTAAATATGTAGTGTCATGGTTGGGCAGGTACATCTGCATTGAGGATAGTCTATAGTGTGCATGCATGTCTGTGCATTCATCGTGGTCAATGGTGGTCTTTTTTAAATGTCTATATATTATATGATCAAACCCCTGCATACTAACTAACTATGGGGCTAGTTGATGTTAACTGAGCGTTCCCACCAGTTTCGTGATCTTTCAGATTGCGAGCTGTGCTTCAATCAGCCATTTCTTTTTCACTGTATTCTTATACCTTTTATATCAATCCATTGATGTAAAAACATACAGAAGGACCTAGTTGAGAATAGAGTTAACCGAGCATCCCACTAGCCGTGTCCTTTCAGATCATCGAGCTGTGTACATTCAGCCATTTACTTTATATTATCATACCTATTATATTCAGTCCTCAGATTAAAACATACAAAAGGACATAGTGATGTTAAATGAGCTGTTCCCACCGGCCATCAGTCTACCTTTCAGATATGTGCGTGCGGTCGAGCGACTCATCCGCAAGTAAGTCACCGCCCCGATATTTCACGGACAGGACGTGGACGATGACAAGGTACATTTTGGGGTGGACACAGTGTACTTTGGACACACCCCCCCCCCCCCCCCACAGCCCCTTCATGTTACAACCCTCAATCTAAAAGTCTGCTCTTAGTGTTATGAAGTAATACTAGTGGATCTTAACCCTACCTTCCCTGAGTATGCTAGAACCAGAAGTTGCTTCACAGTGAAAAATTCTTCAATGCGAAAAAGTGTGTGTGTGGTTGTAAGATAGTCCAGTTTGTCCCGTACTCACAAGGGCTTTTAAGTTACATAGGCTGATTCTCTGTAGTGTATGAGTGTATGTGGTGTTAATCAGTCTGTCTGTCTGTCCATTGTTTGTCTGTCTGACTGGCGTCGGTCTGTGTGTGTTCCTGTCATTTTCTGTCTGTGTTGTTTGCCGCTTGCCTACGTCTTCCCGTAGTTGGGATATTTTTTTACCATGTGTTTTAGTGGGGGATAGTCTTCCCCTACAATTGCGGGTATTATTTTGAAAAAGTATCCTCTGTTGTTTGTATGCGTGTAGGCGTGTGTATAACCTGTTTGGCTCCATTTGTCTCTCTCATGTATGTATGTGCGTGGAGTGTGTGTGGAGTACGTGCATGAAAGTGTGTGGTGTACGTTATTGCATGCGTTGATGGCTGGTGTGTGGCTTGTGGTGCGTGTGTGTGTGTGTGTGTGTGTCACCGCGAGGGCCTCTTTATCATATATTTTTGTTATGGTTTTGCATGATGTTATTATACCTTGAATTGTTATATGCGAAAGGGAATGTTTGTTTATGGAGTGCAAAAGTGCTGCAGACTCACAAATTTATGGCCAAGGTGATTTTGTATCTCAGTTCTATGGGTTTGTCTTGTTGTTGTTGTTGACGAAAAAACCTGCTAAAGAATCCAGGGATTCATCCCAAACCAGTGAAGCACTGAAACAGTATAGTACAAATGTATCAGCGAAGATGAGAACATTACGCGTGCGGTGTGACGTTTTTATTTTTTACCGCAATGCGCAGCCACACTCCGTATTCGGGGTAACTTATTGGGTTGAAAAAATACTAGGTTTACCAACAATGCTCAGCAAGTATATAGCGGCTCTGTTTTTCATGAAACACAGGGCTATAAAAAAACAAAAAATACCCATGAATGTAGGGGAAGATTGTTCAAACATAAAACACCATGTAAAAAACAAATACCCACATGTACTGGGACGATGGTTCCCACATAAAACAACCATGGGTTAAAAACCAAATACCATGATGTATGGGAAGACTGGTTCTCCCACATAAAACACCAATGGGTGGAAAAGACAAAACCCCGAGCGGGAAGCACTGGTTACCACATAAAACACAATGGGTAAAACCAAAATACCCACGATGTACGGGGCAGACTGGTCCCACATACAACACGGGTAAAAAACAAAATACCATGATGTAGGGAAGACTGGTTCCACATAAAACACCATGGGTGAAAAACCCAACTCCACGATGCCGGGGGAAGAGTAGTTCCCACATAAAACACCATGGTAAAAAAATATCCACGATTTAAGGGAAGACTGGTTCACATAAAAAACACATGGGTAAAAAGACAAATATCCCCACGATTGTACGGGGAAGACTAGTTCCAAATAAAACACCATGGCGTCAAAAAAACCCACGATGTACGGGGAAAAGATGGGTTCCACTAAAACACCAGGGTAAAAAACCAAAATACCACGATTACGGGGAAGACTGTGCCCCACATCATAAAATCCCCATGGGTAAAAGACAAAGCCACGATGTACGGGAAGGAGTATTCCCACCATTAAAACACAAGGGTTACACAACTAAAACAAATACCTATGATGTACGGGGAAAAGAGTAGTTCCTAG
>CM065684.1:56192022-56208526 GCA_017654935.2 Phymorhynchus buccinoides
GTTGTCTGACAATGGGTCACAGTTCACCTCACACATGTTTCAGGAATTCCTCACGCTTTTGTCCATAAAAGGCGTACACTCGTCACCCTACCATGCACAGTCTAATGGGGTGGTGGAGAGATTTCATGGCACTATTAAACCCATGTTGCGCAAGCTGATGCAGAACAACCCTAAACAGTGGCATCGTTTGATACCAGCTTTGTTGTTTGCATGTCGTGAAATGCCAAATGCTTCCACAGGTTTTTTTCGCCGTTCGAGCTGATGTTTGGCAGGAGAGCCCGTGGTCCTGTTGATTTTCTCGCGGATGCATGGACTGGAAGTGAGAATGCGGATGAGGCAAAGCATGTTTGCGACTATGTATGTGATTTAAAAACCAACATAGCCGACATGTGTAAACTGGCTCAAGATTCTGCTGAGGACTCAGCAGCTGTACAAAAGAAGTACCGTGATCGAAAGACTCGACCCCGTTCTTTCCAGGTTGGAGAGGAGGTGTTGGTGTTCTTGCCGACCACGAAGAATAAACTTCTATTGACGTGGAAAGGTCCATACAAAATAGTCGAGATTTTGGACTTTGACTACATTGTGGAAATCGCTGGCAAGAAAAAGATTTTTCATCCTAACATGCTTAAATCTTACTATCGTCGTGCTGTTGCCAGTACTGTTGTTGTGAATGGAGATGTCATTCCATTTGACTGCATTCTGTCTAACCAGTTTGATTTTCAGGATTTTGTTGAGTCTGACAGGAAAGCTCCAGTCTCTGTTCCGAGACCCATGTGTTCAGCGAATGCTTCCATAGCAGTCGTTGAATCTGTCATTCCTGACGATTGTGTGGTGCTTCCTACAATGGACAGTGCGTCATCAGAGACGTACAAAGATGTAGTGTATTCTCATTCTTTGTCTTCTTCACAGAAAATAGAGATATCTGATGTCTTTTCTAGGTTTGTACCGATTTTGACCTCTAACCCTGGTTGTTGTACATTACCCATTGAACATCAGATACCATTGACATCTGAAACTCCTGTTTTTCGAAAACAGTACCCATTGCCGTTTTCTTCGCAGGGAACCATCAAGGAGGAGGTGTGTTCAATGTTGAATATGAAAGTCATTGAGCCGTCACAGTCTCCATATTCTGCTCCAGTGGTCCTGGTTAAGAAACCAGATGGTTCCACCCGTTTCTGTTGTGATTATCGTGAGCTTAACAAGGTTACTTGTGCAGACGCGGAGCCCATTCCTGATACAGATGATTTATTCATCAGATTGTCCAGGTCGAATTATTTCACCAAGATTGATTTGACAAAAGGATACTGGCAGATTCCAGTCTACGACGCGGACCGTCACAAAACCGCATTTCAGACTCCGCTGGGTCTCTTTCAGTGGGTCCGGATGCCGTTTGGACTCGTCACAGCTCCGGCAACATTTGCGCGGATGATGAGAGCGTTGCAGTTGGGACAGCATGCTGTGTCATTCTTTGATGACATCCTGATTCATTCTTTTGGATGGCAGGATCATCTTCGTGATGTTTGTGATGTGTTGACCAAGTTACAATGTGCAGGTTTGACGGCCAGACCAACAAAGATTTTTGCGGGTTTTCGGGAACTTGTGTTCCTAGGACATAAAGTTGGAAGTGGAGTGATGCGTCCTGAGGAGAAGAAGATTCATAAAATCTTGCACATTCCCACTCCTTCAACTAAAAGACAAGTTAGAGCATTGTTGGGTTTGGTTGGATATTACAGACGTTATATCCGTGATTTTGCCACACTTACTGCACCTATCACCGACTTGTTGTCAGGAGCGAGTAAGAGGAAGTTTGTGTGGTCTGCTTTGTGTCAGACTGCCCTGGACGAACTTCAGCGTCACTTGTCCAGTAGTCCAATACTACTGATTGCGGATTTGGACAAACCATTTGTTGTTCGTTGTGACGCAAGTTCTGTTGGTGTGGGTGGTGTGTTGTTGCAGGATCATGATGATGTGTTACATCCTGTTACATTTGTTTCGAGAAAGTTGTTGCCTCGAGAGACCAGATACAGCACAATTGAGCGAGAGTGTTTGGCGATAGTTTGGGTGATTACCAAACTGGGTCGATATCTGTGGGGACGATCTTTTGTGTTGCAGACTGACCACAGACCTTTAGTGTATTTGTGCTCTTCGGCGTTCAAGAACTCCAGGATCATGAGGTGGTCCTTGGCGCTGCAAGAGTACAACTTCGTTGTGAAGTCAATCTCTGGCGCAGAAAATGTTATCGCAGATTTTCTCAGTCGTTAACTAAGACTTGACATGAAAGCTGATTTTGAGAGAATGTCACATTTTGATGATATTTTGTGTGTGGACTAAACTTAGTTGATGATTGAATCACCTAAAGTATTGCTGATATTATGGTTGTGCGTGTTCATATCACGTCGGATTAGTTGATTGAAAAAGTTAAGATGAACTTCTTGTGACGCATACGTTTTTGGATTTGCTATGTCCTTTGATATACACTACTCACAAAAAGTTAAGGATCACTATGAGAAAACAGGTGCGCAATAAACTCCGTTCGCTCCTGTTATTTATTTCTCAGTCAAGCCAAATTGTTATGAATTCTTGTTCAGCTGTAAGTGGGCGATGTTGTGTTAGTGGAAACATTGCACGTGATTCTCTATTACTGAGCTTGGCAGCAAAAGAAAAAGCGGAAACTTGCGAAAAAGGACCTTGTTTTGGATCGTTCTGCATGAACACATTGCACAAGCCAGATGGAAAAACCATTATGCACGTGCAAGCACTACTGTTTATGTGTGAGATGCTGTCTCTTGCTTGGCTTTATAAGAAGACATACCACCAGTATTAGGCCTGATTTGACAATGCCTCCACGACGAAAATTGAGCGAGTTGGATAGGGGACGAGCTGTTGCATGGTTCCAAGATGGTGTTCCCAAGCGAGAAGTGGCCAGGCGACTTCAGGTGTCCATCTCGGTCATTGTCAGACTGATTCAACGCTTCACAGCCACTGGGAGGGTCCAGGAAAGACGCAGATCTGGTCGACCGAAGAAGACAACTCCACGTGAAGATCGTCTCATTGAACGACAAGCCCTGCAGACAAGAACAGCCTCTTCCAGCATCATTCGAAGGCAGCTGAGGGTGGCTACTAACATCAACATCAGCCAGCAGACCATACGGAACCGCCTTCATGGGTTTAACCTCCGTTCTCGTCGCCCAGCTGTACGGCCACGCTTAACTCCAGCCCATAGGGCAGCACGCCGCGCCTTCTGCAGACGTCACGTGAGGTGGACACGTCAGCAATGGTCCCAGGTCCTGTTCAGTGATGAATCACGCTTCACCCTGAACCACAACGACGGCCGACTGAGGGTCTGGAGGCGCCCAGGGGAACGCTTTATTGACGCCACTGTCCAAGAAAAGGTGGCCTTTGGTGGAGGTTCTGTAATGGTCTGGGGGGCCTTCAGCCTTCACCACAGAACACCCTTGTATCATGTACAGGGTAACCTGACTGGCCTCCGATACCGGGATGAGATCCTTCGACCGCTGGCTGTGCCTACACTGCAGCAGATGGGACCGCCGGCTGTCTACCAGGATGACAACGCTCGCCCCCACAGGGCAAGGGTGGTCAACGACTTCCTGCAGCAGTCTGGAGTCAACAGAATGGAGTGGCCAGCATGCAGTCCCGATCTCAACCCGATTGAGAACCTCTGGGATGAGCTGGATCGCAAAGTGAGGAGCAACCATCCCCCTCCCAGGGATGCCCAGCACCTCTACCAGATGCTGCAGGCTGAGTGGCAGGCGCTTCCACAGAGGATCTTCACCACCCTGGTCAACTCCATGAGGACTCGCTGCGTCGAGTGCCAGAACAGCCATGGCGGATACACGCATTACTGAACTTTTGGGAGCATCAGAATGCCCTGTCTTGTGATTTCAATGACTTTGGGAAATCAAATTTCGATACGTACCCACTTTGATCAAATGTACAGACCAAACGATTGCTCGAAATTGAAGGCAATTGTGTATCGTTATCACTAAAGCATTGAATTAAATGTTGGCCAAAATTCAACGCATTGACTTTCTTATTTGGAAAGTTATGAATTAGTTTGCAAGTGATCCTTAACTTTTTGTGGATAGCTTATGTCTATGTTGGGTATGACTGTGTTCATGACTTAAATTACTTCGTTAATTAGTTGGCTTGTGTGAATATTTCACATGTTTATATTGAATATTGGCATGGATAATTTAAATCAAAACGTTTGTATCATTATATGAATGATACTATGATGACTTTTTGTGCTGTATTAAGTCATACTAAATTGGTATTTAGTTGACTGAATATTTGAAAATATTGGGAAATTGGTTTTGTTTTTTTTAGGCGTGCTTAGTTAAGAAATTGACATCTATGGATTTGCCTTTTATTGGTATGTTATTTTTTATGCCTTGCCTGACAGACCTTTCCTAATGTTCCCAGTTGCTATATTTAAAGATCGCAAGCGTTCTTTTTTTTTTTTGGGGGGGGGGGGGGGGGGGGAAGGGGGGGGGGGGGGGGGGGGGGGGGGGGGGGGTACTGTCAGGAAAGGCATAATTCCGAAATTGACGATATAATATGTCAATTTATTAATGTATAAAATTTGGTAAATATATTATGTTGTAAAACTAAAATGCAAGTTGCAAATTTAAAAAGTAACTCCTTGTCGGAGATATACTTTACCCTTGGTAAAACCAAGTTTTGTAGAGCTGTTTCTTTATAACACGTGTAGCACGTGAATTTCGTAAACTTATTGGGTAACTCGCTCGACTGCTCACACAGCCAGCAGCCAAATAGGACACTGTCTGGTTGTGCACGGCACTGTGTCTGGCGATGTTGAAGCTAGAAGGCTGCGCCCTTTTTTCAGTCGTTTTTTTAACCGGGTTTTTCGGAAGTCCGGGTAAAGTAAATTTTGGGTTGTTGTTTTCTAAATTGCTAGGATTTAAAGAAGTTTACTTATTTCAAAGTTGTATTTCATTCATAAAGTTTAAATTGGGTTTCTAAATTTTGCAGGGTTTTCAAAATTGTAGGTTTTTTAATTTACATTTGCAAAGACATTATGGTGTCTTAAAAATTGTATACTCTTTTTGAGAGAAAGTTACAGTTTCGGTGCTGGTGTGTTTGTCTAAAGTTCTAAGTTTTGTAAAGGCCAGTACATGGTTAAACACACTCACACCGAAACTAATCACGGAAAATTCTGTCCGCGAAGCTAATTCAAGTAGGGCTAGAATATTGACAGCCTTTTCAGTTCCCTTGCAGGGTGTGTGGCCCAGTCCCCCCTGTAACCCCTTCCTGTTGGGTGGACCTCCGACCTGTGGAGCCGGAGAGAGGAAGGGAGACCAGCCTCGCGCTTCTGAGGGAGCCGCTGGTTGAGTGTTGGTGCCAAGGGCACCAACGGACCTGTAAACGTTTGGGTGGAGAACGTTTGGGGAGGAGGTGCAACCAAGTTTGTGACCTTTGGTGGAGAAGACGGTGCTTCGCGGAGACAGATAAGTTTTTTAGTTGGTGTCACGAGGAACGGTGTGTTTGTAAAAATTATCCTGTCAGTGCCTGTCCCAAGACGAACATTTTTTTTACTCATACAAAGGGACCAAAGTTGTTCTCGTTTAGTTTAAGAATAAAGGGGTGATAATCGGAAAGTTGTGTTAGTGTGTTATAATGATCCTTTGAATCCCAGTACATGTCAGGTCGTGTGTGCGGTGGGATGGATGACACGCATTCACATAAGCACGCATCCGTGCCGTTGTGCGCTATTAATGGTCTGAATGAAGGTACCGGTGAGTGCGGGGCAATGATAAACATCCCAACTTGAAGAAGAAGAAGGATAAATTTTACTCACGCAGATGACGCGCGGCCGGCAGACGCCATGTGATTGAGGACAAGCGAATTTTCCCAAATATAACCACCTTACCAATACAGGCCTACAGGACATCTAATATAGTGGGGGTTCTTATGTTGCAGAATTTAACCAGAATTGTGCACTTCGTGCAACAAAGCACAATACTTTGGTATATTGTTCTTTAAAATGTTATAATGATTTCAGATTTGAAGGCCACTTCAAAAATCTGTTTTTATTTTTGAGAAATAAATAAAAAAAGATGAGCCAAAACTGCAGACGATTTTCTAGAACGAGGTGCCCGCAGTGAATTTATCAAGCCACCAAGTTGTCAGTACCATCTGGGTGGCAAAGGATGAGTGGTGGCAATTAATTTGTCCCACCCCAGTAATGAAGAAAATAGGTGGTAAGCATTTCAGATGAGTAGCTTATTGTCTTTTTTTTTAGGGTACCCTATTTTGGCATGAATCGCTATATTGAAAGTACTGGAACCGGCCATTATCATACCATTTTATCTTTTATTTCTGAAAAAGTGTAACAAAATGCATGACATATTAATTCTATTAGTGCATTGAATCAGTAAATAAACTCTAATTGTAACAGTCAGCCAGGGAAAAGAACCATGTGTGGATTATGGCACGTGTGTCAGTTCAAGAAGACCAATTCGTTTGTGGCTGGACAGGCTTCAACATTCTGACCCGACTTGGCAGGACAGTGAGTGAAGACAACATTGGCTACCTGCCTACCATCAATGCTCCAGCAACTCAGTTGTCAATGGTACATGAAGTTCTCAACCAGTCACTCTCCATCATGCAGTCCTTGGGTCTGTCAACGATTGTCTGCGTATTGACCAGGCTTTGTACGCAAAAGTTGTAGAGATCACCTGGAAACACCCTGACAAATTTCAGAACACAATCATCCTGAGGCTTGGAGTGTTCCACACAATCTGCACACTGCTGTCCACCATTGGAAAACGCTTCCAAGATGCTGGACTGAGGGATCTCTGTGTTGAGTCTGGCCTGATAGCAGAAGGCTCTGTGGCGGGTGTGATGGATGGCAGAAGGTACAACCGCGCAGTGCGCCTTCACAAGCTGGTGTACGAGGCTCTCCTCCGACTGGCATGGAAAGGCTTCCTTACCTGGATGGAAACCACACACCCAAGTGACCTGGTATACCTGGATGAAACACATCAGATCACAAATGATCTCTGCAAAGATGAGGCTTCCCTGAACCAAGTGCTCAAGAACAAGGCTTGTGCTGGCATCATGGCCCTGTTTGACATCTACCTGCAGTTTCTCAGAAGTGGTAATGATGGTCTCTCAGCCTTCTGGATGTCCTATTTGGACATGGTGGAGATTCTCCTGGGCCTGATCCGGGCATCACGTGAGGGGGACTGGCACCTTCACCTGGCATCTGTTCGTGCAATGATGCCTTGGTGTTTCACGTATGACAGGCTCAATTATGCACGATACCTGCCGTACTACTATGCACAGATGTCACAGCTCCCCATCACACATCCAGATGTGTACAGTGAATTCATGCATGGTGGGTTCTCTGTTCAGCTTGGCCCGACAAACCCCTTTGGAAGAATCCCAGTTGATCAAGCCATCGAAGAAACTGTAAACAGAGACACACAGACACCTGGAGGAACAAAGGGATTCAGCTTGAAAGCAGGAGCCGTTGCCAAGTACTACCTCACCGCAGAGTATAGAGCTGAGTATCTCAGAGCATTGAGAGCCATGACAGACCAGGGCAGTTCAAAACTGTCCCACAGAGACACACACGTGCCTAGAATCAAGAAAGATGAGAGGGATGTTCTATCTGTTATGGACCTCCTTGAAAACAGCTGGGTCAACCCAATGTCTCCTGAGGAGCAGGACCTACTGGGCCTATCCACTGGCACCATTGCAACTCCTGATGTCACGAAATATCTTCTGGAGGCACATCAATCAGGTGAAAGTCGGTACCAGAGTTTCAAGCAGACACGACTGGATGGAGACCCACCAACA
This sequence comes from Phymorhynchus buccinoides, assembly GCA_017654935.2. Classification (NCBI taxonomy): domain Eukaryota; kingdom Metazoa; phylum Mollusca; class Gastropoda; order Neogastropoda; family Raphitomidae; genus Phymorhynchus; species Phymorhynchus buccinoides. Next base: position 56,199,868 of record CM065684.1, read on the forward strand.
GTTAAATTCCATGACACAATGAAGAAGATGAACCTGAAGACATTCTCAAGTGTTGGCGAAAAGAATGTTCATGGTAAGAAGGTGCAAGATGTTGTGAAGGCAGACCGAAAACTGTTTGGGCAAATGCTTTTGGTGTCTGAGAAAAGAAAACTACATGAGGGATGTTCTGAGTCACCCGTTGGGACCTCTTCCATGGTCCCTTGCCAACATCGACAGCTCCCTGCGCAAAACAAGCAAATCTGCCCTTGCCGTTGAGTTGGAAAAAAGTGTCTCCTGTGCCGAGGACATCCCAAGACCATCAGCCTGCCTCATTGACGGCATGAACCTGGTGCATAGAATGAACGGAAACAACAAGACTTTTGCACAGCTGGCCGAGTCTGCCCTTCACCAGGTACTGAATGAAAGTGCCCACAGCCAACGGATTGATGTGGTATTTGACGTCTATCATAAGACATCAATCAAAGATGCAGAGAGATGCAAAAGGGGAGCTGCCACCAGCACAATACTGTACAAGAACCTTTCAGGAGACCACAACATCCAGCAGTGGAGAAAGTTATTGTGCAGTCCAGGAAACAAAAGCAGCCTCATCAAATTCTTTGTGGAGCAATGGAAACAGCCAGATCACAGAAAGAAACTGAATGGAAAGACAATGTACGTCACATGCGAGGAAACCTGCTTCCGAATGACAGACGGTGCCTGTGTGGAGGTGTCAGAGCTGTTATGAACTCAAGAAGAAGCTGACACGCGCCTGCTGCTCCATGCCTTGCATGCTGCTAGGTCTGGCTCAAAAGCTGTAGTCATCACAGCTGAGGATACTGATGTCATGGTTCTCTACTTAGGCCTCCACAAGGACATTTCCTGCCACATTTATCAGAAGGGTGGCACACAGAACCGCACACGATTCGTGGACATCACCAAGCGAGGGAGGGCACTAGGAGACAGCATCTGCAACAGCTTGATAGGGCTGCATGCCTTTACAGGCTGTGACAGTGTCAGTGCCTTTGCTGGTCGTGGGAAGCTAGGCGCTCTGAAGCTGCTGAAGAAGGACACCTCCTTCCAGGAGACTTTCTGCCAACTAGGCCAGTCATGGGATGTTTCCGAGGAACTGTTTGAGAAGGTCCAGCAGTTCACCTGTCACATGTATACAGCAGGTAGCAGCACAACAGAAGTGAATGAACTGCGCTACCAGCTATTCTGTGCCAAACGTGGGGAAGTTGAGTCCAGTCAACTTCCTCCATGCAGAGAATGCCTGTTCATGCACGTCCTTCGAGCCAACTACCAGGCTGCAATTTGGAGGTGCTCCCTGCAGAGTCAGCCTGCTGTACCAGATCCCACAGAGAGTGGATGGATCAATGATGGAGGTGGCCAGCTAGCCATACACTGGATGCGCACACAGCCTGCACCAGAGGTGGTCTTGGAACTTCTTGCCTGCAAGTGTACACGCTCTTGTGTGTTGCCCAACTGCTCCTGCTTTGCCATTGGGCTACACTGCACAGATCTCTGCAAACTTCAAACCTGCAGCAACCAGAAGCAAGATGATGATCCTCAGTTTCGGCTTGCAGACTCAGACAGTGACAGTGATAACATGTCTGACGATGAACTTTGAAAGTTGCTACTTGGCCCTGTCTGCTAATTGCGCTGTAGCAAGCATGCATAACTCTTTGATGAACTGAAATGTGTGAATTACACCTGTATTATTTTTGGACAATGTTCCAATGAATCCCTTCTATCATCAAAACAAAAACACTTGGATGCAAATGGAACATATCTGAAATAATATGTTTAAGATGGTCGCTAAAATGATTTGAACCTTTTAAATCTGGCAAGAATTGCCTTATGCAATGGTTTTTGTTCTATTTTATGGACACATGATAGTGTTGTTACAGCATTAATGTTCCTGGAACATGTTCTGATTGTTATTTACTTCTTATTCATCACTAGGAAACAACATCACCCTGTAATTATGTTAAAGATGTCATAACTCGTAATTGTGTTCGGCAAGTAAGGGGTAGGGTCATTAAGGGGGTGATAACCTCTACTAAGCTACCACTCTGCAGTGGTTATCACATCAAAACATAAACTACAGACATATAGCTAGTAGAAAATAGCAACCAGAACTTGCCCACCCAGATGGTACCGATATGTGAAATTTGGGGTCTGGGACCATGGCCTAGGCCATGGGCCCACCAAGTTGTCAGTACCATCTGGGTGGCAAAGGATGAGTGGTGGCAATTAATTTGTCCCACCCCAGTAATGAAGAAAATAGGTGGTAAGCATTTCAGATGAGTAGCTTATTGTCTTTTTTTTTAGGGTACCCTATTTTGGCATGAATCGCTATATTGAAAGTACTGGAACCGGCCATTATCATACCATTTTATCTTTTATTTCTGAAAAAGTGTAACAAAATGCATGACATATTAATTCTATTAGTGCATTGAATCAGTAAATAAACTCTAATTGTAACAGTCAGCCAGGGAAAAGAACCATGTGTGGATTATGGCACGTGTGTCAGTTCAAGAAGACCAATTCGTTTGTGGCTGGACAGGCTTCAACATTCTGACCCGACTTGGCAGGACAGTGAGTGAAGACAACATTGGCTACCTGCCTACCATCAATGCTCCAGCAACTCAGTTGTCAATGGTACATGAAGTTCTCAACCAGTCACTCTCCATCATGCAGTCCTGGGGTCTGTCAACGATTGTCTGCGTATTGACCAGGCTTTGTACGCAAAAGTTGTAGAGATCACCTGGAAACACCCTGACAAATTTCAGAACACAATCATCCTGAGGCTTGGAGTGTTCCACACAATCTGCACACTGCTGTCCACCATTGGAAAACGCTTCCAAGATGCTGGACTGAGGGATCTCTGTGTTGAGTCTGGCCTGATAGCAGAAGGCTCTGTGGCGGGTGTGATGGATGGCAGAAGGTACAACCGCGCAGTGCGCCTTCACAAGCTGGTGTACGAGGCTCTCCTCCGACTGGCATGGAAAGGCTTCCTTACCTGGATGGAAACCACACACCCAAGTGACCTGGTATACCTGGATGAAACACATCAGATCACAAATGATCTCTGCAAAGATGAGGCTTCCCTGAACCAAGTGCTCAAGAACAAGGCTTGTGCTGGCATCATGGCCCTGTTTGACATCTACCTGCAGTTTCTCAGAAGTGGTAATGATGGTCTCTCAGCCTTCTGGATGTCCTATTTGGACATGGTGGAGATTCTCCTGGGCCTGATCCGGGCATCACGTGAGGGGGACTGGCACCTTCACCTGGCATCTGTTCGTGCAATGATGCCTTGGTGTTTCACGTATGACAGGCTCAATTATGCACGATACCTGCCGTACTACTATGCACAGATGTCACAGCTCCCCATCACACATCCAGATGTGTACAGTGAATTCATGCATGGTGGGTTCTCTGTTCAGCTTGGCCCGACAAACCCCTTTGGAAGAATCCCAGTTGATCAAGCCATCGAAGAAACTGTAAACAGAGACACACAGACACCTGGAGGAACAAAGGGATTCAGCTTGAAAGCAGGAGCCGTTGCCAAGTACTACCTCACCGCAGAGTATAGAGCTGAGTATCTCAGAGCATTGAGAGCCATGACAGACCAGGGCAGTTCAAAACTGTCCCACAGAGACACACACGTGCCTAGAATCAAGAAAGATGAGAGGGATGTTCTATCTGTTATGGACCTCCTTGAAAACAGCTGGGTCAACCCAATGTCTCCTGAGGAGCAGGACCTACTGGGCCTATCCACTGGCACCATTGCAACTCCTGATGTCACGAAATATCTTCTGGAGGCACATCAATCAGGTGAAAGTCGGTACCAGAGTTTCAAGCAGACACGACTGGATGGAGACCCACCAACAGTTAAATTCCATGACACAATGAAGAAGATGAACCTGAAGACATTCTCAAGTGTTGGCGAAAAGAATGTTCATGGTAAGAAGGTGCAAGATGTTGTGAAGGCAGACCGAAAACTGTTTGGGCAAATGCTTTTGGTGTCTGAGAAAAGAAAACTACATGAGGGATGTTCTGAGTCACCCGTTGGGACCTCTTCCATGGTCCCTTGCCAACATCGACAGCTCCCTGCGCAAACCAACAAATCTGCCCTTGCCGTTGAGTTGGAAAAAAGTGTCTCCTGTGCTGAGGACATCCCAAGACCATCAGCCTGCCTCATTGACGGCATGAACCTGGTGCATAGAATGAACGGAAACAACAAGACTTTTGCACAGCTGGCCGAGTCTGCCCTTCACCAGGTACTGAATGAAAGTGCCCACAGCCAACGGATTGATGTGGTATTTGACGTCTATCATAAGACATCAATCAAAGATGCAGAGAGATACAAAAGGGGAGCTGCCACCAGCACAATACTGTACAAGAACCTTTCAGGAGACCACAACATCCAGCAGTGGAGAAAGTTCTTGTGCAGTCCAGGAAACAAAAGCAGCCTCATCAAATTCTTTGTGGAGCAATGGAAACAGCCAGATCACAGAAAGAAACTGAATGGAAAGACAATGTACGTCACATGCGAGGAAACCTGCTTCCGAATGACAGACGGTGCCTGTGTGGAGGTGTCAGAGCTGTTATGAACTCAAGAAGAAGCTGACACGCGCCTGCTGCTCCATGCCTTGCATGCTGCTAGGTCTGGCTCAAAAGCTGTAGTCATCACAGCTGAGGATACTGATGTCATGGTTCTCTACTTAGGCCTCCACAAGGACATTTCCTGCCACATTTATCAGAAGGGTGGCACACAGAACCGCACACGATTCGTGGACATCACCAAGCGAGGGAGGGCACTAGGAGACAGCATCTGCAACAGCTTGATAGGGCTGCATGCCTTTACAGGCTGTGACAGTGTCAGTGCCTTTGCTGGTCGTGGGAAGCTAGGCGCTCTGAAGCTGCTGAAGAAGGACACCTCCTTCCAGGAGACTTTCTGCCAACTAGGCCAGTCATGGGATGTTTCCGAGGAACTGTTTGAGAAGGTCCAGCAGTTCACCTGTCACATGTATACAGCAGGTAGCAGCACAACAGAAGTGAATGAACTGCGCTACCAGCTATTCTGTGCCAAACGTGGGGAAGTTGAGTCCAGTCAACTTCCTCCATGCACAGAATGCCTGTTCATGCACGTCCTTCGAGCCAACTACCAGGCTGCAATTTGGAGGTGCTCCCTGCAGAGTCAGCCTGCTGTACCAGATCCCACAGAGAGTGGATGGATCAATGATGGAGGTGGCCAGCTAGCCATACACTGGATGCGCACACAGCCTGCACCAGAGGTGGTCTTGGAACTTCTTGCCTGCAAGTGTACACGCTCTTGTGTGTTGCCCAACTGCTCCTGCTTTGCCATTGGGCTACACTGCACAGATCTCTGCAAACTTCAAACCTGCAGCAACCAGAAGCAAGATGATGATCCTCAGTTTCGGCTTGCAGACTCAGACAGTGACAGTGATAACATGTCTGACGATGAACTTTGAAAGTTGCTACTTGGCCCTGTCTGCTAATTGCGCTGTAGCAAGCATGCATAACTCTTTGATGAACTGAAATGTGTGAATTACACCTGTATTATTTTTGGACAATGTTCCAATGAATCCCTTCTATCATCAAAACAAAAACACTTGGATGCAAATGGAACATATCTGAAATAATATGTTTAAGATGGTCGCTAAAATGATTTGAACCTTTTAAATCTGGCAAGAATTGCCTTATGCAATGGTTTTTGTTCTATTTTATGGACACATGATAGTGTTGTTACAGCATTAATGTTCCTGGAACATGTTCTGATTGTTATTTACTTCTTATTCATCACTAGGAAACAACATCACCCTGTAATTATGTTAAAGATGTCATAACTCGTAATTGTGTTCGGCAAGTAAGGGGTAGGGTCATTAAGGGGGTGATAACCTCTACTAAGCTACCACTCTGCAGTGGTTATCACATCAAAACATAAACTACAGACATATAGCTAGTAGAAAATAGCAACCAGAACTTGCCCACCCAGATGGTACCGATATGTGAAATTTGGGGTCTGGGACCATGGCCTACATGGAAGGCAGAGATGGTCTATGTATCGAAATGTACAGTCGCCCGTTGGGTTAGTGACTTTTGAAATATACTCGCCCACAGATTTTTCTACTACCAGGCTGGAAATGTTGGCCAGCCATAGAAATCATCGGATCAATCATACAAAACAGTTGATAAGCTTACATTCTGTTATTTGTTGTGACGACTAAAGCATGTTCTTACTTGTTCTTATCTTACTGCCGCCAGTACTGTGAGTACATGCTGTGCTTAGGACGTATATATATCCAAACACACAGGCTTGAACCCAGGGAGCTCAGTAATGCACTTACCTCCAGGTACCTCTGCAGAAGTGCCATCTCCTTCACCTCTGCACAGCACAGGCATTCACTCGGTCTCTCCGTGATGCTGCAGTTTCCACACGGCCGCCTGAAATTGACAAACAATTTCATACAATATTTGTTTATTATGTCAACCAATTATTGTAGAATTAGTCCCCGAGCCAAAGGTTCAAGGAACTATTGTTTCTGTCTGGTCCGTCCGTCCGGTGTCCGTCCGTCCGTCCGGCGTCCGTCCGTCCGGCGTCCGTCCGTCCGGCCGTCCGTCCGTCCGTCGTCCGTCCGGCTATTCGTCCGTTTTTCTCAAAAACTATTCAGTCTATCATCATCAAATTTGGTATACTAGTCTGCCAAGATGCAAGCTATCCACAGATGTATTTAGTTTTACATTAAGGTCAAGGTCGCGCCAGTTACGGGGTTCAAACCCCAAAACACATAATCGCTAATATCTCGCGAAGTTTTGCATGTATTTCAATGCAGGTTTTTTTCACATTTCTTGATGAATGGTCTATAATACAGTTGTCATGAATTTTTCTGTGCGCTCATGTGCGCATGATCGCGCGCGCTCAAATCACGGGTCCGAACCCCAAGGCTACATATATAAAAAACTATTCAGTTACGTGCTGTTTTATACCATGCATGCGGCGGTACCATAGCCAATGAGGTTTAACCGAGGCGTGGTTACCGCTACACCTATCTATATTGTTAAAAAACTCGGGACTTTACTGGTGTTGCACTGCCTCCGGGCATTGCAGCCAGTATTGTTCCCACCATCTTTGTATTTACAAATGTCCCATATGTGTCTATGACCGAGAGGACGTAAAACATCATTTTCATCATCATCATACGTGCTGTTTTGATGCGTTTTTATGTAAGTACGTTTTCTTTTGATATCTGCCGCTTCGGTCTCCCCGCTGTGTGTACAGCCGACACATTCCGATTTCGGAGTAGCTCGGCGATGCTGCGAGGGGACTTTGCAGCCGCTCGGCGTTGCTTTTGTTTGATCTTTATGATGTAACATAAATTTGCTTCCTTTATACTGCTGGTGTCTGATTCTGCGACCTGACAAACCGCTGTGTGGCTGTGAATGAAGACTCAGGATCAGTGGCCTGGGAGCAACGCCACTGTACAGCCCAGAAAATATGACTGACAAGACAAAAACAACTATATTATATTCGCTAAACAATCAAGTCAACGAGTGCGGCTGTGTCACGATTGAAACAAAACTACTACTACTATGTGGCCCAGCACCACGAAAGGGACATTAAGTGTAAAAATGACCATTCTGAGAAAATGACTCAGGCAATTCTCTTTCTAATTAATTATATTAAAAAAAAACATTCTTGTATCCTTTTTTGTTGTAGAGTAGGCGCATGTACACACATACGCGGAAGTTCTGTGCGGAAGCCGCTTAGGTTTAAAAAAAACTTATTTACAGATAAGCGCACAGGGTTTCCGCTTCTAATATGTTCATTTAAAGTTAGTAAGGTGACTGATGGCCATTTTGAGAATCAGTCTAAAGTCTAGCCTATCCTAAGAAAATGCACAAACCAACTGTTTTGAGTATTCAGAGACCACCATAATGATTAAACTTTATGGATGTGAAAGATAAGGTAAATGCACAAACCAACTGTTTTGAGTATTCAGAGACCACCATAATGATTAAACTTTATGGATGTGAAAGATAAGGTAAATGCACAAACCAACTGTTTTGAGTATTCAGAGACCACCATAATGATTAAGCTGTATGGATGTGAAAGATAAGGTATGAAAGCACAAAAATACCCATAACTCAAAATGGATTAAAAAACAAGATTTTTGACTTTGCCAGCCTGTTAATGTCCCTTGCGTGGTGCCGGGTCACAATCATACTCTGTCGCTTTATCCCCCACCCACTCCACTGCCCACATTCCCCTTGCTCTTTCACCTTCTCCTTTCTTTAGATTGCACGCTCTTTCTCCCTCCCCCACTCCCACCCACCCCCTGCCACCTCATCTGCCCACCCCCACCCCTCCATCGCCTTCTCTATCACTCCCGCCTCCCTCTTCTTTTTCTCCTGCCTCTTCTTCTTCCCCTCATTCCTCTATCTCCTCCTGTTTCATTCTCTTTCTGTCTCTCTGTCACTCTTTCTCCTCTTCTGCTCTATCTCTCTCTCTGTAATAATCATTATTTATTACTTTTTGATTTTCTGTTAAGCGCATAGAGCTCCACATTTGGCGGAGGAGTGCGCTATATAAATGCTTCACTGTTATTATTATTATGTTGTGATTTACAGTCACTTTAATAGTTCCCGTGTTTAA
>CM065684.1:56209026-56216526 GCA_017654935.2 Phymorhynchus buccinoides
GTATCGAAATGTACAGTCGCCCGTTGGGTTAGTGACTTTTGAAATATACTCGCCCACAGATTTTTCTACTACCAGGCTGGAAATGTTGGCCAGCCATAGAAATCATCGGATCAATAATACAAAACAGTTGATAAGCTTACATTCTGTTATTTGTTGTGACGACTAAAGCATGTTCTTACTTGTTCTTATCTTACTGCCGCCAGTACTGTGAGTACATGCTGTGCTTAGGACGTATATATATCCAAACACACAGGCTTGAACCCAGGGAGCTCAGTAATGCACTTACCTCCAGGTACCTCTGCAGAAGTGCCATCTCCTTCACCTCTGTACAGCACAGGCATTCACTCGGTCTCTCCGTGATGCTGCAGTTTCCACACGGCCGCCTGAAATTGACAAACAATTTCATACAATATTTGTTTATTATGTCAACCAATTATTATAGAATTAGTCCCCGAGCCAAAGGTTCAAGGAACTATTGTTTCTGTCTGGTCCGTCCGTCCGGTGTCCGTCCGTCCGTCCGGCGTCCGTCCGTCCGTCCGGCGTCCGTCCGTCCCGTCCGTCCGTCCGGCGTCCGTCCGGCTATTCATCCGTTTTTCTCAAAAACTATTCAGTCTATCATCATCAAATTTGGTATACTAGTCTGCCAAGATGCAAGCTATCCACAGATGTATTTAGTTTTACATTAAGGTCAAGGTCGCGCCAGTTACGGGGTTCAAACCCCCAAAACACATAATCGCTAATATCTCGCGAAGTTTTGCATGTATTTCAATGCAGTTTTTTTCACATTTCTTGATGAATGGTCTATAATACAGTTGTCATGAATTTTTCTGTGCGCTCATGTGCGCATGATCGCGCGCGCTCAAATCACGGGTCCGAACCCCAAGGCTACATATATAAAAAAAAAACTATTCAGTTACGTGCTGTTTTATACCATGCATGCAGCGGTACCATAGCCAATGAGGTTTAACCGAGGCGTGGTTACCGCTACACCTATCTATATTGTTAAAAACTCGGGACTTTACTGGTGTTGCACTGCCTCCGGGCATTGCAGTCAGTATTGTTCCCACCATCTTTGTATTTACAAATGTCCCATATATGTGTCTATGACCGAGAGGACGTAAAACATCATTTTCATCATCATCATACGTGCTGTTTTGATGCGTTTTTATGTAAGTACGTTTTCTTTTGATATCTGCCGCTTCGGTCTCCCCGCTGTGTGTACAGCCAACACATTCCGATTTCGGAGTAGCTCGGCGATGCTGCGAGGGGACTTTGCAGCCGCTCGGCGTTGCTTTTGTTTGATCTTTATGATGTAACATAAATTTGCTTCCTTTATACTGCTGGTGTCTGATTCTGCGACCTGACAAACCGCTGTGTGGCTGTGAATGAAGACTCAGGATGAGTGGCCTGGGAGCAACGCCACTGTACAGCCCAGAAAATATGACTGACAAGACAAAAACAACTATATTATATTCGCTAAACAATCCAGTCAACGGGTGCGGCTGTGTCACGATTGAAACAAAACTGCTACTACTATGTGGCCCAGCACCACGAAAGGGACATTAAGTGTCAAAATGACCATTCTGAGAAAATGACTCAGGCAATTCTCTTTCTAATTAATTATATTTAAAAAAAACATTCTTGTATCCTTTTTTGTTGTAGAGTAGGCGCATGTACACACATACGCGGAAGTTCTGTGCGGAAGCCGCTTAGGTTTAAAAAAAACTTATTTACAGATAAGCGCACAGGGTTTCCGCTTCTAATATGTTCATTTAAAGTTAGTAAGGTGACTGATGGCCATTTTGAGAATCAGTCTAAAGTCTAGCCTATCCTAAGAAAATGCACAAACCAACTGTTTTGAGTATTCAGAGACCACCATAATGATTAAACTTTATGGATGTGAAAGATAGGTAAATGCACAAACCAACTGTTTTGAGTATTCAGAGACCACCATAATGATTAAACTTTATGGATGTGAAAGATAAGGTAAATGCACAAACCAACTGTTTTGAGTATTCAGAGACCACCATAATGATTAAGCTGTATGGATGTGAAAGATAAGGTATGAAAGCACAAAAATACCCATAACTCAAAATTGAGATTTTTGACTTTGCCAGCCTGTTAATGTCCCTTGCGTGGTGCCGGGTCACAATCATACTCTGTCGCTTTATCCCCCACCCACTCCACTGCCCACATTTCCCTTGCTCTTTCACCTTCTCCTTTCTTTAGATTGCACGCTCTTTCTCCCTCCCCCACTCCCACCCACCCCCTGCCACCTCATCTGCCCACCCCCACCCCTCCATCGCCTTCTCTATCACTCCCGCCTCCCTCTTCTTTTTCTCCTGCCTCTTCTTTTTCTCCTCATTCCTCTATCTCCTCCTGTTTCATTCTCTTTCTGTCTCTCTGTCACTCTTTCTCCTCTTCTGCTCTCTCTCTCTCTCTGTAATAATCATTATTTATTACTTTTTGATTTTCTGTTAAGCGCATAGAGCTCCACATTTGGCGGAGGAGTGCGCTATATAAATGCTTCACTGTTATTACTATTATGTTGTGATTTACAGTCACTTTAATAGTTCCCGTGTTTAAGCATGAACATATTTTTTTGATTTTATGCGTCACATTGTGTGCAAGTATGTTTATGTATGTGTGTGGGGGTGGTGGGGGAGGGAATGTATCTCATTGCCATCTCCCTGTTCTTCCTTTTCTATTTCTCTGTCTGTCTGTCTCTCTCTCTCTTCTTCTTAATCTTCCATCTCTTCTACTATTACTACTACTACTACTACTACTACTACTACTACTACTACTACTACTACTACTACTACTACTACTACTACTACTACTACTACTACTACTACTGCTACTACTACTACTACTACTACTACTACTACTACTACTGTTGCTACAACTACTACTCAATAATATTACTACAATGGAACCTCACTTATAAGACCTTCAAAAATCATCCAAAATGAGGTCTTGAAAGGGAGGGGTCTTATAAGGGAAGTAACATTAATACTTACAAAGAAGGGAAATTTATGTCTCAGAGAAGTAGGTCATACATGGGAGGGAGTCTTATAAGGGAGATCCCACGGTAATTCCTTTTAGGCACATACATATTGATATTTTTTTAAAAAGCATTGGGACTTTCCTGGTAGTGCAGTACCTCCAGGATCGCCCCACCATCTTTATGTCTATTAACTTCCAACATGTACCTGTTCCAGCCTGACTGACGTTAAGCAGTCATTTCCTTCCTTCCTACAACTACTACTAGGCCTACTACTGCTACTAGGCCTACTAGTGTTACTACTAGGTCTACTAGTCTATACACACAAAAATCATTTTTGAAACAATGCGGTGGCACTTTGTCGATGCAAGAGTCCTCAGAATAATTAGCACAGTGGCTACGGGTACGGTGTTGTTGCAACACTCAGACCATCTTCAGGGATAGTATAGTAACTTTTCCTTGTCGAATTTTTCATCAACAATGCATTTTCTTATTTCGTATATTTAACGCTTCTTGGTAAGGAACAGGGTTAGGGATAGATCTAGGGTTCTAGGAACATGTCAGAGTTAATGTTAGTAGTTTTTGAAGACATTTACGCACAATTTTTGTGATTGAGCCTGGCGAATGTGAAATACGGGCCCGTACCCTGCCTGGAGAATGTGAAATACGGGCTCGTGCCTCTGCCAATAATTAAAATTGCCTTTGGCAGTGCATTTCAACAGTAAACGCCAGTATAAAGTAGCTGTCAATGTACAAAGTCAGGATTCACGATTCGGGATGATCAACATCAGCTAAGTCAAAGAATAGATTGTACAGTCATGCTGCTTGCTTATAGATCTATACTCAACCTACTCTATCTTCACAAATAACTGATTGCAGCAGTGGTTGATCACGATAAACAGAACAGAATGAACAAGACTAACATTCTTTCATCTGCAGCTGCTGACATGAAGTATAGACTACCATAAAAATAGATCTAGATCCTGATCTACCACTTTGTAACTGTTAGTATGCACCTAAACACTGGTCTGCAAACAAGCACATTTGATTACTACGTCGCGAAGGCATCTTACCTGTTCCCGTGCATCTGACTGGCTTGGCGTTGGCTGGTTCTACTTGATCTGCACAGCACATTCAAGTAGGCTCAAACTGGATCTGGATCTTTCATGTCCGACTCGGAAGGGTAGCCATACTCGGTACTGGTACTCGCTGCTATCGCAGGGAAAACGCAACTCGGCCTAGAATCACCATCACTCGTTCTCCTCCTCCTTCTTAATCAAACGTACTGACGTCGGAAGGGACGTTACTGCTATCCTTAATGTTCGTTACGCCTACCAACTTCGCATTTAACCAACCTTGGTCTCATTGAATCGACACTGTTGCTTCCATCTCGCTTTGTCTCGGTTGATACGAGGATTTACAAGTCTCATAACATGATAACTCAAATGATAAAGTCTGCATTCATCAAAATGATCTCCCATGCACAGCCTCGTTTGTATACTAGGACAATTAATACGTAAATTATATTAATTAACCTCGTATAGAAACGAGGCAAATCTGTGTGGAAAAAATCCAGGTGAGAATGAGCACCTTTAGCGCCCAATTCCTGGGTAACCTGAGCATAATGCGTAGCGCGCTTCCTGCAAAAGGACTTCTGTCCGTCATTTCTTGGCGTTTCTGGAGAGAAAATTGAGGGGATCAGGGGGTCTTTAATAAGTGGAAGAAAGAAGGATAAAAGTTTACGCATATAGGGGAAATTCGGACACGTGCGCAAATCTTTTCCTTTCTTTGTTTCACTTATTTATGGATTTCGCACGGGTTTCCGCATGGAATGTCCGCTTATGTGTGTACACGGCCTTAGGATTAAGGTTAAGATTAGGGAAAGGTTTAGGGTTAGGGTTAGGGTTGGGAATAGGTTTATGGATACACAAAAGATAAAAATTTGACGGTACGTCATAATCGATTTCGCACATGCACAGACATGTTGAGAACAAAATAATCCAATTTGAGAATGCTACACCGGGACTGACAATCACGGCAGTTCGCATTCGTTATCAAACCCGGCTGGAGGGTATGGTGCTTCAAGAGAAGCTTTGGGGGACCCACCATGGCGCTGAGGAAGACGGCAGACTTCACCCCCAGGACTGCTCTGAAGACCTTGGCATGGCCCGGGCACTCTGAAGAAGAGGAAGAGAAAGATGTGTCAGTGCATATTCGTTGGTGCAACTCCCCAAAATGAAAACAAACCTGAAAAGCAGGGGTCCAGGGGCCCATGGCCCCAGCAGCGTCACAGGGGCAGAGCCCAGTCGGACGATTCAGGGGGGGGGGGAGGGGGGGGGGGGGGGCAAGTTAAAAGAGAGAGACAACGAGATAGACAGACAGTTGAAATAATATAGACAAGGACAGTTTGAGTCTGATAAGCCTTATAAAATTATTACATTGCCTTTGTAAACATCCAAAATAGAACAACCAAGTTCAAAACGCCCCAAATCGCTTGTGGTCAATTTTTTTTTTTTTTTTATGAATAAAAAACCATGAAGTTCAGTTTCGAGTAAAATTAAAACGACTGAAATCAGTGTAAAATTGAAAGAATAGCACCCATGCATATTTTATCGTGCTCTTCGTTCTTCTTCCCAGAAACTTCTTAAAGTTCCTAAGCGATCCTTGAAATCTTTGGGTGAGAGGGCGTTTAGTTTCGTTGCACCAAGCGTTTGGAATTCTCTCCCTGACCATACCCGTAACCAGTCCACTCTTCGTTCATTCAAGTCCCAACTAAAAACCTACTTCTTCAGGAAAGCTTTCTCTCTGTAAAGTCTATGATCCTTTCCCCACTCTTGTCTTCCAGCTCATTGACGTTGAGTATTAATGCGTGCGCGTGTGTGTATGGGGTGGGGGTGGGGAGTAGGGGGGCGGGGGTGGGGATGGGTGGGGTGGGGTGGAGGGATGGTTGGAGTGGGGGGGGGGGGGTGAAGTGAGGTGGGTGTTAGTGTGTTGTGTTATGATTATATGCAATGCATTCTCTAATGTATTCATTTTCATAGAGATGTATGGTGAGGATACGTGAACCAGTCTGTTAGAAATGTTTGTACGAATGGTGAGTGAAAAGCGCATTGAGTTGCTTAGCAAGATTATGCGCTATATAAGCATTATTAATTATTATTATTATTAGTAGTAGTAGTAGTAGTAGTTAGTAGTAGTAGTAGTAGTAGTAGTAGTAGTAGTAGTAGTAGTAGTAGTAGTATCATTATTATTATTATTATAATCTCAGGGGTTGGCTGCCTTTCATTTCAGGTGCTCACTTTGGTGTCAGACCTGAGGAACCATCCGGCCACCATGTACATCTCCCAGAACATGCCCCTGGTGATCAGCTCTGATGACTACGCCGCCTGGGAGTCCCTGCCCCTGAGCCACGACTTCTACATCACCGCATTCCATGGGGGTACGTGCTTCGTAGCAAACTGTCTTTATTATTCCCCATTTTGGCTGGAAACAGGGTTCTTTCCCTTTTGTTTCGCTTACCTTCGCCAAGGCGTGTGTATATTTCTGACAGTGTGTGAGTTTTTTGTCTGGACATAATTTTAGCCAAAATGTAAAGATTGAATTTTGATCATGTTGATTTGGTTAACCAGTCTTGGCCCTTTCACCGCCAGCCATATTTCAGCCACACATTTCCATTAAATTTACCTGGGTAGATAACAAAATCCACCTGCAGTATTGGGGGTTCTTCTGTGACATATATAACATAAGGTCTATCCTTACTTCCCAAAACTAAGACAATAGGGTCTTTGGATAGTAGACCCCAATTTGATGCCTTTTAGTGGCATAGGTGTTAAATCACTGTGGTGCTAAAATGCGACTTTGGCGGTGAAAGGGTTTTAAGGAATCCCTCATACTATCAGACTTGGCAAAATATTCACATTTTATTGATGGCGTGGGGTTTTGTATGGACATAACTTGAGACAAAATCTTGATAATACATTTTGATTATGTTGATTGGATTAATTAGTCTTAAGGAATCCAATAACAGACTTGGCAAAATATTCACAACATTTTCTGATGGTGTGGGTGTTTGTGTAAGATGCAAATAATTAATTTTGATCATGCTGATTTGATTAGACAGTCTTAAAGACACACCAGATCATGTGTAAAAAGCACGGGTTTCACGTGTTTTCCCTCCTCAGCTGGTAAGAAATCAAGTTTTGACCAGGCTTGACTCCCATACAAATGCCCCCAAATTGAAAACGAAACATCATTTTAAAGAGCAACCTCAATTCAATGTTGGGGGAATTATGTGGGTCACAGCTACCCAGAAAAAAACAAGGGACTTAATCGTGGTGGCTCAGTGTGTCTTTAAGGAATCCAATATGGTATGAGACTTGGCAAAATATATAACATTAATTTGGAGTTCGGATTCCAAAAAAGTATTTCATCTTTTTTCTGTCCCATCTTCTGGGCCGTACAGTGGCGTTGCTCATTCCTAGTCCCAACTTGCAGCC
>CM065684.1:56221526-56224026 GCA_017654935.2 Phymorhynchus buccinoides
TTACAGAGATTGCAACACTCACTTTGCTCTGGTTTCCTAGAAATCAAACCGTCAAATCGGCGATTCCTCCTTGGCGGAGGTGCTGGAAGTCAACTTCTTTCACCCAAAGAGAAGGCGTGTTGTGTCTCTTTTCTAATGGCCGCCAAATCGTTTGCACGAAATTTTCGCAATACAAGACTTTTTATTTGTATTTGTTTCTATTTTTTTTAATATATTTATCTAAAGGAGTTTCGGTCACAATAAAGGAAATAGCTCCAATTGTTTTTACTGCACTACAATAACACGGAAAAAAACTCAACCACAACGAGTGTCCTCCACCCACCCCATCCAAAATGGCTACTCTCTCCGGCATCTCCGCCAAGGAGGAATCGCCGTTTTGACGGTTTAATTTATAGGAAACCAGAGGAAAGTGAGTGTTCCGATCCTTGAAAAGGCTGTCTTTCTGGTGATCTTGACATGTTTCTTGCAAAAACTCATCCGTCAGGGTCCACCTTTAACAACAGCACGCGTCAGGTAGGTTTACGATGCAATAAATAGAGTTTCGGTGTAGCCTACAAATATACACATGTTCAGGCTTCTTAAAGGTCTTTTTTTTCGCTTTTCTATTTAGAGTGCACGAAAGTTCAATCACACACACAACCCTCAACGCAGAAGAAGAAGACAGGAAGAGGATATGACGTCATGGCCACGTGACATCAATAACGGTCCAATGGCCGGCGATGACAGATTCAATCACTGAGCTGCCGTAACGGCTTTGCCCCAGTCCGAAATTGACGTTGGATTGGAAATAACTGGGAAATAGGCCACGCTGGCCTCGAGTTGACTGCTCAATAATAGACCAAGAAAAGCATCCGCGACTCAGCGCAAACCTCTGTCAGGAGCTACAACTCAGTTGTGTCTATTTAACCCTTTCGCCGCTAGCCATTTTTTTCTGCAAACAAAATATCATTAATCTTACCTGCGTAGAGAAAAAAAAAATCTGCAACATTTGGAATTCCTCTGTGGCATGTATAACATTAGGCCTATCCTTAACTCCCCAAATTAAGAAAATCTAGCCAACGCCGAGTACCAGTAACGCCCAGTACTGGTAATGCTGAGTACTGGTTTTGCTGTGTCAGCGAAATATGATATTATTATTTAGTCCGTCACCAAGACGGACTATTGCGATGGGCTGGTTTGTATTTTTTTTTTCTTCTTTTTTTTCTTCTGTCTGTCCCAAGGATATCTCCCGAACCGCTTGACCGAATCGCGTCAAATTTTGTGTGAAGGTGTGCCTCCTTAATAGGAAGAGATCGGCGCAAACCATTTTGCCGTCGTGACCTTGACCTTGACGTACGACCTTGAAAACCGAAAATCTATTTTTAGCCATATCTCGGGCACCGATCAACATAGGATGTTGAAACTTGGTATGAAGGTGGTTTGGCTTATGCCCGTTCTGATGATGGCATACCGATCAAGGTCAAGGTCAAGGTCCAAAAGATCGCTGGAGCCTGAAAATCGGAGGGTCATTTTTTTCTCCTTCTGTCTGTCCCAAGGATATCTTTCGAACGGGTTGACAGAATCACGTCAAATTGTGTGTGCTGGTGTGTCACCATGAGTGGAAGGCATCCGCGCAAACCATATTACCGTCGTGACCTTGACCTTGGCGTACGACCTTGAAAACCGAAAATCTTTCAGGGGCCATAACTCCCACACCGTTAGTGTTAGAGTCTTCAAATTTGGCATGAAGGTACTTTGGCTTATGCCCGTTCTGATGGTGGCATACCGATCAAGGTCAAGGTCACGGTCCGGGCGATCCGTAGGCCTTGAAAGTGGTAGGGGTCTACACATTGGGTTTTAAGCCATATTTTCCACATTGGTACTTGACAGAAGCGCTTCAGATTGTGTGTGGTACTGTATACCCTAGAGAAGAAAACATCCGAGCATAAATTATCGCCATGCTCACCTTGACCTTAAAGTGTGACCTTGAAAACCGAAATTTCCTTCTTTGCGCTATATGTTTCTTCTTCAAGCTGTATCTCGTGAACTAGAAGACAGAATCCCTTCCAATTTTGTGTCAGGATGTGACACTCTACGGGGTGTCGCAAGTGCGTGGCATTGCTGGTGACGGACATGTCTGCCGCTCGGCGACGCCCTTGTTACTTTTGTTTTTTTGTTTCTTTCTATTTTTTTAATCTTGTTTTATTCCCCACCGCCCCCCCCCCCCTCCCCCCAAATCATCCATCCGCCCCACAACCGCGCCCCAAATAGGTGGAAGACAATAGCCGTGAGAGACAGACAGACAGAGAGACATAGACAGAGAGCAAAGATGACAACTGCTGTTCCGGTTGGATTAATGAAAATTTGTTTAACGTCCTCCGCCTGGAGAGCAGAGGCAGACAGAGAGAGAGAGAGAGAGAGAGAGAGAGAGAGAGAGAGAGAGAGAGAGAGAGAGAGAGCGAGAGAGAGGAGAGAGAGAGAGAGAGAGAGAGAGAGAGAGAGAGAGAGAGAGAGAGAACGA
>CM065684.1:56231526-56234026 GCA_017654935.2 Phymorhynchus buccinoides
TCTCTTGCAGTCGCACACTTACAGACACACATGTGCACGCGTGTGCATGCGCACACATAGGCATAAGCACGCATAATAAGCACATAAGCGCGCGCATACATAACGACACACGCATACATTTACACACACGCACGCGCATACCCACATTCATCTCACAAGCGCGCTAACAAACACAAACGCACAAAAAAGCAACCCACACACACGGGCGTATGCACGCGCGCGCGCACACACACACACACACACTGACACATACGTACACATACACATACGCACGCATGCACGCACGTGTACGCACGCGCGCGCGCACGCACGCACACCCACACACAAATACACACACGCGCGCACGCACACACGCATACACACACACAAACACACAGAGATACAGACATAGGCACATACACACACAAACACACGCACACACACAAACTCACGCACGCACGCGCACGCACGCACACGCGCACGCACACGCACACACACACACACACACACACACACACACACACACACACACACACACACACACACACACACACACACACATACACACACACACACACACACACACACACACACACACACACACACACACACTCACACGCTGTTTCTTTCTTGTCTTAGAATCGACCCGAAAGTCAGTGTCTCTGAACTTTCCCCATTCCTGTAAGTAAGAATGACAAATCCAATTCCACCTAATACTGCGACGCACTCCGTATATCTGTCGGTCTCTGTCTGTCTCCGTCTGTCTCCGTCTCTCTCTCTTTCTCTCAGTCTCTGTTTCTGTCTCTGTCTCTGTCTCTTTCTCCCTGTCTGTCTCTCTCTCTATCTGTCTCTCTCTTACTCTCTGTCTCTCTCTCTCTATATATATATATCTTTCTCTCTCCCCCCCTCTCTCTCTGTGTCTTTCTTTCTCTCTGTCTCTCTCTCTCTGTGTCTCTGTCTCTGTCTCTCTCTCTCTCTCTCTCTCTCTCTCTCTCTCTCTCTCTCTCTCTCTCTCTCTCTCTCTCTCTCTCTCTCTCTCTCTCTCTCTCTCTCTCTCTCTCTTGTTTATACTTCTACAGCACCAGGTTGAAGACATAAGTAGAAAATTCGTGCTCTCAAAGGGTGTGTGTGGTGAATTATTGACCAAGTATCTCTCTCTCTCTCTCTCTCTCTCTCTCTCTCTCTCTCTGTCTCTCTCTCTCTCTCTCTCTCTCTCTCTCTCTCTCTCTCTCTCTCTCTCTCTCTCTCTCTCTCTCTCTCTCTCTCTCTCTCTCTAATGTAATGTAGGAATAGGTTTCATGTTGCCATGGGTACATGTATTTACATTTTAAATTGTGCATGCTAAAATGATGCTACTTTTATGTTCAATTATGTATGTGTAATTTTATGCCTTGCCATGTTTGTATTCTATGTTCGTATATGTACAAAGGTGCTACCTTTATGTTCAAATCTGTATGTGTAATATCATGCCTTGCCATGTTTGTATTCTATGTTCGTATATGTACCAAGGACAGATTGGAAGACTAGGCATTGCCTAAAATCTTTATCCTTGAAAAACAAAGTTAAAGTTTTCAAGTTTTCAAGTTTTCAAGTTTTCTCTCTTCTCTCTCTCTCTCTCTCTCTCTCTCTCTCTCTCTCTCTCTCTCTCTCTCTCTCTCTCTCTCTCTCTCTCTCTCTCTCTCTCTCTCTCTCTCTCTCTCTCTCTCTCTCTCTCTCCTCTCTCTCTCTCTCTCTCTCTCTCTCTCTCTCTCTCGTATGATCGCTTTATATTCCAGGTTTGTCGATCTTGATGTGTCGTCATTGTTGCGTTTTGTGTATGTTCGCATTATATAATGGAGTTCTTTGTGCAGACGATTTGTTGTCAGTGTTGGTTTCCCCCCCCCTTTTGTAACCCCCTCTAATCTGACATTGGCAGAAGGTCTATATCAGTAAGCTTTGTGAATTGTGAACCCCCCCCCCCCCCTCTCTCTCTCTCTCTCTCTCTCTCTCTCTCTCTCTCTCTTCTCTCTCTCTCTCTCTCTCTCTCTCTCTCTCTCTCTCTCTCTCTCTCTCTCTCTCTAATGTAATGTAGGAATAGGTTTCATGTTGCCATGGGTACCTGTATTTACATTTTAAATTGTGCATGCTAAGATGAGTAGGCAAAGTAATACTATGTTTGACTTATTATATGCATGGGTTTCTTTTCAAATAAGTACATTTTAATGATGAAGTATGATTGAGGTATTTTTTTATGTTTGTGCACTTCTCTATTTTTGAATGTTTAAAGATGAGTGTGAAAAGTAGGATTGGGTTTTATTTTCCCGTGTGTATGCGCTTACTTCACACATTTTGAATGTTAATAATTAGTATAGTTAATAATAATAGGTTTGATTTTGTTGTTGATGTGTTACAATATAGGGATGTTTTTTTTTGCATGCTTTACATTACTTTGTATGTGTTTATTTTCGTTTTCCATTTTCTACTTTTATATATGTATTTTGTCCAGAGGGCTGGATGTAAAAAAGCATGTTATTGCTTACTC
>CM065684.1:56245662-56250662 GCA_017654935.2 Phymorhynchus buccinoides
TGGAATGCGGTTGCTCCCACCTAGGGGCGCGTCCGCGCCATAGCGCGCAACCAATTATGTTTTGCATGCGATGTTTGTGTGACTGATGAGAAGGAAAGGGGGTGGTGGTGGTGGTAAATTTTGACTCAAATGACACTTTTTGGTATCCACTGGGATTAACGTGTGCTAAGTGCATGGCACACGGGAGCTCGGTTTATCGTTCATCCCGAAAGACTCCACGTTTCAGACCGTGAGGCCTATTGCAAACGAGAGACAAAATCCCCTGTACCCCAGGTTTCGAACTCGGGTTACCCTTGACACGAGGGAAGTCGAACGCGTTACCCTGTGCCACTAGCACCCTCTGGAGTAGCAAAGGGAAAAGCAGGGGTAATAGAGAGTGCAATTAAAGAAGCTACAAGCAGAGAACTTCCAGAAGGTGGGGACTATTTGTACGAAGACACCCACTGAACTCCCTGGTATCCCCACGGAGGAAGGGGTGGGGACATTCAAAGAAGCTCATTGGTGGAATAACACTCTCGCAAACACAGGCACAGTACTTTGGTGGGTGTTTGCCATATGATTGCCACTCAGAACAGACAGACAGAACGACAGGGAAATATGCCGATAGAAGTGGCCAGGTAATTTGATGGATAAACACAACTTGCAGAGACACCCTATATTACAAATGACTGATTGTTTTTAGACAGATGGACGGAAATTCACACGGACGAGCAAGTAAACTGAGAGAGAGGAGAGAGAGGAGAGCGATAGAGAGATGGGAGAGCAGAGATAGAGAGAGCAGCGAGAGAGAGAGAGAGAGAGAGAGAGAGAGAGAGAGAGAGAGAGAGCGAGAGGTAGAGGAGAGAGACTAGAGAGAGAGAGAGAGAGGAGAGTAGAGAGAAAGAGAGAGAGAGAGAGAGAGTAGAGGAGAGAGAGGAGAGGAGAGAGAGAGAGAGAACGATCGCTTTCTCCTTTACTCTCGACTTATATTATAACGCTTCAGAGAGCGGAGAGTAGATAAGTGTGAGAGGCTAAAACAGATGAAAAAACCCCTTTATTACACATGCTTGGAGAGAGAGAGAGACGTAGAGAGGGATGTGAGAGATGCGAGTAGAAGCGCCCGAGCTAGTCGAGCGAAACGATAGAGAGAGATACCGCTAGAGATGTCGAGAGAGGCGGTATAGATAGTAGAGAGAAGCGAAGAGATGAGACGAGGGAGGCGAGTAGCGAGATAGGAGTTTCGCGCGCGGATCAGAGAGAGTGAGAGAGAGAGGAGAGCGAGAGAGAGGAGAGAGAGAGAGAGAGATAGACACCTGAAACGTCTACTACGCATGGTTTCATACCCACTCGCAGACAACGTAGCGAATGACCGTGGGACAATTAGACAAATAGACACTCACGCAGACGACCATGCAGACAGACAGACAGACTAATAAAAGCATAAACAGATTCACAGACGCAGAGAAATTAACTGAGTAAATATTGGACACATGGCCATCAGACAGGGCTATAGAGTGATCCACTTCGGTGATAATTATTTCCTCTGTTTAATCTCATATTATTGGTCTCTTTGACTATTGTTCTTTTCTGTTTGTCCTCTCTGTCTCTGTCTTTTCTTTCTCTTTTCTCTGCCCTGTCTCTCTATCTGTCCCCGATTCTTTGTTTTGCATTTCTTTTTTTTTTTTTTTTTGTCTACTTCTCTGTCTCTCTCTCTCTCGTCTCTCGTCTCTCTCTCTCTCTCTCTCTCCTACTCTCTCTCTCTCTCTTCTCTCTCTCTCTCTCTCTCTCTCTCCATTCCCTCGAATCTTCCTGTCTCTCTCTCTCTTCTCTCTCTCCTCTCTCTCTCTCCTCTCTCCCCTCTCTCTCCCTCTGACTCTTTGTTCCCTTCTTTGTCAGTCTTGTGTTTCTTCCTTTCTTCCTTCCTTTCTTTCTTTCTTTCTTTCTTTCTTTCGTCCTTCCTTATTTTCTTTTTCCTCTATCTTTCACTCATTCACTTTCTTTTCTTTCAATCTTACCTTCTGATGAAACTCTTGTTTCTTCTTCTGTTTCTATCTTCTTCTTTGTGTGTCTTTCTTTCTCTTCTTTCTTAAGTTTTCTGTCTTTCTTTCTTCCTTTCCTTCCTTCTTTCTTCTTCTTCTTCTTTCTTTTTCTTCTTCTTCTCCTTCTTCTTCTTCTTCTTTCATTCTTCTTCTTCTTCTTCTTCTTCTTATTCTTCTTATTCTTTCTTTTACTTCTTCTTCTTCTTCTTTCTTCGTTCTTTCTCTTCTTTCTTCATTCTCTTCTTCTTCTTCTTCTTCTTCATTCTTCTTCTTCCTTTTTTTTTCCTTCTTCTCTTCTTCTTCTTCTTTTTCTTCTTTTCGTTCTTCTTTCTTTCTTCTTATCTTTCTTTTTTCTTCTTTTTCTTTCTTTCTTTCTTCTTCTTCAACCCCTTCTTTTTCTTTTCTTTTTTTCTTTCTTCTTTCTTTTCTTCTCTTCTTTTCTTTCTTTCTTTCTTTCTTTCTTCTTCCTCTTCTTTCCTTCTTTCTTTCTTCCTTCTTCTTTTCTTCTTCTTTCCTTCTTCTTCTTTCATCTTCTTTTTCTTCGTCTTCTCTTTCTTTCTTTCTTACCCCTCTTTCTTTCACTCACTCATTCACTTTCTTTTCTTTCATCTTACCTTCTGATGAACCAAGTAAATCAGGGGCGGAGCAGCCACTCCAAATGGGGGAGGTTCTTATGGCTCGGTTGCATCCCCCCCACTCCCCGAACCTGACGATAATTTGATGTAAAAGATGTATAGAAGGCCTCTTCTGGGAGAAGAAGGTAAAACTTTGGCTTGAATTTAAATGAGGTGGTGGATTCCCCCCCCCCTCGTTTTCGTTCTTTCTCTTTTCTATTTTTATTGTGTGTTTTTTAGGGGAAGGGTGTGGGACTGAAAGAGAGCAGAGAGACAAAAAACGCTTTAGCAAAACTTTTGTCCCCTATAATACAAAGACATTCACATATAACGATACAGCCTTAGACAGAGAGTATGAACAGAGCCAACAGACATACACAGAGACACGCAAGCATACACTCTCTCACGTGTCTGTATCAGTCGCAATGAAGGTCTCTTGGCCTTGGGTGGTAGACTAGAGAGAAGGAGAATCACCAACAGCGCCAGAGACAAGAGAATCCCGATCTATGATCGCTGATATAGCTTCTATCACTCTAGATATTATATCGAGATTAGTGGTATCTCTGCTCTTTGACTAATCTAATTGGCTCTGGATCTATCTATCTATGCGATCTATGATCTATTATCTCTATATCTCTATCTCTCTCTCTACCTCTACGCGAGCAACGACGACGAGACTATATCCCTCAAACACTATCTCACTCTCTCACAGAGATCAGCGAATGTAGATTTACACACAGACAGTTCGATCATCCCCAAGTCGTTGACAACGATGATCTTTCACTCTCATCCTCTCCCCGAATGACCGTGCTACTCCCTCTCCCTATTAAATAGTGATGATTGTTTCTCTCACTCTTGTCTGTCACTTTGTGGGTACACAAAGTTGCAATCCATGCCCCATGATCCATCAAACCTCTCCTGGTTTCAAATCGCCCGTTGTTCTCTCGTTTTCGCGAAGAATTTATTATTCAATTAATGATGTTGTTTCTATCTCTGTCCCTCGTCTCTCTCTTGCTGGTGTTTGGTCTTTACTCTGCTGTATTGTCATTTATGATCTGAATAGTGTTGTTCCGATTTGGAAATAAAATCGACAATTTTGTTTGAGATGCTGTTATCAATCTCTGAAAGTGGGTTTGAAGCTTCGATTTTGATTGATATCAGAGATCCACTGAAACCTGATATGTCTTAATTCCATAGGCCGTTAGTTCCCCATTTCACGGTTGAAGTATTTTGTTGTTGTTCGTTGTTGTTGTTGTGTTGTGGTGGTGTTTTTCACTGAAGTTCTGAGTCAGAAGAGAGAGTGGTAGAGAGTAGAGTGAGAGATGTGTGAGAGTAGGAAGTGATAGTGTAGTGTGTGAGGTAATGTATGATGTCGTGTGAATGCGTTTGATACTGTAAGTGTTATTGCTTGTGTGTTGAGTGATGTAGAGTTTGTGCGCGAATGTGAAGTTATGTATGGTCTTGACCATGTCGGGAGAGAGAGAGAGAGTAAGAGAGAGACAGAGTGAGGAGAGAGAGAGTAAGAGAGAGAGTCTCTCTCTTATCTTCTCTTCTCTCCTTCTCTCTCTTCCTCTCCCTCTCTGACGCTCTCTCGTTATACAGTGAAATAGCCAATTAATGTAGTTAGCCATTGCGAGAGCTCATATGACCACAGTCACGAAACCCCCCCAAAAAAAAAAAAAAAAACAATTTGGAATTTGCACATAAGCTAACACTGGCCTCCGGCCCAATCCGAACAAATACAATAAAATAAAGGGCAGATTAACATTGGGATATAATTTTTAGATAATAAGGGGTTATAAAGGGAAACCATACAAATAAAACAATTGAACACAAAGAAACTATACAACCTGGCATAGCTTGAGCGGCAGCAACGCATTAGCTGACAATGTCTGACCGAGCAAGAGTCATGTCGACAAAAAAAGACGAGAGGGCCCCCTGAAGTAGAGAGAGAGATCCCAGGCAGGCCCCCCTACCCACAGAGAACAGTATAGAAACACACAATTTTTCCACCCTTACAGAACCGCATAAAATACATAGACACAAAATTTGCTTCGATCTCTGTTCAGAGAGTACAATCGAGATTCAGATGAATCGTATTTTATACAAACTTCCTTGGCATTGCAACCGAGTGTTGATTTATCGCTCTACTCCCCCCCCCCATCTTTTATTTGTTTTTAACTGATTGCCCACCACTTCCACCCTGAGTGCCCTCCAATAGAAACAACCACAACCATTACTCTTTCCACATCTTACAGAACGCATAAAAATACATAGCCCAAAATTTGAAGCGATTCTGTTCAGTAGTTCAGGAGATACAGCTGAACTTTGATACAAACTTCCTTGCAAACCGAGTGATGTCCTGCAC
>CM065684.1:56283162-56286489 GCA_017654935.2 Phymorhynchus buccinoides
TTCTCTTCTCCCCCTCTATTTCCTTTCCGTTCTACGTTTTCTCTTCTCTTCTTTCTTCTTTCTCTCTTCTCCTCTCTCATGTCTCATTCTGTCTCTCTAGTTTGATTTATGTAAGTCTCACTTCTCTCTTGAACTCTCTCGTCCTCTCTCTTGTCACGGTCAGATCTTTGTCCTCTTCTCTCTTCGCTTCTTGCTGCTGATCGACCTCGCAACTGCTGCTTGTGTTTACTGTACTTACTGCCAATGCATACTCTATCTCTCTTCGTCCGTTATCGTCTCATTTCATCATCGGTCTCTTTCCCCGGAGTCTCCTCATCTTCCTCCCAAAACAGTTGTGCAATTAGATAATCACTCGTCGGTTAATGTTGCTATACATCTCTTCAGTCCTGCTCTCTGCTCTCTCCCATCTCTTCCTCACATCGTCTCTCTTCTCTCTCGTTCTCTTCCTTTAAGTTTTCGAAACATCTTAGCACAGTATCATTGTTCATCAGTTTATGTTAAGTATTGATTTTCTAGTGAACGCGTTTACCCAATGAAAAAAACACGCTTCTCTCCTCTCTCCCTCTCTCAGTCCTGCTCCAATGCTCTCGCTCTCTCTCGTGCCATGCCTATCAACCTTATGCCTTAGATTCTTATAGATCTCTCTTCTCCTCTTCTTCTCTTCTCTCTCTCTCCTCTCTCTCTCTCTCTCTTTCACTCTCTCTCGCACCTCTTCCTCTCATCTCTCGCGCTCTCGGCTCGTTCTCTCTCTATCTCTGTCTATCTCTCTCTTTCTCTGTATCTCTCTTTCTCTCTCTCTTTCTGCCTCTCTCTCTCTCTCTCTCATTCTCTCTCTCCTGTCTTCTCTCTTCTTCTCTTTCTCGCTCGCTCTCTCTCGCCTCTCGTCTTCTTTCTCTCTCTCTCTCTCTCTTTCTCTTTTTCTGTCTGTCTCTCTCTCTGTCTCTTCTCTTCTCTTCTCTCTCTCTCCTCTGTCTGCTCTTCCGCTCTCTCTTTCTCTCTCTCTCTCCGCATACGGTCTCTACTTCTCCTCTCACACACTTTCCACACACACTTCATGCTCTTTTCTCCCTCGTTATCCTACCCCTACACACAATACCACCATCCTCGCTCAACGAAATCCTTCTCACTACCTTCACGCTCCATTCCATACATTCCCATCCCTCTATTCTCCTCCCTCTCTACCTTCCCTTCAATGTCACTCTTCTCCAATTGTAGCGTCCCCTATTCTCTTCTACTCTTCTTTCCTCTCCCTTATGTTCTCTCTTCTATCTCTTTCTCACGTTTTTGACACCTATCTTTTCACCTCTCTCATTTCTAAATTCCTATCGGAATCCTCTTTTCTAGCACTTCTTTCTCGTGGACAAGTCCGTTCTATCCCCTCTTCATTGATCGCCCCACGATGTCATCATGGTGTCTCCAATCCTATCTCTTTTCCTCCCACCTTTCCTTCTCTCCTAGTCAACCGTAGTAATCTTACCACCATCTTCTCCTTGTCTTTCGATCCCCATCTCATTTCCTCACTCATCTCTCTCTCGAGGCTTTCTCTTCTTCGTTGCTCTCTTCTTCTCTCTCTCGTCTCTCTCTCCGTCTACTTCGCTCTCCGTCTCTCTCTTCTTCCTTCTTTCTCTCTCTTTCATCTCTTCTCTCTCTCTCTTCTTCTAAAGTTGTTCAGTGTCTCTTTTCTCTCTCTCTTCCTCCTCTCTCTCACCCTCTGTATCTCTCTCTTCTTCTTCTCCTCTCTCTTTCTTCTCCTCTCTCCCTTCTTTCTTTCTCTCTCTCTCCTGTCTCTGTTCTGTCTGTCTCTCTTCTCTCTTTGTCTTTCTTCTCTCTCTTCTCTCTCTTCTCTCGTTGTCCCTCATCTGTCTGCTGGCGTCTTCTTCTCTTTCATCGTCTTTTCCATCTCTTCCTCGTACTGGCTCAGGGGGGAGAGACGCTGTATACACGGTCTCTCGTGGCCGCGAACCTTGGCTATCTACTTTCATTCTCGTTTTACTGCTCTCTCCAAACTCGTCCTTCTTTCAAACGATTCCAACCCTCTCTTCCGTTCTTCTTCATTCTACTCCTCTTTAGCTTTCATCTTTTATATTCTCCTGATCTACTCCCCTTCGAGGGTATCGGGATATTCTCAGAGGCGCTCGGCTTCTTCCCCTCTTCTCCTCGTACAAGCACGTGTGCTATCAGGTGAGGACAACTCGTCTCTCACCTCGCTCGTTCTTCTTCTCTTTCTCTTTTCGATTCATTCTCCTAGTCGGGTTTTTCTCTCCTCTTTCTCTTTCTCTTTCTGCAGTTCTCCCCATCCTCTCCCCCCCCCGTCCTAGTTCGCGTTTTATCTCGCTCTCACTTCTTTTCTTACTTTCTTCTTCGTATCTGTACTGTTCTGTTTCAATGCCGGGGGGTGTCTTCTATCGTTTCTTTTCTCATACTTTCCTTTCAGTCTCTCTCCCTATATGTGGCCGCTTTCTCTCACTGTCTCTGTTTCTTCGTTCACTCTCGTCTCGCTCGACTGTTTCTTCCTCTTTGCTCGCCTTCATGTCTCTTGTCGCTTAATCCGTCTTTTCTCTCTCTTTCTCTCCTCTCTCTTTCTATTTCTCGCATGCTTGCTTCGGTGTATGGTAACAGTGTGCACTGGGCGGGGTAAAAAAAAAAAAAACTTTCTCTACTCTCTACTTTAAATCTCTCTAAAAAAAAAATAAACTTTGCTAATACCGACGCATATTCACTCAACACAGCTGTTATCGTTTCTCTCTGTCTCAACACAGTCCTTCTGATTCGTCTTCTGCTTCTATTCTACATCTTCTCCACTACCCATAGGACACTAGCTTCCTCTTCACGTTTCTCATCATCATCCTCTTCGTTCTCTTTCTCTCGCTAGGGCTTTTTCTCATACCTATCAGCTCTGTTCTTTTGCCTTTCTCTCGGAGTCTCTTTGCACGCACTTTCATTCTCTTCTCTCTCTCTCGATCTTCTACTTGTCTTTCTTGTGTGGCTGCTACAAAAAAAAAAAAAAAGTGCTTCTTCCTCTTCTCTACCTCTTTTGTATACTCATGAATTGCTACCTCTCCCTGAACCTGCTTGTCTCTTCATTTCTATTACTGCTCTCTCTCATTGGGACTATTTTCTTTCTACCTCTCCTTCTTCTGGCCTTTTCTTCTTCTTCCTTCTTCTTTTCTACTTTTCTTCTGTTCTTTCTTCTTTCTTCTTGCTCTGCATTCTTCATTTCTCCTCTTCTTCTTTCTCATTTCCATTTTCTGTCTCCCCTCTTCTTCTTCTTTCTTTTCGTTTTTCTCCCCCTCTTTTCATCCGGGTTCTTTCCTTTCTTTCCTTTCT
>CM065684.1:56304489-56306989 GCA_017654935.2 Phymorhynchus buccinoides
ACTATAGATTAAACTGTCACTGTCAGCAAACAAACAACTACACGACAAGTGCAAAGTGACGTTATTTTATTCACAAGAGACAAAACAAAACTACTGGATATTTCGGCGAATGCGCCTTTATCAACACAGACAAGCAATTAAACAGCAAACATCAAATATAGCAAAAGGAGCAAAAAGTAGGCAACAGAAGGAGCAAAAAAACACACACAACAAGATCAAAATAAAAACAATACTTCCCCTCTACAGTCCAACGTGTAAATGATACAACAAAGTTGAAACCAAAGAGCAAGGCTGTGAACACAAATCAAGGGGGGGGGGGGGGGGGGGGGGGGGGGGGGGGATTGAAGTGAGAGAGGTTGGGGACAGTGAGTACGCAATCACAGATGGTAGAAGTTGGGAACAAGGGTCAGTTGTGTTTAATGGGTGGGGAGGGGGAGGTTTGGTGAAGAGAACAAATCTCGTGCTAAAGTGAACACATGTAGCAAAAGTTGACTGTGTGCTTTCATTAGTACTAGCACCTGACCATGCGTGGCGTCTTAAAGGGGCACCCTGACGGATGAGTTTTGTTTGCAAAAAAACACGTCGAGATCACCAGGGAAACACCCTTTACAGAGATCGCAACACTCACTTTGCTCTGGTTTCCTAGAAATCAAACCGTCAAATCGGCGATTCCTCCTTGGCGGAGGTTCTGGAAGTCAAATTATTTCAGTGATTCTCTTTTTCTAATGGCGGCCTGAGTTTAGACCAAATCGTGTGCACGAAATGTTCACAATACAAGCCTTTTTTTAAATTTATTTAATGATTCATTTTAAATTTCATACAGTTGACCTAAAGGAGTTTCGCTCACAACAAAGGGAATAGCTCCCTTTTAGTTTTTAATGCACTACAACAACAAAAGAAAACGCTTCAACCACAACGAGTGTCCACACACCCCACCCAAAATGGCTTATCTCACCGGCAACTCCGCCAAGGAGGAATCGCCGATTTTGACGGTTTGATTGATAGGAAACCAGAGCAAAGCGAGTGTTCCGATCCTTGGAAAGGCTGTCTTTCTGGTGACCTCGACGTGTTTCTTGCAAAACCTGATCCGTCAGGGTGTCCCTTTAATCAGCTAACACGGGTCGTAACATGTAAATTAGACCAAACTGGCATAACGACTGGCAGCTCATTCTAATTTGCATGTTACTACCTGTGTTGACTGTTTAAGACGCCACTCATGGTTACGGTAGCTCTTTGTCCCTACTAGTTATATATGTTACGCCCAATCCGTGAAATTGCCTATTTCATGAAATAGGCAACATGGTTTGCCCAGTTCGTGAAATAGCCAATTTATAACTTGCAACTGAGAAAAGTATATGAATGAAAAATAGTTTTTGTTCATTAGCACACATAGATCAAGAATTGGTTCAAACGAATGAGAAATGTCATCTGTAGATGAGTTAAAATGATTTTATTCAGACTTAATTTGATCAAACGTTTGATTCAACATGTGGCTCAGGCATGCCCCAGCTTAGCATCTGGTCGAGTTGGGTGGCAGGATAGGGGTACACATACAATGTAGAAAAGTGTGATGCCATTGAATCAATCTTCAGTAATCAATATCTGTGTGAATGGGGATTCAAAAATGTGACATAGATTGTCCATTTCATGAATTGGGCGAAGCATCTTGCCCATTTCATGAAATAGGCAATTTCATGGATTGGGCGTAACATATACACTGAATGAGAAATTCCGTTCGCTGTTCCGTTAAACCTCCCCGTGTATTATTGTGATAGTATCGAATGGATGAAAAATAACGTTATGTTTAGAGAAAACGATTGATCAGTTTGCAGTAACAAAGACAACACTGAAAAAAAGAAAGAAAACGGAGATAACTGAAAACTGGAGGGGCGTGTGTGTGTGTGTGTGTGTGTGTGTGTGTGTGTGTGTGTGTGTGTGTGTGTGTGTGTCTGTGTCTGTGTCTGTGTCTGTGTCTGTGTCTGTCTGTCTGTGTGTGTGTGTGTGTGTGTGTGTGTGTGTGTGTGTGTGTGTGTGTGTGTGTGTGTGCGTGTGCGTGCGTGCGTGCGTGCGTGCGTGCGTGCGTGCGTGTGTGTGTGTGTGTGTGTGTGTGTGTGTGTGTGTGTGTCTGTCTGTCTCTCTCTCTCTCTCTCTCTCTGTAAAGAGCTATCTCCAGAAGAACTCAATGTACATTTCAGTGAAGTTGCCCAGTCAACAGTACCCAATGATAAATCTCATTTAAACGATTTACACCCCCTTAAACAATTCTGTGACTCAAAAAACATAACTTCCGAACTTAATATCCCATTAATGTCAGTTTATGAAGTTTACACCGCTCTTTCCAACTTAAAGCAAACATGCTCCCGTGGTCTGGATGAAATCGATGGGAAAATTCTTAAAATTGCTGCCCCTATCATTTCCGAAACCCTCACTTATGTCTATAATCTTTGCTTAAGTAAGAATCAGATTCCCAAAGCTTTCAAAGTAGCCAAAGTAATACCAG
>CM065684.1:56321989-56324489 GCA_017654935.2 Phymorhynchus buccinoides
GACAGTCTGTGTGTCTCTCTGTCTGCTTGACAGTATGTCTGTCTCTCTGTCTGTCCCTCTCTGTGTTTATCGGTCTGTCTCTCTGTCTGTTTGACAGTCTGTCTGTCTCTCTGTCTGTCTCTCTCTGTCTGTTTATCTGTCTGTCTCTCTGTCTGTTTGACAGTCTGTCTGTCTCTCTGTCTGTCTCTCTTTGTCTTTTTGTCTGTTTGACAGTCTGTCTGTCTCTCTGTCTGTTTGACAGTCTGTCTGTCTCTCTGTCTGTCTCTCTCTCTGTTTGTCTGTCTTTTTGACAGACAGTCTGTCTCTCTGTCTGTCTTTCTGTCTGTATGTCTGTCTGTTTGACAGTCTGTCTCTCTCTGTGCCTGACTGTCTGTCTGTCTGTCTGTCTGTCTGGTTTCCATCAGACCTGTTTGCGTATCAATCAGTCACACGCAAAGCGCTGTATTTGTGGAGCCAACTAGAAAGATGAGTAAGCCTACACATAACACCTCATCACAACTAACTGACTACTCTAACCCCCCTTTCTCTCCCTCTCCCTCTCTCTCCCCTCCCCACCCCTCCCCACCCCTCCCCACACCTCATCTATCTCTCTTTAATACCCACTATTATACTAATTATTGTGGCGGTACCATAGCCGATGAGGTTTAACCGAGGCGTAGTTACTGCTACACCTATCAGTATTGTTAAAAAAATCGGGACTTTACTGGTATTGCACTGCCTCCGGGCATTGCCTCCAGTATTGTTCCCACCATCTTTGTATCTACAAAATGTCCCATATGTGTCTGTTCCAGACCGAGAGGACGTACAATACCATTTTTCTTTTAGTGAGTTAATACACGCAATACACGTATAATATGCGCACACACATATTATTATTATTACATTCCCCCCCCCCCCCACTACCACACCCCCTCCCCACCCCCACCTCCTCTATACACGCAATTCATCTCAAACAATTCCTGTCTTCTAACAATGGATTGAGATTCCAATATCACGCGACGACTACATAGAGAGAGAGAGAAAAAGCCAATATTGTCACACTAATGAAATACGACACTTACAAACACACGGAGCATGACGATAAGAGAACAAACAACTCTCCCTCAATTGTGCCCCCCAAATGACAAAGATATAAAACATGCAGCCAATAAATATAATAACTCCAAAGAAGACCACACACACAAAACACAACCGAAATGGGTGAAGTAAAGCTAAACAAAAAGCCGCAATGGACAGGGGCGGATCGGGGGTGGGGGGGGGGGTTCCAGGGTTTCCGGACCCCCCCCCCCCCCCGCCAAAAAAGAAAGAAAGGAGGAACCCCCCCTGTAGCCCCAACTGTACCATATATAATAATAATAATAATAATAATAATAATAATAATAATAATAATAATAATAATAATAATACTGGGCCTGTATTCACGTTGAGATAGCATGAGACTTAGCATCATGCTAACTTAGAAGCTCTTCCAAAAGTCCTATTAAATCCTATAGGACATTGGAAGAGCTTCTAAGTTAGCATCATGCTAAGTCGCATGCTATCTCAACGTGAATACAGGCCCTGGTCATTTATAGAGCGCTTAACTCCCTTTGCATGGAGCTCAAAGCGCTGAACAAAGGCCTAAGCACTAACATACAGATCAACATACACATTAAAGACAAGACAAGACTAAAATAATAATCAACATGAAGACAAGTATCAATGAATATAAACAGTAAAAATAATTCTTATAGCCATTAAGTCTCAATGAAGACAGATGAGTGAGACTGTTAATACAAAATAAATGTATTAATCTCTCTCCCCCTCTCACCCCCCTCTCTCCCTCCCTCCTCTCTCTCCCACACAAAGGTGGAAAGTACGAAAATGACTCGATTGTTCTTGGTATTATTAATAAGCAATACAATGCCAATGTAGCGCCCCGCGAATAGTGTGTTTGAGTGTTAGAAGGCAAGGTAGGCCGTGAAAGGAGTTTCCGTCCGAACAGTCCCCCGGAACCCACCTTACTGAATACATTGTTATCCAGTAATGAACTGAAATGATATTTATTACACGAAATACATTATATTGGTTGGAAAAAACACACTCACGGATGCACAGTTTGTCCTGAAAGAACAAAGGTGTAGGTATGAATAGTTTGTGAGAGAAAACAAAATTAGGTAGAAATGTTTGCCAATACAGATAAGCAACAGGTATTATGTTTGTTAGTTTGTTGAGTTGCCCTGGCTAAAAGACTCCAGGGACCATACCAATAGCCGAAGCACTTGACCACTATGGTACGAATGCATCTGCTACGGATGCGAACATTACGTGTGTGACCGTTTTTAATTACCCAGCCATGTGGGCAACCACACTCCGTCTTCGTGGGATTTTGGAGACTGATGATGTTATGCTAGGAGCTTGTCATGGCTAAAGACAGCCCCCGCATACACAATGCATATTATATAACATAGAAAACATAAATATAAAATAACATAGAAAATAGAAAATAGAAAATAAAACA
>CM065684.1:56329489-56331989 GCA_017654935.2 Phymorhynchus buccinoides
GCAGGGGGCTTAGTAGGTGGTGTCCTGAACAGGCTCTACTGAATTCCACCGAAGTGACTCAGCAGCAGTGCAGTGTCTCCTCGGTTGGTTGCCTCCTGACGACCTAACATAGATTAGCTCCACTTGGACTACGGGTCTCGGATTCTGCGACCTGGACGTGCGGAGGTGTGGCTGCGAATTGGGATTCGGATTGAGCGGCGTGGGAGCAACGCCGCTGTACGGCCCAGAAGATGGGACAGCAACAAAAAAAGAAGAAAAAAGGCCAATAACAGTGAATGTCATTGGTTAAATTGTGCACAAAAGCAACTGACCTTCCTACGTTTTGAGTCACGAGGCTTGCCTGTAAGGCGTGGAGTTTCTGTGATGGAGAGTGACGTAGCTGTTTTCAACTCATTCAGTTAAATACAAAATAACGAGTTGATTTTCGAAATCTCTATCATTAAAAAGATACAAGAAGAATGTGTACAAAAAGAATGTTATTGCGATCTCCACATATTGTAAAGATAATGTATTGAAAAGGGTATAAATTGGGTGTCCTGAGGGAATGCTCATGCCTTCACTGCAATGTGCTGACGGCACAGGGAGCAGTGTGAGGGGTTGTGTTGAAAGTGTTAATAATAAGGTGTCCCGAGGGAATGTTCATGCCTTCACTGCAATGTGCTGACGGCACAGGGAGCAGTGTGAGGGGTTGTGTTGAAAGTGTTAATAATAAGGTGTCCTGAGGGAATGTTCATGCCTTCACTGCAGCGTGCTGACGGCACAGCAGAGAGGGGTTGTGTTGAACGTGTTAATAATAAGGTGTCCCGAGGGAATGTTCGTGCCTTCACTGCAGCGTGCTGACGGCACACGGCGCAGCGAGAAGGGTGGTGTTGAAAGTGCTACAATTTGAAATATCTTTCGCGCGCAAGAGGCAATATATGCCCCCAAAATCCGTTTTACCCCACATTACCATATACATGACCCAGCACCACGGAAGCAACATTAACCCCTTGAATGCCAGAGAAAATTGAAGAAAAACACATTGGGCAAATCATGACACAAAAAAGACAACTGATAGAGCTAATCTGAGAAAATGGTATGGGGATATTACTCTCTTGATTATGTTACAGAAAAAGCTATAGCATACCAGTGTTATTCCTCTTCATCTGATGATATCATCAGTGATGTCATCAGGTCAGTACGCAATACGTTGGTGGCTGTATAGGGGTTAAGTGTCAAACTGACCATTCTGAGATAATTATACAGTTGAAACTTTGAGACAATTCTTTTTCTAATGATACAAGAACCATTCTTGCATCTTTTTCCGTTCCAAAGTTATGAGCATGTAAAGTTAGTAGGGTGGGGGTCAGCCATCTTGAGAAAAAACAGGTCTAGCCTAGCTGAAGAAAATTGCATTGACCTACCCGCACCTATAAGACCATTTAGATGCCATATTAAAGATTGTCCTTTATAAATATACAAGATAAGATGTTAGAGAACACGAAACTACCCATAACTCAAAATGGACAAAACAAATAGATTTTTGACTTTCCAAGACTGTAGTGAGAAACTAGCCTAGCGACTTAATGTCCCTTTCGTGGTGCTGGGTCACATATCTGCCAGTCTGTCGATTCCGAGTTTGACTTCCATACAGGAGAAAAAGGCATAGGGATGGGCTGGAATTTGTTTGAAGTGGGTATGTCCTGACCATGGGACATCCCTACTCTCTCTTGCTCAAGAGGGCTGTAGGGCATTGGCGTTTAAGGGGGAAGGTCCTTAAATGCCAGCTAATCCCATTGGGTGCACATCTAATGCCTCCTCGTTTGAGAGCCATGATCTTGCATCGAAATTAAAATCCTCGCTTTTCCAATACCTTAAAATATCACTATTGACCAGGTATTCTACCGCTATTATCACGAGTGCGTCTTGCACAGTTTATGGCGCGCCAAAGATACAAAACTCTATCTAGCTGTTCGATAGAGTTTGGAAACTGTATCTATCAGTTCGATAGAGTTTGAAAACCCTATCTAGCTGTTCGATAGAGTTTTAAAACTCTGTCGAACAGCTAGATATGGTTTCCACAAAATAACCCTATCGAGATATAGTTTTTCTATCGCGATTTCTGATTGGTACATGGCTTCAGCGACAAGTTTGTGGCTTTGGCAGGGCAGTGACCCGTGAATTTGAATAAGACAATAGGCCTAGGCCCTACACAGTCAAAGATACTAGTCCTATCTACCAATGAAATGCTTCGTTTAAAAAAGTATCAAAATGGCGCGTTCGATAGAGTTTTACGACGAGAAACTCTATCTAGCTGCTCGACAGAGTTTTGAAACTCTATCTAACTGCTAGCTATAGTTTAGATACTGTATCTAACAGTTCGATATGGTTTTTAAACTCTGTCGAACTGCTAGATAGAGTTTTTGTCATTCGGCGCGCCATACCATGTGACGAGGTAATGGGTTAAAAGGCTAAGTCCCTAGGGAAGACTTTAGATAATTTGCCTTTAGCCCACTTCTCT
>CM065684.1:56336989-56344489 GCA_017654935.2 Phymorhynchus buccinoides
TACACGTGAACATTTTTCACTCTTTCTCCATGACAACACAGTGATATGCAAGTCACATTAACCCTTTCACCGCCAGTGTCGCATTTATGCTACCACAAAGGTTTAACACCCATGTCACTAAAAGGCGTCAAATCAGGGCCTGTTATCCAAAGACTCTATTTCCTTAACCCTTTCACCGCCAGCCATATTTCAGCCAAACATTTCCATTACATTTACCTGGGTAGAGAACAAAATCCATCTGCAGTATTGCGGATTCTTCAGTGACATATATAAAATAAGGTCTATACTTTCTTCCCCAAACTAAGACAACAGGGTGTTTGAATAATAGACCCCAATTTGATGCGTTTTAGTGACATAGGTGGTAAATCACTGAGGTGCTAAAATGCGACTTTGGCGGCTAAATGGTTAATTTTGGGAGATAAGGATAGGCCTATTATTCTTATGTCACAGAGGAATTCCGAATATTGCAGATACATTTTTTCCTCTACCCAGACAAGCTTAGTTGTATTTTTTGGCTGAAAAATGGTTGGCGGCGAATTAATGTCTCTGTACGCGTTCACATAATCCACAAAATATCACTAATTACCCTTTGTTCAATTTCGTTATATTATATCCCCATGGAACACCGTGAGTTTTAAGTCATTATGAATGGCCCAAGACTGTGTTGCCACGACTGGTCTATCATTGTGCTGCTGTGGCGAAAGAGTGCAAAAAAAATGTTCACGTGTACAGAAACCTTTAATGAATGATCAGGATAACCTTCGGGGGTTCTTTACCGATACATTACTGTCATTGGTTCTCATGCATCCGTGGTGCATACGACCTACGCTCAGACAATGCGTCTGACACCACCAGTGGTTGCTGTTCAGCTTTTCCCCTGTGAAACAGTGCATGGGTCATACAGCCCAGGCACTAGGCATTATGATTAGTGTTCCTCTGAGGTAGTTTTTAGTGAACCTTGACTCTTTCTACTTCCTTCTCCTTCTTCTTTTATGGCGCCTAAGCATCTGCAAACCCAACAGACCAAAACTGCATTTTGCACCACTGACAAATCAAACATTGTTATCAATAGGGGAAGACGGGGTAAAAAGCGCATGGGCGGGTAAGAAGCCCACCCCAATTATCTCATGAAATAAAGAAAATTTCAGTCAAATTTGCCCATGAGACGAATGCTAGACATTAACGCTCGTCTCATGGGCAAAATGAGACTGAAATTTGCTTCATTTCATGAGATAATTGGGGTGGGCTTCTTACCAGCCCATGCGCTTTTTACCCCGTCTTCCCCTATAAAAAAACCCCACAAAAAACAAAAATACCCTGAAACAGACTTTTGTATTATAGTTCCCCCACCTTCTGGAAGTTCTGTGCTTGTAACTTCTTCTAATCTGTCACTCTCTTTGACTCTGCCTTTTCCCTTTGCTTACTGTCATCTACTATCTTTCTGCCTTTCCGGTCCATTCTCCTGCCTTTTTTGAAGAAACACTTTCAAAAAGATATCCTCCAGTCGAAGTCGGACATGCTGGGCCTAATTATTTCTTACTTGGGTGCATAACGGCAGCATGACGCATCTCCGCTCATAGTTGACAGGAAACTGAGCGATCGAAGAAGAAGAACTGCAACGACACAGTCCAAAGCACCACACAAACAAATGCACAAGTGCAGAATGACGTATTTTATAGACGAGACAAAACAGAACCTTGTCATCAATAAGTAAATGCCGCCTCAGACTATTCCATCCAATGAGAGACTTAGTGCGATTTTTCTCACGCCAGAGGGCATGACGCTCGTGTGGGGCTAATCCTCTCTATATTATTAGTTGGGGATAAAAAAAAAAAGAGAGAGAGACAGTGAGTGGTCCTACCATCACTCTCTCTCTCACTACGCCCAAGTAAGAAAATCGCGTGATAAGCCCCTAGTGCATTGACTGCCCTCTGGCGTGAAAAATATCGCCATAAGTTGACCATTGGATGAAGCTGGCTGTGACCTGTCCACGGCCGGCTTTCCTTTCTTTCGACAGAGTGAGTAGAAATCACAAATGCAACATTTGGGTCGATTGAAATTCTTCCAACCGGTCTGAAGAAATTGGCAACTCGCTACTCAGTCAATTGTGAAAAAAGAAACACACACAAAAAGAAACAGCCAGTGCTTGCTGATAGTGTGAAGACGGCGCACGGTTTACAACTAGTTGAATGGAGTTGACTAATGGATATTCTTCCGACAAAGAAGGTTGGATAATGTGAGGCAGCTCTATTGATGATGCAGGGGAATATCCTGCGTATGTTACAGGTGCGGACAAATGATTCGTAGGGAGGGGGGGGGGGGGGTGTCTGCAGGTAGTGCAGGGAGCTGCATATGTCCTGGGTTAAAGTCCAGTGGCCTTGTGGGGGCCCAGGGGGTGAACTCCCCGGAACATGTCGCAATTTAGTGATTATTAAAGCAAACAAAAAGAACAATTTTCTCGCTTTTCCCTTGTATAATGTATATGCTTGGGGCAAAGGGGGGTTTCCAGGGTTTCCGGGACCCCCCCCCCCCCTCAGATCCGCCCCTGTGTTACGCCATTACCGAGCTTGGATTAACCTCAGGAAAGTGAATGAGAAACAGTAATGCAGTGTCTCAACCGCAGGGTTGACTCCTGTTTCCTGACATCATTAATAATATTGTTTTTGCATTAGACCTATTGGCCACTGCGAAGAACACCTTTTGCAAGAGTGAATGCCCTTGGTGGGTGGGGCAAGATGGTTGAGTACTGACCAAACAAGGGATTAACTCTCGCCAGTAACAACGCTATTTGAGATTCCTTGTTGGCTGCCTTTCTCAAGAGTGAATGCCTTTTTGAATACTGATCAACACGGGCTTAACTCTTGCCGTCAAGGGAGTTAACAACCCTACTTGCAGTGGCCAATAGTGCTAGTTTGGCGGTGGTTTGTCCTTAGCGAGTTGCTCGATGGTTTGACACGAACTGTGCCTTTACGAAGATGTAGAACTTTCAGCGGTGGGAAAAGAAGTATTGATTGCTATATACGGTGGAATAAAGTAGGTAACAAAGAGCTACTATTACCTCTTCGTATATTCCAGAAATGCCAAAACAACAACAAGCAAGGTCATACGCCAAGCAAGGTCAAGGTCACGATGGCGATAATGTATGCGCGGATGCCTTCCTCTCATGGTGACACGCCACCACACAAAATTGGAAGCGATTCGGTCAAGCGGTTCAGGAGATATCCTTGGGACAGAAAAACCCAATTTTTAGACCCCTACCACTTTCAAGGCGTACCGATCTCCCTGACCTTGACCTTGACCTTGATCGGTATGCCATCATCAGAACGGCCATCAGCCAAAGTGCCTACATGCCAAGTTTCAAGACTCTAGGACCTACGGTGTGAAAGTTATGGCCCCTTAAAGATTTTCTGTTTTCAAGGTCATACGCCAAGGTCAAGGTCACGACGGCGATAATGTATGCGCGGAGGCCTTCCTTTCGTGATGAAACACCACCATGCAAAATTGGAAGCGATGCGGTCAAGCGGTTCGGGAGATATCCTTACTTGGGACAGACAGAAAAAAGAAAGAAAAAACAAGAAAAAACAAGGGCATCGTCGAGCGGCAGATATGTCATTTGCCGGTTACGCCCTGTACATGCCCCGCCCTGTACATGCCACGCCCTGTACGTCCCTTCCCCCTTCACATCTTAGGTCCCCGTCCTCCTTGTGACCTTTGGGTGATGCACCTACAAACCCTTGACTGGGTGCAAATCGTTTTCGGGGATGTACACCCTTAATTGATGGGGTGCACACCCTTAACACTGAGACATGTCTGCCACTTGGCGACATTTAAGCCCCATGTAGCACATTTTGTGCTAGGATGTCTTTTACTTTTAGTATTAGACACCCTCCTTTACCGGGATGTACACCCTTACTGAGTGGGATGTACATCCTTAACTCGGAGACATGTCTGCCGCTCGGCGACATTGAAATCCCACGTGGCATAATTGGTGCTGCAATGTCTTCTACTCTTCTTTTTACACACCCACACACAATTTGGAGTGATTATATACAGTATTTCACGAGATATAGGAGGGTGAAGAAAAACGGAAACATGTCTGCCGCTCGGCGACATTGTATTTCCGAGGGATAATTATGTGCGAATGTGTTATACTCTTAGTGTCACATCCTGACACAACATTTGAAGGGATTCTGTCTTCTAGTTCACGAGATATAACTTGGACAAGAAATATATAGCACAAAGAAGGACATTTCGGTTTTCAAGGTCACACTTCAAGGTAAGGTCAGCATGGCGATAATTTATGCTCGGGTGTTTTCTACTTTTGGTTATACAGTACCACACACCATCTGAAGCGCTTCTGTTAAGTACAAATGTGGAACATATCGTTAAAACCCCAATTTGTAGACCCCTACCACTTTCAAGGCCTACCGATCTCCCAGACCTTGACCTTGACCTTGATCGGTATGCCATCAACATAAAGGCCATAAGTCAAGGTATCTACATATCAAATTTGAAGACTCTAAGACCAACGGTGTGGAAGTTATGGCTCCTTAAATATTTGTCGGTTTTCCAGGTCATACTCCAAGGTCAAGGTCAGGTCGGCAATTATGTTTTGCAGGGATGCCCCTTACTGTCATGGTGACACACCACCACACAAAATTTGAAGCGATGCGGTCAAGCGGTTCGGGAGATATCCTTGGGACAGACAGACAGAAAAAAACAAAAACAAAAAAAACAAAGAAACATAGACGAACGAAAATAGACTCCTTTGCGATCTACATTGTAGATCGGCAAAGGACAAAAACACTACTTTTGTCTGTAGTCGACTGCAGATACCCAATTTCTACAGTGACACAATAGTCTGATGGTGGTCGTTTAAGGGAAGGAAGGAAGGGAGGTACTGGACAAAGCAATAGCGACCAAAAGTTAAGGCCCAGAAAGACAATCATCTCCGAAAACTCACGAACTCAATAAAACGCACCCAATTCATAACAAAACTGAATTTATTCTTTTAACATTAAGTTCATTCCAAAAAATCGTTCATCAGAACGAGTTCAGTCAACAAAATGCCCCTTTCAACTTCCCCCTCCTCTTGAAAAGTCACACTCAGAATCAATGCACTTTGAAACAGTCAGTGCACATTACTGAAATGTTTTTTGGCGCGGATGCCTTCCTCTCATGGTGACACATCACCACACAAAATTCGAAGCGATTCGGTTAAGCGGTTCGAGAGATATCCTCGGGACAGACAGAAAACACACAAACCCCCCACATTACTGACTCTACCTTTCTCCGTGTCTTGCATCCGCATCTCGTTTTTATTTCTTTATCATCAATAAACATCACTTTCTTGAACATATCTCTCTCTCCACCTCTCTCTCTCTCTCTCTCTCTCTCTCTCTCTCTCTCTCTCTCTCTCTCTCTCTCTCTCTCTCTCTCTCTCTCTCTCTCTCTCTCGCTCTCTCTCTCTCCCTCCCTCTCCCTCTCTCTCT
Organism: Phymorhynchus buccinoides; assembly: GCA_017654935.2. Taxonomy (NCBI): domain Eukaryota; kingdom Metazoa; phylum Mollusca; class Gastropoda; order Neogastropoda; family Raphitomidae; genus Phymorhynchus; species Phymorhynchus buccinoides. The sequence continues at coordinate 56,342,482 of CM065684.1, forward strand.
CCCTCCCTCGCTCTCCCTCCCTCCCTCCCTCGCCCTCTCTCTCTCTCTCTCTCTCTCTCTCTCTCTCTCTCTCTCTCTCTCTCTCTCTCTCTCTCTCTCTCTCTCTCTCTCTCTCTCTCTCTCTCTCTCTCTCTCTCTCTCTCTCTCTCTCTCTCTCTCTCTCTCTCTCTCTCTCTCTCTCTCTCTCTCTCTCTCTCTCCCTCTCCCTCTCCCTCTCTCTCTCCCCTCTTTTTCTGTCTGTTTCTTTCTGGCGCGTGCGCGCGCACTTTCCCTAGTCCTCCTTGTTATTTGAATCCGTGTACAGATTAGGACTATCCTACGATGTAACCTTTCGCTTTCCTTGTCGCTCAGACACTATAACATAAGCCGTCCACAAAAAGTTAGGGAACACTTTCAAAATGCACATGTCATGTTTTGGTTATTTGCTCATAGACTCAAAACTCTTCGTGTCTAGAACTGAATACTTGGCAGATACATCCACAAGAGGCATGGCCTTACAATGACAGCAACAATGTTTCGCGGTCGTCATCGTGAGTTTTGATTACCCACCAGATCACGTGTTTTTCCCTCTTATAGTTGGAAAGAAATCTTGTTTTGACCAGGTCTGACTCCCATATAAACGCCACCCAAATTTAAGCCGAAACATCATTTTAAAGGGCAGCCTCAATTTGAAGTTGGGGACGTTTGTATGTGGGTCACAGCTACCCATAAAAAAACAAGGGACTTAATCGTGGTGCTTCAGTGTGTCATTAAAATGCCCCCCCCAAAAAAAACAAAAGTGTAACATTTTCATCGCATCAACATTTATTCCACAATGCGAATTGAGTAACCTGGTACTCAGCACATGTTAGCAGGAAGCTTAACGAATACGTACAGCTCACAAAGATAATGTTAAAACAAAATAGCGAATTGAGTAACATGGTACTCAGCACATGTTAGCAGGAAGCTTAACGAATAAGTACAGCTCAACAAAGATAATGTTAAAACAAAATAGCGAATTGAGTAACATGGTACTCAGCACATGTTAGCAGGAAGCTTAACGAATAAGTACAGCTCAACAAAGATAATGTTAAAACAAAATAGCGAATTGAGTAACATGGTACTCAGCACATGTTAGCAGTAAGCTTAACGAATACGTACAGCTCACAAAGATAATGTTAAAACAAAATAGCGAATTGAATAACATGGTACTCAGCACATGTTAGCAGGAAGCTTAACGAATACGTACAGCTCACAAAGATAATGTTAAAACAAAATAGCGAATTGAATAACATGGTACTCAGCACATGTTAGCAGGAAGCTTAACGAATAAGTACAGCTCAACAAAGATAATGTTAAAACAAAATAGCGAATTGAGTAACATGGTACTCAGCACATGTTAGCAGGAAGCTTAACGAATAAGTACAGCTCAACAAAGATAATGTTAAAACAAAATAGCGAATTGAGTAACATGGTACTCAGCACATGTTAGCAGGAAGCTTAACGAATACGTACAGCTCACAAAGATAATGTTAAAACAAAATAGCGAATTGAGTAACATGGTACTCAGCACATGTTAGCAGGAAGCTTAACGAATAAGTACAGCTCAACAAAGATAATTTTAAAACAAAATAGATAGTGTAATTAATTGCTGAGTCACAATGGCTGTGCAGTGAAAGTTGAGCCTTTTGGATCTAGGGAGAGCCCTGGTATGGCTACAGGAAGGTGTGGCTGTGGGGGAACCGCTGTCACAGCTTAATAATGATTGATACATGATACCTGAAATTGGTAACCACCTTCGCGCACAGCCACACCCTCCTGAAGCTATGCCAAGGGTCTCCCCTAGTTCCAAAACACTCCATGTTCGATGTACATGCAACTATCGTACAGCTAAGCGAATACTTTCACCATCTCTTCTATTTGGAAAGGACCTTATCGAGAGTTGTACTCATTCTTGAAGCTTTCTGCTAACATGTGATGAGTACCATGTAGCACAAATCACTCTATGGACAAAAATGCTGAAGCGTTA
>CM065684.1:56359489-56361989 GCA_017654935.2 Phymorhynchus buccinoides
GTTTCCACATTCGAGCTGTGCCGTTAATTATGTCGGTATGTAAACGTACACAATTAAAGTGTCATATTAAACTGCAAAACAACGCAGAATTTATACTAGTATTATATGAAGCATTCAAAACATTATAGAAAAAACAACAAGTGGGAAGACTGTGGTGTAAATGTATTCGGCAAATATTTCGGGCTACTGCCCTTTGACCCTGCCTGTCTCCTTCTGCCAGAAAGAGTCACATTTAAAATACAAATGTAGAATGATTAAAATTCACATATTGTTTTTTAAAAACTGGATGGGGTTGGGTGGGGGTGGTTGGGGGAGGGGGCAGGGTGGGTTGGGTTGGGAGGGGCGAGTATATATGAATATATGACAAGGAATGATCTGTTCTACAGATCAGTAAGGAAAGAAAGATAGAGAGAAACAATGAAAGAAAGAGAGAAAGATAGATATAAAATGAGATAAAGAAAGAAAAGCCGATGGAGAGAGAGGAGGTGGGGGGAGAAAGAGAGAGACAGAGAGATTTTAAAAAAAGGAGAGAGAAAGAGAGATGACACGTTGTCATTTCGTTTGTCAAGAGAGAAAGAGAGCAAGTATGAGAGAGTAAATACAGAGAGAACGAACGAATGAACGATTCTTTATTATTTAAAGAAGGTTATGGGAAAATAAAATACTTACTTTGCGACATCGAGAGAGAGAGGGAGAGGAGAGAAGAGAGAGAGGAGAGAAGAGGAGAGAGAGAGAGAGAGAGAGAGAGAGAGAGAGAGAGAGAGAGAGAGAGAGAGAGAGAGAGAGAAGAGAGAGAGAGAGAGAGAGAATGAGAAAGAGAGAAAGAGCGATGAAGTTGCAGCGAGAAATACAAACAGAAAAGTACGCAAATGAACAAACAGACAGACAAGCAGAGAGAGAGAAGAGAGAGAGAGGAGTGAGAGAGAGAGAGGGAGAGAGAGAGAGAGAGAGAGAGAGAGAGAGAGAGAGAGAGAGAGAGAGAGAGTGAGAGAGAGAGAGAGAGAGAGAGAGAGAGAGAGAGAGAGAGAGAGAGACTTCAGACTTCAGACTTCAGACAACTTTATTTTACAAGGATAAGAATTTAGGCTGGGCCTAGTCTTCCATTCTGTCCTTGGTTCTAAGCATGCAACATATAACTAATACTATAAACCAACATTGAGACACAGAAAAATCGTCAACAGAAACAGCAAACAGTAGCAGAAATGCGAACAGTGACATGGTTGGCAGAGCATCAACTTCAGTAATAAGAACAAGAAAAACAGAAAACCAACCGACCAAATAAACAAACATAAAATAAGAACAAAAAGGGGAGAGAAAAAAACTACTTCCACCACAAATTACTACCACTTCTACCCCATTACCACTCCTACTACTACTACTATTGCTACTACTACTACACCATCGCCACCAACACACTACTACTACTACTACATCAGTAATAAGAACAAGAAAAACAGAAGACCAGCCGACCAAATAAACAAACATAAAAAAGAACAAAAAGGAAAAAAAAAAAACTACTTCCACCACAAATTACTTCTTCTACTACCATTACCACTCCTACTACTACTACTATTACTACTACTACCACCATCGCCACCACACTACTACTACTACTACTACTACTACGAGAGAGAGAGAGAGAGAGAGAGAGAGAGAGAGAGAGAGAGAGAGAGAGAGAGAGAGAGAGAGACTGGACACTGGAAAACTTTATTTGACAAGGATAAAGATTTTAGGCGATGCCTATTCTTGGATAAAAGGGAAAAGAGAGAGAGAGAGAGAGAGAGAGAGAGAGAGAGAGAGAGAGAGAGAGAGAGAGAGAGAGAGAGAGAGAGAGAGAGAGAGAGAGAGAGAGTGAGGGAGGAGAGAGAGAGAGAGAGGGAGTAAAAAAAACTTGAAAACGTAAACTTTATTTTCCAAGGATATAGATTTTAGGCAACGCCTAAATTTGAGAGAGAGAGAGAGAGAGAGAGAGGGAGAGAGAGAGAGAGAGAGAGAGAGAGAGAGAGAGGAGGAGAGAGAGAGAGAGAGAGAGAGGTGGGGATGGGGGGCTAAAAATGGAGGGTGGGGGCTGGAGAGAAAAAAGGAAAATGGTTCTTACAATATTCTACCTCGTCGTAATTGATATCTTCGTGAGTTTTGGTTGCTTTTATTTCTTAATCAGGTTGGCATTGATCCAATTAAGATCGCATATGTCAAATCTTCAGACGTTTTTATCCAATTATAATGTTCTCTCAAAATAATGAAAAAGTACAAAGATGGACATTATTTCGTTTTTGTTGTCTGGATTCTATAATTAGTTTTAGCCAACTAAAATAATAATGATGATTCAATCACTAGAAACGTGAATGTTTTGCTTTCCTTGGGGCGCCTTATTCTTGTCAGGCGCGTGAAGGATTGAAATGGCAGACCATATTAATCTGTTCTCAGTGAATAGGAGATAAATATAAATAACAAAAACGACAACGGCAGCGACAATTACAACAGCAACAACAGTAGTTCT
>CM065684.1:56371989-56379489 GCA_017654935.2 Phymorhynchus buccinoides
AAACAAACAAAGAAGGACACAAACAAAATGAACATAAATGACACGACAACGCAACAAAACGAAGGGGAAAAAGAGTTTGTTTCCTTGTGAGGCTGATCTCCATTTTGCACCACATTTCTTTAACATTCATTACATTTTGTATTTAATATTGTTACCTTTTTAGGTTATTCTTACTGTTTGTTTGTTTTTCGAGTCTTTTCGTATTACATTAATATATAAAACATATTTGAAAATTAAGATAGCGCTTCATTACTCTGCTTAGCCGTCCGTCACTAGTATTGTCTGTGTACTGATAGGGCTTTATATAAGTTTTCTTGTTGCCCTATCTAATGATCATTGTTGATTTCTATTTGTGACTTGGAGAAATAAAATTAGATTTAAAACAAAAAATAAAGAAGCCAGCAAGCAAACAAACAAACAAACAAACATTATACAACAATGTATAATAAAGAACACACAGCATTATAAAGGAGAACAAAGAACACAGTCTGTCTGTCTGTGTCATTCTCTCTTTCTTTTTTCTCTCTTTTCTTTCTCTAGACCAGTTTTTTTGTCTTTCCGCCATTTTCCTGTGCCCGTGAAGTTTGTTGAGATCTACAATGTTCTAGCCATTAATGCATGTAATATGCATAACATCAGATTATTGATAAGGTTTTCAATGGGAGACTTAGTGGGATTTTTTTTCAGTGACACTCGAGTGGGGCTAATCCCCTCTATGTTCTTAGTTGGGGTCTCTCTCTCTCTCTCTCTCTCTCTCTCTCTCTCTCTCTCTCGCTCTCACTACGCCCAAACTAAGAATAGCGCGCGATAAGCCCCTCTCGAGTGTCACGACACCTGGCGTGAAAAACATCCCACTAAGTCTACCATTAGCACTCACGTAAAACAATCTTCAGAAAATGTATTTTTTTAGAAGCCTTTACTGAAAGCAATAACTTATCCCAATCAAGTCAAGACTGATCGTGTTACTCCGGGTAGAGAAAATCATCAAACAAATGGAATTTGAAACGTTTGACAAATTCACGAGACTAAAATGTTTTTGTCATTTTCTATGAATTTTTCATCTTCGTATTTTGGCCTCACGTGATGAAAGTGATACATATTGACCAAATAAATTGATTCGAATCAAAGTTTGTACTTCGACACCAAGGAGCTTTGCCTCTTTCCCTCGCCATTCCTTTCCGAGAAACACGTTGTTCAATCTTAGCAAAGATGTCTAGGACGATTTTTTCTCTAACACGTTGTTCAATCTTAGCAAAGATGTCTAGGATTGTTTTATAACGATTTTTTCTCTATTCACCATTTTCCTTATGCGTAATTTCCCGCTACCTTTTGCAGAAGGACGCTCAGAAGTTTCTCTATTGTTACTTTTTGTCTTCGTGTTGGTGGAAATAATGTTAGAAGTGAGCTCTTTGAGAGCGAAGCTTCTTCCAAAATTAACCGTGTCATCCAATGTAAGGCAAGAGGCAAAGCCTTGCAGGTTCACTCAAACAGGCACATGTGGAACAACAACAAAGATTGAGAGAGGGTAAAGTACAAGATTGCCAATACAATTTTAAAGTACAAATGAAACTATCGTTAATGGATACAAATAAAAATAATAAAAAATGCCCGTGCCGAGAATCGAACCCAGAACCATTGGCATGACCAGGACAGACACTCTCTACCAATGAGCTATCGAGGTTTTCAGTGGTGATGAGTTTCTTAACTGATGTTGACTGTTGAATACTCTCTAACTCCACTAATCTAAAATCTAACCCATCTAAAAATGGGTTGGGGGTATCTGTTTACAGTGTAGTTTTAAGTATTTAATTATACAAGTCATTATTGTTTGAAAGCTTGCATAAACATCTATGCGTATGCATGCAAAGTTTGAACAATGTGAAACGCTTTTATTTCCCGAGAAAATGCCAACGTTAAAGTTTGGAGATTTAGACCATCGGACGCAACACACACCACACACATACACACACACAACACACACACACACACACACACACACTCACACACAGTGCGCACACGCACACGCACGCACGCACGCACACACGCACGCACGCACACACGCACACGCACACACACACACACACACACAAACACACACACACACTACACACACACACACGCCCACACACACTACACACACACACACACACTAGAATCCAAAGAAACCATTATTTTCGGCGACTTTAATATAGATTTAATTGAACAGGGTACAAAATGGAAAGACAATTTTGCCATGTATGGTTTAAATCAACTAATTGATTGCCCTACCCGTATAACTAATCATTCAAGAACTTTAATCGATCATATTTATGTCAATTCTAAGATCCATGTAAAAGAAGTGTGCTCCGTGCAGACTGGTTGCAGTGATCATTCGTCTATCTGTTTAACATGGTTAAAGGAAGGCACTAAGATCCCGAAGCCTGGCCATAAATAGGTATTCTATCGCCGTTTTACTCACTTTCACCAAAATTCCTTCCTAAACGATTTAACTCATTCAAACCTTCCAAAGCTATAACTGGAAATTGCAACAGCCATTGATGAAAAAAGCACGAAAATGCTTTCACGTTTATGATTATGTTGCTTTTCTGATTAAGAAGAAAAAGAAGAAACTGAAGACATGACGAAAAGGAAGCAACACATTTTGGTCAAAAAACAAAACAGATAAAAGATTACAGCTTTACAACTGAAAAACGAAGAGGAAGATTCAGTCATGTTTGAAAGAAAGAGAATGAAAACGAAAGTAAAAACAAACAAAGAAGGACACAAACAAAATGAACATGCAAATGAAACGACAACGCAACAAAACGAAGGGGAAAAAGAGTTTGTTTCCTTGTGAGTCTGATCTCCATTTTTCACCACATTTCTTTAATATTCATTATACATTTTTTTAAAAAAATTTAATATTGTTTGCCTTTTTAGGTCTAGACCTTCTGCACTGTTTGTATTGTTTTTCGAGATCTACAATGTTTTTGTGTATTACATTAATATATAAAACATATTTGAAAATTAAGATAGACGCTTCATTACTCTTCACATACATTGACTTAAGTTAGCCGTCCGTCACTAGTATTGAAATCTGTGCTAAATCGCTGTACTACAAATCGGGTGACTTAGGGCTTTATCTATATAAGTTTTCTTGTTGTCCCCTATCTAATGATCGCTTTGTCAATTTCTATTTGTGACTTGGAGAACTAAAATTCTATCTTAAACAAAAAATAAAGAAGCCAGAAAATCAATCAAACAAACAAACAAACAAACTTTGCCATACAACAATGTAATAATAACTCAGAACAAATGTTTTTGTCTTCTATAATTAACAAAGATACACAGTCTGTCTGTCTCTCTTTGTCATTCTCTTTTTCTTTTTTCTCTCTTTTCTTTCTCTAGACCAGTTTTTTTGTCTTTCCGCCATTTTCCTGTGCCCGTGAAGTTTGTTGAGAGCTACAATGTTCTAGCCATTAATGCATGTAATATGCATAACATCAGATTATTGATAAGGTTTTCAATGGGAGACTTAGTGGGATTTTTTTTCAGTGACACTCGAGTGGGGCTAATCCCCTCTATATTCTTAGTTGGGGACAAATTCAAGAGCGAGAATAATCTAGTAGAAGGACTGTCCAACCCTCTCTCTCTCTCACTCTCTCTCTCTCTCTCTCTCTAACTTCTCTCCTCCATCAAAAAATCTGATCCTTCTCCATTTCCACCATTCTCTCAAGGCAACAAAATTCGTCTCGCCTCTCTCTCACATCTCTCTCTCTAGTCTCGTCCATCACTCTCGCCAATAACTTCTCTCTCTCTCTCTCATTCTCTAAACTTTCTCACTCTCTCTCTCTCGTCCGAAAAAAGATTTTTCAATTGGACAAGGGATGTTCTAAAATCTCCCTCTCTCTCCTCTCTCTTACTACGTAAACTAAGAAATATAGGGCGTGATAAGCCCCACTCGAGTGTCTCACGACACCTGGCGTGAAAAACATCCCACTAAGTCTACCATTAGCACTCACGTAAAACAATCTTCAGAAAATGTATTTTTTTAGAAGCCTTTACTGAAAGCAATAACTGATCCCAATCAAGTCAAGACTGATCGTGTTACTCCGGGTAGAAAATCATCAAACAAATGGAATTTGAAACGTTTGACAAATTCACGAGACTAAAATGTTTTTGTCATTTTCTATGAATTTTTCATCTTCGTATTTTGGCCTCACGTGATGAAAGTGATACATATTGACCAAATAAATTGATTCGAATCAAAGTTTGTACTTCGACATCAAGGAGCTTTGCCTCTTTCCCTCGCCATTCCTTTCCGAGAAACACGTTGTTCAATCTTAGCAAAGATGTCTAGGATTGTTTTATAACGATTTTTTCTCTATTCACCATTTTCCTTATGCGTAATTTCCCGCTACCTTTTGCAGAAGGACGCTCAGAAGTTTCTCTATTGTTACTTTTTGTCTTCGTGTTGGTGGAAATAATGTTAGAAGTGAGCTCTTTGAGAGCGAAGCTTCTTCCAAAATTAACCGTGTCATCCAATGTAAGACAAGAGGCAAAGCCTTGCAGGTTCACTCAAACAGGCACATGTGGAACAGTAAAAAATGACATCCATTTCCACCACAACAAAGATTGAGGAGGGGTGTCTAAAGTACAAGATTGCCAATACAATTTTAAAGTACAAATGAAACTATCGTTAATGGATACAAACTACAAAAAATAAAAAAATGCCCGTGCCGAGAATCGAACCCAGAACCATTGGCATGACAGACAGACACTCTACCAATGAGCTATCGAGGCTTTCAGTGTTGATGAGTATTCTTAACTCATGTTGTCCTGTTGAATACTCTCTAACCCACTAATCTAAAATGTTATCTGTTTGTTATCTGTTTACAGTGTTGTTTTAAGTATTTAATTATTCAAATCATTATTGTTTGAAAGCTTGCATAAACATCTATGTGTATTGCAAAGTTTGAACAATGTACGCCTTCTATTTTCCGATAACATTTCCAACGTTAAAGTTTGGAGATTAGACCATGGACGCACAACACACAAACACACACACACACACACACACACATCACACACACACACACACACACACACACACACACACACACACACCACACATACACACACACACCACACACACACACACACACACACACACACACACACAACACACACACACACACACACACGAACAGCTATCATACTATAGACCCACTATACTATAGAGTGAGCCCAAAATGCCGTAGTGCAAATCTGTATCTGTGATGCCTGTTCTAAGGGAATCACACACTGCTGTTGCTGCGCACTGGTGTCGGGGCACACTGAAGGGAGAGAGGTGTCCGATGGCTTCAACCCTACGGGTCCTGATATCTCTGTCTACAGTCTGCAGCAAACCGGTAGGCATATGACTTGTGTGTGCTGGAATTATGTTTCGAGTAATTAAACTTCTTGCTTTGTTCGCGTGTTTGTTATTTCTTTCTTTTTTCTTTTCATCATCATCATCATCATCATCATCATCATCATCATCATCATCATCATCATCATCATCATCATCATCATCTTCATTTTCTTCATCATCATCGTCATCATTCATCATCATCATCATCATCATAACGCACATCATCATCATTCATCATTTTTTTCATCATCATCATCATCATCATCATCATCATCATCATCATCATCATCATCATCATCATCATCATCATCATCATCATCATCATCATCATCATCATCATCATCATCATCATCATCATTATCATCATCATCATCATCATCACAACAACAACAATAACAACAACAACAACAACAACAACAACAACAACAACAGCAACAACAACAACAACAACAACAACAACAACAACAACAACAGCATACAGTATTCATACGGCGCTGAATCTTGATAGAAATCAAATCAAAGCGCGCACACAAGCTAGCATTCATAACGCATTCATACAAAAACGCAATACAAAGCGAACACACACACACACACACGTATGACGTAAATGGAGCACAGCAGAAACAGTCCTAAAGGCAAGGGAGGGAAAAGAAAGAGAGCGGAGCGGCTATTCCTCCTTGGCGGAGTTGCTGGAAGTCTAATTCTTTCAGTGAAAGAGAAGGCATATGCCGCCGGAGTCTAGACCAAATCTTTTGCACGAATTACTTCCCCTTTCTTCCGGAAGTTCTGTGTTTGTAACTTCCTCTAATTTGTCATTTTCTTTGACTCTTCTCTTTGCTTTCTTGTGCCATCTACCATCTGTCTGACTTGTTGTCCCATTCTCCTGCCTTTAAAAAAAATCTTCTAAATAATAAGGTTCAATACAGTAAAAACAAATCATAACCCGTTTTCGAGACTAAATTAGACATTCTATAAAACAGGGTCTTTCTTCACCACCACAGATAGACGTTATCGAATGTTTTTGCACTTCTTCTTCTTCTTCTTCTTCTTCTTCTTCTTCTTCTTCTTCTTCTTCTTCTTCTTCTTCTTCTTCTTCTTCTTCTTCGATCACTCAGACAGTTCCGTGTCAATTATGAGTGCAGATGCGTCATGCTGCCGCTATGCGCCTAACTAAGAAATAGCTAGGCCCAGCAAGTCCGACTTCGGCTGGAGGAAATGTTTTTGAAAGTGTTTCGTGAAAAAGGGCAGGATAATGGACCAGTAAGGCAGAAAGATAATGGATGAGAGTAGGCAAAGGGAAAAGGCAGAGTCAAAGAGAGTGACAGATCAGAGGAAGATACAAGCACAGATCTTCCAGAAGGTGGGGGAACTATTGTCAACGTGTAGAAACAGAGTGAGAGCCCAATTCACTTAAAACAACAATGAAAGGATTGTCTTTTTTCTGTACAATGGTACTATGAAACCCTTTAGTGAAATTATTTTAACCATTGCTTGACATTTGTCCGAACTGGGGTCAAAAGGAAAGTGGAGGGCTTTACGGTAAACGACTTCCTACAAAATGAAAACTCGTGTGTTAAGTTCTCTCGCGCACTTTTTGTCCTTATGTGCACATTAGTCTAAAATTACCCTGTTTCTGCTTTTTTAAAATTTATCGCAAGTATTTATTTCATTACTCGCCATGTTACATTACCACACACAATTTGAAGTCAGTCTACTTGCTGGTTCATGAGATACAGCTCGGACATGAAGGAAAGACATTTCGGTTTTGTGAGTCTTCCTTGGCGAAGGTTTGCACTGGCGGTTCAAAATTCAGGATCTGAATAGGTTGTGACATGCCGATCAAGAATGTATATGGCTATGGGACAACCCTAGGCTTATTGTAGGTCACGGTATCCGCGAGAGGCCACATGTTCGCGAAATGACTTAACACTCGTGGCACAAGGAAAACGAGGAATGTAGGGTCAATGATTTTGGGCCATCATGAAAACTGATGGTGTATCTTAGTCTTTTGTTGAAGTTGAAGTTGAACTTGAGACGTGCCTGAGGCATCAATCGATGCCTGCTCACCATTGTGAAAGACTTCAGCGAACGTTTGCACTATTTACGGT
>CM065684.1:56389489-56399489 GCA_017654935.2 Phymorhynchus buccinoides
GAAAGAAATGTTGTTTTGACCAGGTCTCACTCCCATACAAATGCCCCCAAATTCAAACCGAAACATCCTTTTAAAGCGCAGACTCAATTTGAAGTTGGGGACATTTGTATGTGGGTCACAGCTACACAGAAATAAACAAGGGACTTAATCGTGGTACATCACTGTATCTTTAATGAGAGTATTCCCAAAGTAGCAATGAAACTCTGCTCATTCTGAATTTACTTCAGTTCTACGTTTTCTTAATTTATATTCAAGAAATCCACTTGACTTTGTGAGCATCGAAAGTTGATGGGTTAAAGGGGCACCCTGACGGATACGTTTTTTTGCAAGAAACACGTCGAGATCACCAGGAAAACACCCTTTACAGAGATCGCAACACTCACTTTGCTCTGGTTTCCTAGAAATCAAACCCTCAAATCGGCGATTATTCCTTGGCGGGGGTGCTGGAAGTCATATTCTTTCAGTGAAAGAGAAAGAATGTGCCTTCTCTTTTCTAATGGCCGCCTGAGTCGCTTAGACCAAATCACGAAATGTCCACAATGCAAGACTTTTTGTATGTACAGTTTACCAAAAGGAGTTTCACTCACAACAAAGGAAATGTCATCACTTTTTTGTTTGTGGCACAAGCCACAAACCTATAATTGTTTGTGGCACAAACCTATAACTCACTTTGTCGGTCTGTCGGTCTGTCGGTCTGTCGGTCGGTCCAAAATTGTCGCACTTCAAAGTGAGGCTGCAAAATTGTCGCACTTCAAAGTCAGGCTGCTCTTTAAAATGATGTTTCGTTTTCAATTGTCGCACGCCACAAACGATTGCGAATCCGCGCTTGTTTTTCATTGCACTACAAAGAAGAAAAAGCTTCAACTACTCGAGTGGCCTCCACCCACCCCATCCAAAATACCTTCTCTCTCCGGCAACTCCATCAAGGAGGAATCACCGTTTTGACGGTTTGATTTCTAGAAAACCAGAGCGAAGTGAGTGTTCTGATCCTTCAAAAGGCTGTCTTTCTGGTGATCTCGACGTGTTTCTTGCAACAACAACAAACCTCATCCGTCAGTGTGCCCCTTTAAATTCGAATCCAACTCTGCATTAGCAGAAGCCCTGTGTGTGTGTCCAAGTGGAAGGGTCATTTTGTTAACGAGATTGGTCTGAGAGAGGAATTATAGATTGAAGAGATTGTATGTTCCTCACCAAGGGAACGCATTGAGTGTGAAAAGCTTGGTAAGTGGGGAAATCAATCATTCTATTACAAAAAGAGAGTCAAAAGTCCATGGTTTGTATGGTGGACATTCAACATGAAAGAGAAAGAGAAGTACAGGTTTGAATATTCATGGCACGTCGCGTTCGCAAAGACACAGAAACACACTGACACCTATTATACTGACTTACGCGGACGCACGCGCAGACATGTATTCTCTCTTTTTCTGTTCTTCGATCATTTTGTCTGTGTGCTTGTTTCTGTGTGTCTTTGTTTATTTTTTTAGTTTTCTGTCTTTCTTTCTTTCTTTACACACACACACACACACACACACACACACACACACACACACACACACACACACACACACACACACACACACACACACACACACACACACACACACACACACACACACACACACACACACACACACACACACACACACACACACACACACACACACACACACAATAAGATATACGGATTGAGCACGCGTGCACACAACGGAAACAACGAGAAAGAGAAGAGAGAGAGAGAGAGAGAGAGAGAGAGAGAGAGAGAGAGAGAGAGAGAGAGAGAGAGAGAGAGAGAGAGAGAGAGGAGAGAGAGAGAGGAGAGAGAGAGAGAGAGAGAGAGAGAGAGAGAGAGAGAGAGAGAGAGAGAGAGAGAGAGAGAGAGAGAGAGAGAGAGAGAGAGAGAGAGAGAGAAACACCGAACACTGAACACTGAAAAACTTTATTTATCAAGGATAAAGATTGTAGGCGATGCCTATTCTTACAATCTGTCCCTGGATAAAAGAAAAACAATTAAATTGCTAGAAACGTGAAAAGAGAGAGAGAGAGAGAGAGAGAGAGAGAGAGAGAGAGAGAGAGAGAGAGAGAGAGAGAGAGAGAGAGAGAGAGAGAGAGACAGACAGACAGACAGACACACAGACACGGACACAGAAAGAGAAGCATACTGTACCAACGTGAAGACCAGAACCAGACATTATAATATGTTCCTTAAAACACAACACGAGCCGCTTCAATCAATAATTTCAGTTCCATGGTTAGCAATAGGCTACACCTAACATGTAAGCTTAATAACGTAGACTATTATATATATAACGTATGTGGACAAGGGCAAGAGAAGTTTAAAATACACAGTCCATAATTATAGTCACTTGGATAGACGCCGTATAGAACGCTTTTTGGTTTGGTTGCGTTTTATAGTATTGATGTTTAATCCAGCTTGTAGAGGCTAAGATAAGCTCTGGTGCGGTAGCTGGTACGGTAATCATGGAAAGCGATCTAGGTATCTACGGTAATCATGGAAAGCGATCTAGGTGTGTACGGTAATCATGGAAAGCGATCTATGTATGTACGGTAATCATGGAAAGCGATCTATGTATGTACGGTAATCATGGAAAGCGATCTAGGTATGTACGGTAATCATGGAAAGCGATCTATGTATCTACGGTAATCATGGAAAGCTATCTATGTATCTACGGTAATCATGGAAAGCGATCTAGGTATGTACGGTAATCATGGAAAGCGATCTATGTATCTACGGTAATCATGGAAAGCGATATATGTGTGTACGGTAATCATGGAAAGCGATCTATGTATCTACGGTAATCATGGAAAGCGATCTAGGTATGTACGGTAATCATGGAAAGCGATCTATGTATCTACGGTAATCATGGAAAGCGATCTATGTGTGTACGGTAATCATGGAAAGCGATCTATGTGTGTACGGTAATCATGGAAAGCGATCTATGTATCTACGGTAATCATGGAAAGCGATCTATGTATCTACGGTAATCATGGAAAGCGATCTAGGTATGTACGGTAATCATGGAAAGCGATCTAGGTATGTACGGTAATCATGGAAAGCGATCTATGTATGTACGGTAATCATGGAAAGCGATCTAGGTATCTACGGTAATCATGGAAAGCGATCTAGGTATCTACGGTAATCATGAGTGCTTCTTCAACTGTCCACACAGGTAGTAGTACCATGTACATTAGAATGAACTGCCAGTCATGTTGCCAGTTAAGTTGAAGCTGCGCACGTATGAATAACGAATAAACATTACAAACTATTTCTATTAGGCCGTGTACACATACACGCGGATTCTCCGCCGGAAACCCATGCGCAATCCGTAAATAAGTAAAAGAAAGAAGGGAAAAAATGTACGCACGCGTCCGAATTCCGCCTAATCCGTACATCTGTTTCCCTTTTTCTTTTACTTGTTGATTATTTCCGCGCGGAACATCCAGATGTACTGTGTACCAGGCCTAAATCTATATAAAGATACGGAGTGCGGTAGAATAATGTGAGTTAAAACAAACTGTGGGTTTACCATGCATGCGAAATGTTCCTTTAGTTTAGCCACCATAGATGTGCTCCTCCTTTCTTTCCTTCTAGACCAAAGCCACACATTAATGAATGCCCTTTGAAATATTTCAAAGAGCATTTATTATTAGCACTTTCATGTCTGTCATTTTGTCTCTTTTGTGTGTGCATTTTAAGACCCTACTTTTGATGTACATCCTATCAGACAGTCAGCACCACGATCCATCGATAGAAAACTTGGCAGACAAGTCTACTGTGTGACCTGATTCAGACAATATAGACAGCATGACACGCCATGTTGTAAGGATCTAGAGGTTTAACCCTTTCACCGCCAAAGTCGCATTTCAGCACCACAGTGATTCAACACCCATGTCACTAAAAGGCATCAAATTGGGGTCTGTTATCCGAAGACCCTATTGTCTTAGTTTGGGGAAGTAAGGATAGACCTTATTTTATATATGTCACAGAAGAATCCCCAATACTGCAGATGGATTTTGTTCTCTACCCAGGTAAATATAATGGAAATATTTGGCTGAAATACGGCTGGTAGTGAAAGGGTTAAGTCAACAACATACAAGATATGCAAACACTGACAAGCGTATTAGCTTTCAGTCAACCAGGGAGACAGGTGGCAGAGTGGCTCAGACGTTCGCCTGCCAAATGTGACGCGTGACTGCAGCGTGAATGACCCGGGTTTGAATCCCGACCACGCCCTTTCTTTCTAGTTTGACGGGAAAATCGAACTGAACGTCGAGTCCTTCGGATGGGGACTTGAAGCTAGTCTGACCCGCCTGGCACGTAAACATCCCACGGCAGTTGAAAGTCGGTAAGAGCAGGGGGAAATCCCGCTGCCTGATATGGCCAAATTGATAGCTAGGTTTTCCAAGTGTGCCCCCACCCCCATCTCACCCTGTGCCCCCCACAAAACACACCCAACAACAACAACCCACAAACAAAACATTGGGTAGGCGCTGCACTTGTGGCGACGCTCTCTACGGGGGAGAGCAGCCCGAATTTTACAGAGATAAGTCTTTGTGACTAGAATATACCAAATACCCAAACAATACCAAAATACCATGAGGTCACAGGTCTAATCAAAGGTCACGTATGCAGTAGAAACGTTAAAAAAAAACCTAAGATGGTGAGAATAAACCATCAATGGGGTACAATGATGTCATAATTAAAAAAACATTGTACATTACGGTCTGTAGATCCATTTATTGCAGAAGGTTTAATAAACAAAAAAGATGCATTTGTGGCTTATACAATGTTCCCATCTGGAAATAAAATGTTGATTTGACTTGACTTGACTCCACACACACACACACACACACACACACACACACACACACACACACACACACACACACACGCACACGCACGCACGCACACACACACACACACACACACACACACACACACACACACACACACACAAGAGAAAGAGAGACAAACAGGCAGAGACAGAGAGATACAGAGAGACGAGAAACAGGCAGACAGACATAGAGGCAATCAAACAGACATACAGACAAACAAACACAAAGACATACAAACATACAGACACATAATTCGAGACAGAATCGATGAAATAGGAACCAAGCAGCACACTACCCAAGAATTCTATGCCGCTGCAGTAAAGAAAGAAAGAAAGATGAATGAAGGAATGATGGATGGAAGTTAAGAGGTGTTAAGTCCACCATGAAAAGGAATGCACCCAGTACTGAATATTTTAAGTCTTTAGGGGGGAGGGTGGTGGGTGGGGGGTTAAATGCAGCGTACAAAAAAGGCTACTAGAAAATAAATTGGTCAGGAATAGCAGGACACCATACTAGCGCATGATAATGCACAAAACAATCGACAAGTTGCATGTACTAAACACAATATTCTATGTATTTGGTATTTTGGTATTGGTATTTGGTATATTCTAGTCACAGAGACTTACCTCTGTGAAATTCGGGCTGCCCTCCCCCGGAGAGCGCATCGCCGCAAGTGCAGCGCCTACCCATTTAAAAAAAAAAATTTGGGGGGGGGGCACAGGGTGAGGAGGGTGTGTGGACACACTTGGAAAACTTAGCTATCAATTTGGCCATACCAGGCAGCGGGAGTTTCCCCTGCTCCTACCGACTTTCAACTACCGTGGGATTTTGACGTGCGTAAAGCGCACGGGTCAGACTAGCTTTAAGTCCCCATCCGAAGGACTCGACGTTCAGTTTGATTTTCCTGTCAAACTAGAAAGAAAGGGAGAGGCCAGAATTCGAACTCGAGTCACTCATCGTAGCTGCAGTCACGCGTTACATTTGGCAGGCGAACGTCTTAACCACTCTGCCACCTTTCTCTGGTACTTTGTAACATAAAAGTGACAACGCTACTGTTGTAAAATGTACTTTGTAACATTGATTTTGTCATAAAGCGCTTTTCCGATATAATTATAATAATATTTTGCTTTGCTTTGTTTGCATTATAGGTTTGAAACTAGACACGCATTAATGCAGTAAAACAGTTCTTTATAAAAGACTTGAAAAAGTGACACACACGTTTTTCAAATGTTGATTTTGCAATTTGGTTAGATAGCTTTCCTGTACTTGTTGCTTTTTGTTTGTGGCTCAAGCCACAAACCTATAACTCACTTTGTCGGTCGGTCTGTCTATCGGTGCAAAATTGTCGCACATTTTGACAAAATTGTCGCACTTCAAATCGAGGCTACACTTCAAAATTAATTGAGGCCGCTCTTTAAAATGATGTATTTTAAAAGCGTACAAAATAATAAACATACGTAATACAGACACTACAACAGACACGACGAGTATGCGGTGCTTCTTTCGATGAGTATAAGTAGGATACATAGTTTTAAATGTTTTCCAAAAGATATAAAAAGTTACGAAAGGGTGCAGAGATAACATTCTGGTTTACAGATTAAAATGATTGAAAAGCCAGGGGAGATGACTCATGATTGGAGTGGTAAAAATAGACCGCGCGCCACAAACTATTGCGATTTTGCGCTTGTTTTTAAACGTTTGTATTGATTGGTTCGATAAACGATCGTGGTGGCATTTTCCACTTTTTGTGGTTAAAAAGCGCGCCTCTAATAAAGCTCATCTTGTCTCGAAAAAGGTTGATTACATTCATTTCAAGAGTTGTTCTGTTCGCTTCTTAGTGTTTGGTAGGTCAACAACACTAGTGTTGTAACTTTTATTGAAACAAAACCCCAACCCAATTTCCTCTCTGTTAAGAGTAAAAGGGATTTTTGTAAAAAGAAATGTCTGACACAGTTGCTGAATGTTGCGAAATGTTGAACAGTCGAAGACTACTACAAAATAGATTTGGACTTGTCTTTAAAATGCTATAATTGAATTTGATGTTAGACTGATAAATGAGAGTCAGAGGGACATTTCTGCCAGCCTCTGAAGTCAGATATTATGTTGTAAGCGAAACAAACGGCATCACATTCATTACATAGATGATACATCGAATCAAAAGTTAAACCAAATAACCCCCTTCTCAACTGAACAGTCTTTCAAAGTACTCAGCACAATACCTTTTCTTTAGGGAATTATATTACGTTCACAGTTCAAAGAGTTTGAATCATGTCAGAGTATCTCGGCAGCAATTTAGGTCCAGTGTGTGCGTATCTGTCTTCAATGGATAGTCATAGTCGCGACCTAAGAAAAGTACTTTTCACTTTATCATATGGACAGATACGTCACCACATTAGTTATACAAACACAGAATACGTCAAATGATGTCAGGGTGTGCTGGACGGGACACCAGAAGTCGACTAAGTTAATGGAAGGCTTCAGTGACTAACAAATGAATTGGCATTTGAAAAAAAGTGACACTATTCAATCACAGAAAAGTAGATAAGTCTCTCAACTTTTCCTCTCAGCTCAACTTTTAAAGCACACACACACACTCATCCATTTTCAGCTGCGTTTCTCCCCCTTTCTCTTCGGCAACATGCAAAAAGCGCGACTCTCTGAATATTTGCGCGACTGTACGAAAAGAGCGAATGTCACTGACAGAAAGAGCGAATGTCACTGACAGAAAGAGCGAATGTCACTGACAGAAAGCGAGAGGGTCGTTGAGGATTGGGATGGGGCAAGAAGTACCTTACAAGAAAAAAATGTCTGTTACTTTCTTACTATCCCTAACCCTATCCCTAACGTAACCCTATCCCTATCCCTAACCCTATCCCTAACGTATCCCTAACCCTATCCCTAACGTATCCCTAACCCTATCCCTAACTTTCTGAGTTTTATGCGACTCTCTGAAATTCGCTCTTTTTGTCATTACTGTTCGCTCTTTTCGGCATCTTGTAGTTCGCGCATTTCGTATCGCGAGTTTCGAAAAGTCAAAACCCAGACATTGCATCTGTAAGCAAACCACAACCTAAAAAGCACTCAATGTTTGCATTCCTCTCACGTACAGTGAAATCACGTATTCCTTGCCGTCAAACGAGATCCTTCTGTGTACTCGTGTACTCGTAGGGGAAGACAGAATCTAATGGGCAAATTTGACTGAAAGTTTCTTTATTTCACGAGATAATTGGCATGGGCTTCTTACCCGCCCATGGGCTTTTTACCCCGTCTTCACCTACAAACCATCGACGAGGACAATCCCCTGCATAATGTTGCGGAATAGCGAGATGCGAATCTCTTGCATAATGTTGCGGAATAGCGAGATGCGAATCTCTTGCATAATGTTGCGGAATAGCGAGATGCGAATCTCTTGCATAATGTTGCGGAATAGCGAGATGCGAATCTCTTGCATAATGTTGCGGAATAGCGAGATGCGAATCTCTTGCATAATGTTGCGGAATAGCGAGATGCGAATCTCTTGCATAATGTTGCGGAATAGCGAGATGCGAATCTCTTGCATAATGTTGCGGAATAGCGAGATGCGAATCTCTTGCATAATTTTGCGGAATAGCGAGATGCGAATCTCTTGCATAATTTTGCGGAATAGCGAGATGCGAATCTCTTGCATAATGTTGCGGAATAGCGAGATGCGAATCTCTTGCATAACGTTGCGGAATAGCGAGATGCGAATCTCCTGTATAATGTTGCGGAATAGCGAGATGCGAATATCCTGTATAATGTTGCGGAATAGCGAGATGCGAATCTCCACAAGTATAATGTTGCGGAATAGCGGTATGCGAATCTCGTGCAGCTAGAATCTCTTAGAAGGATGTAAGCCTCGTGGAATTAACGAATTGAAACGTGAAATGAAGTTAAAAGTCTGGCGCGAAATCTCGTGGAATGGCGACACGGTCAATCTCGTGCAGAATCTCGTGGAGTGACGAGAGGTAAACCATGGTGGCTTCCCCCCCCCCCCCTGAAGGACATTCAGTCTGTGGTGGGGAAATAAAAGGAAAGCAAATCAAGATAAAACGCTGGAGCTTTGTTGTGAACCGTGATTTTATGCAGATAAACAGAACGATACTGCAGAAACCATTCCATGTTATTGGGGCTCGCTGGTCTATCCCCTTTTAACTTGATTTCTGTTTTTGCCGAGTTGTCACTTTCATGTTCTCCTACGTTTTCGTGTTGTAAAGCGATTCAAGGATATTAACTATGCAGACAATTGATCTTTACGCACGCGATAGCACGGGGGCCCATAGCACGTGAGCTTAATCGGGAGTTTCAAAACAGTCCCGGGATGGAAAATGCAAAGTAATCTAAACTACCAATCCGATTGGCAGTTTAGACTCATTTGCATTTTCCATCCCGGTTTAGTTGTCTTAGCTGCACTCATGACTCCAGGCCCTGAAGCAGACAATGATACCACGATAGGCCCACATCTCTCTCGCCTGTCCAGTGTTGTTTTTATTTCATTCCTTTTTGTTTGTGGCTCAAGCCACAAACCTATAACTCACTTTGTCGGTCTGTCGGTCTGTCGGTCCAAAATTGTCGCACATTTTGACAAAATTGTCGCACTTCAAATCGAGGCTACACTTCTGGCCGCTCTTTGATGTATTTTAAAAGCGTACAAAATAATAAACATATGTAATACAGACACTACAACAGACACGACGAGTATGCGGTGCTTCTTTCGATGAGTATAAGTAGGATACATAGTTTTAAATGTTTTCCAAAAGATATAAAAAGTTACGAAATGGTGCAGAGATAACATTCTGGTTTACAGATTAAAATTATTGAAAAGCCAGGGGAGGTGACTCATGGTTGGAGTGGTAAAAATAGACCGCGTGCTACAAACTATTGCGATTTCGCGCTTGTTTTTAATTCAAACTCCCACGGTGGGTTTTTTTTGCCACCCCGTCCCCTCCCAATGAAAGATGTGCCACACCCCCTACCTATCTCGGTTAATTGTATTTTTCCGTTATTGCCTTTCTTACCATACATAAAGCTGTATTTTAGGAACATTTTTAGCTAATAACCTTTTTGGAATACTAACCCTAACCCTAACCCTAGCCCTAACCCTAACCCTACCCCCCACCGTATAAGA
>CM065684.1:56409489-56411989 GCA_017654935.2 Phymorhynchus buccinoides
CGGCTACAATCAAAGACTGTACAGGGGAAGATAAGCATCCGGTCTCTTTTCCCTATATCAGTAGTGAGGACAGAAACACTGGTTATGTCCCTTTTAAACAGAACACATTTTGCACGTCGATAGGCCAGTTGAATTCTCCGTTCCAGTTCCAGTTTGAGTTTTTGGATAGCCGTCACTGTGAATGGTGTACTGTCGACACTAACGATAACTCTATCAGCCCGGTTCGCCGAGCTCTTAAGTAATCCATCTTACCCTTTTAGAATATCTTTGCTACAATGGCTTGGAGTCAAAACCTACTATCTTTAGATAGTCCATTGACTTATTATTGAAGTTATTGCGAAAACTAAACTTGTATTAACAAAATGGGGGTTATGCTTTTTAAATTTCTGCAGTCTTTGATTTAAACAAGTTATTAGTTTTCACAATATGTTCAATAATACGTCAATGGAGTATCTAAAGATAGTCCGTTTTGACTCCAAACCATCGCATTATTATCTGCTGCATTGCAGTAATGGATTTCAAACCTCTCCAAACATGCAAAATTAGTATTCAGGCATAAACAAAGAGAGAGCACTAAAATCTCTTAGAAAAAAAAGGATTTGTTTCCAAGTACAGATAATGCTTTCCCTTGTGCATCCACTTCTTCAAAACAAATAAATAAATAAATAAATAAACGCTTTATATAATGATACAGTAATTTACAAGCCAGTAACTTTGCAAATTTCTTTTTTTAAAAGTTAAGTAAAATGTGCAGAGTTACTGTATCACTCAGGGATTTTTCAAATTTACTACGACCGTCCACCGACAGCTCCCCAGAACATCCCTATGACTTTGACCCGAACGCACCAAGGCATAGACTGGATTGAAAACCGAAACTGAGGTCACTATGAGAGCAGGGCTTGCAAAGCCACAGAATTTGAAACATTTTTCTTTTTTTTAATAATTGATGTAAATGAGGCGGATGACTATGATGATGATGATGATGCTATGGATTTCCGTATCGGTCTGAGACTCTATGACCGGGCTATTCTACGCTTCCTTTCATAATGATATACCGGCGTTAACAAGGCCCGAGAACTACAGATAACACCTGCAGTGTTGGTCTTGAAATTAGAGCAACACCCTCAGAATCGCATCCGTTAAGCGGATGAAGCTCGAAATGGGGACTTTGTGGTTTCAGTCTTCCCATTGAGCCCAATAGCCACTCACTCTGGGGTAGGAGTCGGTCCAGGACCGAAAAAACACCTTGCCTCTGATGGGATTCGAACCCGCGACCTCCCAGCCAGTAGTCCGCGACGCTAAGCACTACACCACGGTGGCTGGTGATAGCAACTTCAAACTGAAGAAACCTTTTTTTTTCGGGGGTAGTATTCATTGTACCTTTCAACAAACTGTCATGAACATTAATTTATAGCTTGCTGCGAATTCAGGAACAGACTAACGGTTCACAAACACAAGCAAACAAACACACAGGACTCTGAAGCTCTCAAATGGTTTACTGCAAGGGCAGCGGCCACAAACAAACGCATATTCGTGCGCACTGAGAGAGAGAGATAGAGAGAGAGAGAGAGAGAGAGAAGAGAGAGAGAGAGAGAGAGAGAGAGAGAGAGAGAGAGAGAGAGAGAGAGAGAGAGACAGAGAGAGAGTGTGTGAGAGAGAGAGAGAGAGAGAAATGAAATGAAAATATGTTATTCCATAAGGCCAAAGCCCCTTTGGAAGGGGTACAACAACAGTAATAGAAAACATCGCAGTGTCATTGTGACGAGGTAATGGGTTAAAAGGCTAAGTCTCTAGGGAAGACTTTAGAAAAATTTGCCTTTAGCCCACTTCTCTAGGGTATGGGAGATGAGCAACCTTTCCCGGCCCCTTTTCATCTAATAAATTTATATTTGTGCCCGGGTTCTGGCTCGTATGATGGTTGTAAGAAATACAAGTGGTTGAATTGCTCTAAATGGCAGACAGAGAGAAGTAGGTTTTACATGAAATTACAAAACTCCCACTCTCATCAGTCTGACCAAAAGGGTTCAGGATTATTTGACACTTGTATTTTATTTACTCCCAAAATCTGCATACAGAAGATGATAATGCAACAATAATAATAAAGCAGCTCAATGGCGCCAAAACAAAATATGGATAAAAACACAATGAAATCCGAAAGGATTCACAAGACTTTTGTCTTTCTATAAGGTTCGCCCCATGCCGGAAGGGTTACTAATTATGTTCGATGTCCGTAGGAAAGTTCAAATGATTGGCGCAGTCAGGTAGACTTAGCTGTTTCAAGTTCTGGGCTTGCTCGTCAGGTGAGAGTAGCTCCCAGTCTTTCCGGTTACGGCTTCGCGGGATGGCACGGTTCAAGCGTGGTGAAGTCGCTCCTCATTGATTAACGGAGCCTTCTCATGCTGGGTAGGGGATAAGGCAGCCGTTCAGAAACGTGCCTGCTGAAATCTGATTGTCTACTTCCCTAAGGTCTTAAGTTTTTTTGCGGCACTTTTTTTTTTGG